>NC_061170.1:36463294-36500794 GCF_022113875.1 Hydra vulgaris | reverse complement strand
ATAAGTAAATTAAGGTTTCCATTGTGTTCAGAAACATTCTCTACTAAAGACAAAATTATTGATCGTTTTACACCAGCATCATCAAGCTTTTTTGAGCTTGAATGCTTTACTAAAAGATCAAAAACATTTAAAACACATTTCAGAAATCCCTGTCCTGAATCAACTGAAATTCTTGCTATACTGGAATAAGGATCTAAGCCTCTCTCGTTCATTGTGTGAAGAATAAGATCTGATGTATTTTTAACAAACACTAGGCTACGAGTTAACTTTTCATCTCCTGATATAAATGTTTCTTTAACAACATCATAAAACTCTGACAAAGAATCATGTAATCCTTCCATTTGAAGCGTGATATTGGTATTAACCATGTTTTTACCTAGGTTTTCACGTAAGTTAGTGCAAAGAATCTTTGTTTTTCTTTCGGACAAGCTCAAAGTGTTTGAGAGTTCCATTATAACATCAAAGGATAACTTTTTAAGTGATATTCTTTTAGATTTTGTATCTGGTATTCCAACAACAACATTTAGTGTATTACCGAAAGTCTTAAGGCGGAAATTTTCACCTCGTTCAATATTTTCTCTCGTCATTTTATTTTAGAAGAGTCCTGAAAAATAAAACTCTAAAAAAGTTTTCTTTTAAGGTTTTGCACTGGTTATAAGTTTCAGATATAATTAAAAAAATTGTTATAAATTTAAAGTTGAAATTAAGCTTCTGATTTTTGAGGAGTCCTGAAAAATAAAACTATTAACTCTAAAAAAGTTTTCTTTTAAGGTTTTGCACTGGTTATAAGTTTTAGATATAGTTAGAGAAATTGTTATAAATTTAAAGTTGAAATTAAGCTTCTGATTTTTGAGGAGTCCTGAAAAATAAAACTATTAACTCTAAAAAAGTTTTCTTTTAAGGTTTTGCACTGGTTATAAGTTTCAGATATAATTAAAAAAACTGTTATAAATTTAAAGTTAAAATTAAGCACCTGATGCTATTTGTTCACTACATACATGTCCAAGAGCTTCTGAATGGCTAATGAGATTTTTAACAGCTTGGCTTTTGCAGCACAAATGAGATAATCCTCTTCCTTGAATTAAAGAGTAATTATAAGTAATCATTTTTAAAATCATTTAACAGTTATCATTAGTTCAAGTTATTTGTTTACAAACTCACAATTATTTTATTGTATATAAAATTTAATTTATTATAATATATAGTTAAATTATCAACAAATATACTAACCAGTAACTGAAAAACACAGAGAACATATTTTATGCAGTTTGATAGCATTTTCTGTGTTTCCATCATTGACTGGAACAAGATCTACTACCTTTTGTTTAATATTTGATGCTCTTTTTAACTTTTGTCGATCAATCTTAACAAAAACACAACAACTTTTTATGTGATAATTTTTGTTATTTTGTAATAAAATGATGGCATTTATTGTAAACTAAATGCGACGATAATAGTTAATCTATATAATTAACGCCTATAACAAATAAAGTTAATACCTGTGATATTTTAGCTATCCACAACCCAATTTTTTGTGTTTCTCCTCTGTGTAAAGCATGAAGGTTTGTTACACATGATGAACATATATACTTGGGACAACATTCTTTTTCCACATCATATTCTTTCCATAAAAGGTTTTGAATATGTCTTTTAATACCTGGAGTGATTTTTAACACTTTTTCAGATCTTTTTCCAAATATCTCCAAGCAGCATGCACATATTATGTTTGAGGATTCTGCCATTTTGCACAAAATGTAATTTTCAATATACTACTAACTATTTTTAAGTGAAATAGAAAATATTAGACTAAACAAAAAATTACCATAAGTTTATTAATTAAAAACAGAACTACTGTTTATATATTAAAGATAAAACAAATTTTTTTTATCTACTTTATTATTTTTGAATCTAATATGGATAACTTGAAGTTGTTATTTTCTTCAAATTTCTATAGCACAAAAATTAAAAATTCAATTTTAGCCATTTTGGCAAAAATTTAAAATTTCATGATCATTTTTTGCAAAACTGATAACCGGAATGATATTTTTATGATAAAGCTTTTGATATATTATCTAAATATCAAATATTTTATTAAAAAAGAGTGCGTAAATGGTCATTTTCTCCCAATATATTTAAGTCATATAAATCAATAATTTGTATGCTTAGCAGTTAGTTTTGATTTTAAAAACAATCTAAAACTTCTTTTTTAAATCTAATAATAACTTCCAGCAAAAAAATTTAGACTAAACCAAAATTTACCCTGGCGGTCGCAGGGGAGCACTGTGTTCTCAAGGCCTCCTCTAATATATATATATATATATATATATATATATATATATATATATATATATATATATATATATATATATATATATATATATATATATATATATATATATATATATATATATATATATATGTATATATATATATATATATATATATGCGCAGAAATGAGTTGAGCGCGGTACTACCAGGGATGTGGTGGGGATCGAACTCGGAACCACTCGTTTATAAAATGTTTATATATACTTTATGTAATAAAATGAATAAAAGCAACTAAATAGCAGGACTTAACGTTTTATGTCCGAAGGCAATCATCAGCCGTGATTACAAACACATCATTTAATTACATAAAGTATAAATTGCTTTGTTATTTGATAATATTGAGCACTGTCATACGATCAAGAGTTTTTGTATTTTACACCACAATACTAACCTCATATATATATATATATATATATATATATATATATATATATATATATATATATATATATATATATATATATATATATATATATATATATATGTATATATATATATTCCAAAAATATCTAAACATGAGCTTCTTTACACAAATGGTAACTTTCCATACTTATAGAAGAATCAGACAGGAAGAGCCAAGAAGCACTCTCAACTTTTCACAGATGAACCAGCCCGAATCTTCAAATTACATAAAGGCAACTCGCTAGGTTACACAACAGCAAGCAAATCATTTTGCTTTATCATTAGTTCATTTGTAACAAATAACAACCCAACTACAGACAACAATCAAAAGAGGTACATATGAATTAGAGCAAACTATGATGCCGTCTCAGCACAAATAATAGCCATCGATAGGACAAGTATCTTTAATTCTTTATTAGCTAATGACAACTATAAATTACTATTAGACAAAATTAATGAACCAAATCCAAATATCTGTGATTATGTTACCTTTCAAGAGTATAAAAAAACCCTAGTAGTATTTTTTAGTACGTAGCTGTCGAAGTAGCTGTGAAGGAAAAGAGAGCACTATGATGCAAATACTTAGCATTCGGTAGATAGAAACATGAGGGAATTTAAAAGGAGCACAAAGCAGCATGTAAGAGCGTCAGCAAAGTGGTATGAGCAGCAACCGTTGGCTCATGTTTTAACTATGACTTAAAATGACTATAAGCAAGTCATTATAAGCAAGTTAATCATAAGCAAAAGGCAAATAAAATTGTGAAATCACTCAAAAATAATGCTGGAAAAATGACTACAAGTATGCCAGAAATTTAACATTTACGTAATAACTATTTTCAGTCTGCATTTGTCATTGAACCTCTATATCAAATACCAAATTTCATAGACCAAATACAAGATAATGGTGAGCTTCATTCGCAAGTGAATCATGAAGTATTGCTATAACAACCGCCTATTTAGCTCAGCACAGCTTCATACCTAAGTGGGGCTGTATGTCTAATCTTCTAGAAACTCTGAAAAATGCAGTACATCGTGGCTATGCACTGGACATAGTACATTGTTGCTACACACTGTCCTTGCAAAAGCCTTCAACAATGTGCCACACAAAAAACTTCTGCATAAACTAAAAGTTTGCAGTTTATGTGGCTCACTGTTCAGATGGATATTAAACTGGATAGGTAACGAGCAATAAATTGTTGTTGGCAAAGCTGAATCCAAGTGGAAAGAGGTGGCTAGTGAAGTGCCTTAAGGATTGGTGCTAGCACCGTTGCTCTTTATTCTCTACATAAATAACTTGCTGGATGACATAGCTTACCACATCAATATATATGCAGACCACAGTAAAGTATTAGGTGTTATCAAAACATAGGAGAACAAAGAATGTCTCCAGCTATACATTGGCTAAGCAATAGAATAGTCCAAAAAGTGGCTAATGCTCTTCAACTTGGACAAATGTAAATACATGCACATAGGTCTCTCCAACTAATCAGATCACATCTACACAATGACTGATCATACAGGAATAAGTCAAGAACTGGGTATGACTTCAGTCAAACATGATCTAGGTTTTCTCATTTCAGAAGACTTGAAAGTCAAGCATCAAATTGAAGCAATGGCAGCAAAAACAAACCAGGTAATTGGTTGGCTTACAAAATCTTTCCAAAGCAGAGGTCTCATACTTTGGAAGGTGCTTTTAAAAACATATGTTAGACCATACCTCAAATTAACCATCCAATCATGGTCAACACATCTAAAGAGAGACATCAAAGCAGTCGAAAACATTCAGAAACGTGTGACGAAGCTGATACCAAGATCAAACACAAATCATATGAAGAAAGGCCTTCAATTCTAGGCCTAACCAAACTTGAGGACAGGCGAGTATGGTGGTGGAAGCTTTCTTATGACTCTACTGATAAAAAAACACGTTGTTGAAGAAAAAAGTTAGATAAATGCTTATTGTGTATATATATATATATATATATATATATATATATATATATATATATATATATATATATATATTTTATATATATATATATATATATATATATATATATATATATATATATATATATATATATATATATATATATATATATATATATATATATATATAAATATATATATATATATATATATATATATATATATATATATATATATTTTTTTAAGAAAATCCTGTTGATTAAAACTTTGGATTTTTTGAAATTCAATCAAGTTTTAATTTTTTTAATTTAAATTTTCTATTCTCATTGGGACACAATGTTTTGAAAATAGTAAACATTCCATTCTTTCTTTTAGCAGTAATGACTTGATAACTTTTCATTCATTGCTTGTACAAATTATAAAACTGCTTTCTAATTTAAACTGAATGTGCTATTTAATTATTATCAAGTGAATAATATTTTATATACTTGATTATATACTTAATAAATATATAATAGACATATTAATATAATATATATTAGTGTAAGTATATATATACTTACACTAATAAATATAATATATAAATAACTTATATACTGACGTATATTTTGAGAAATGCGTTGTAAAACTAGTGGTGTAACTTTTTTTCTTTTGTTGTTTGTGAGCATGCTTCCAAAAGTTTCAATTTAAATTTTCAATTAACTTTTTAAATAAATAGACTTTAATATAAGCTTAACTGATTCAAAGATACCAGTGAGGATATTTAGTTTATTAATTTATGTTTGACAAAAAGTATTTGATATTCCAACGTTTTGATGTTTTTGAATTTTAAATATAATAGTTATTAATTAATAAAATGTGATCGAACCTGTACAAAATCGAAGCTTTAAGTGAAGTTTTAGTTAGATAAACTTTTGACGCTACTGTTTAAACATTTTTTGACTTCAGCAAAAAAATTTTTAATAAAAGTATTTTCTATAAAATTAACTTATAATTTTCTCTGTTGCAAGTTCTTCAGGTGAACGCGATTTTTTCTCTCGTAACATAACTAGCGAGCGCTATTTGTCATGCCAGAAGGTCGTTTACGGGCGTGTTTCATATGCGCAGAGCGATTGCTCCTGCTTCATCACAAGGCCTGATATATATTTGTTAATTGTAATAACTGATAGGTTTTGTTGTGCATGAGATAGGTGTAAAAAGGTTAAGGCTATCACTCTAAACATTTCTAAAGCCTTTGATAAAGTTTGGCATGCTGGTCCTCTCCATTAACTCTCTTCTTATGGTGTATCAGGTTACATCTTCAAGACTATTGAATACTTCCTTACCAATCATAGTATATAAGTTGTTTTCGATTGACAGCAATCTTCTTCATTTCCTATAACTTATACATTTTTTAACTTACATTGATGATCTCCCTGAAATTCTCACATCTAAGGTGGAAATGTTTGCTGATAATACTACCATATATTCTTATCATGATAAGAAGCCAAAACTTTCTGTTTGCTTGGAGTGGGCACATGAGCTTGAAAAGGACCTCACTTCTGCTAAAGCATGGAGCTCCCAGCTGCTGGTGAAATTTAACTCAGGTGCTGGTGAAATTTAACTCAGGTAAAACTCAATTTTTTCAGTTAATCATTATTGCAACAGTCTACATCATTTATGAACAATAATATACTAGATGAGTCATCTTTTCAATGTTCAATCTGTTGACAGATTGAACATTGAGGAACGGTAATATACTCTAAATAGCTAGCATCTCTTGTGTCATCTACAAAAGTTTATTCTTGCATTACTTGTCATTCAATTAAGTCTCATCCTTTTACTGTGACTGTTCCTAAGTGCTCCAAAAATTCTTATTTGCCTAGTTTTTTCCTAGGCAAATAAGAGTTTTTGCCTAAGAAGAAACTAGGCAAATAAGAATTGCAATCTTTAAGTTGTCTGTTAATCATTATCTTTTCTCTTCCAGTAATTTCCAACTATAATAGTGGTTGCTTGCAGTATTGTTGTAAGTGAAAAAATATATATATTATATATATATATATATATATATATATATATATATATATATATATATATATATATATATATATATATATATATATATATATGTGTGTGTGTGTGTGTATATATATATGTATATATATATATGTATATATATATATATATATATATATATATATATATATATATATATACATATTAAATATATATATATATATTTAATAAAAAATATCTCCTCAACAAAGCTCCATTTCTCAGAATGAAAATATCCAGCATGTACAATATGTTAACTGTAGTGTACAAACAGATTTAAAAATGTATTTGGATGTTATGACTTAAACAGAGCTACCTCCATTTAATAAAGACATTATTTGCAAATACATTGTATCTCGGAATAAGGAATAATGAGGTCGGCAATACATTTTTAACCTCAAACTGTTAGAGGCCGGCATCAGGTTGACAAAAAAAATTTGACGCAAAGGGGTTACCATACAACATAGAAACGAGGTCAGCAATTGTTTGACGACCTTTTAGGTTGGCGTTGCTGATTCTAATTTCAAGGGCCGTTGTATGTACAGACAGTGTTTCTGATAATTTTCAGTTGACATGGAGGAAGAAAGAAATAATGTGGAAATTGAGATGATTACTAATGAAATATAAAAAAATGAGTGATAATTAAGTGAAGACAGACATTAACAAAGAAACATGTAGTGGTATAAAGTAAAATGATCGGACACTATTTATTTATAAGAAAAACTTGTACAAACTTTTAGGTCGCTGTCTAGCATGTGGTGCTGCTGTTGACAGATTGAACATTGAGGAAGTTAAAGGTAATGATCACAGCTACATTTAAAAATAAATTGTCTGAATAATTGCAAAGTAGAATGGAAAATTTCAGCCTACTGTTGGCAATTTAAAGACTCAATAATTTATTTTTGTCAACATCGATTTTATTTTCAGAAGTGCCATTTTTAAATTTGATTGTTTTTTTTTTATAGCAAACATGAAATTTTTTTCAGAAACATATAGCGATATTAACAAAAATTTCATCATGCTACTAGTTGTAAAAAGGTGGAAATTTTAATGTCAGAAAATTATAAAAATGTTATAAACCAGAAAGGTTGTTTCACTTTTTGGTAATGGAAGATGTGACAGTCTTGGGCATAATGCAAAATACTGTACATATACATTTATGGAACCTGAATCTGGGTGTTTAATTGTTTATCACAATTGTAATATCAGTGACAGAGTTGCAGAATTTTAACAGTATGGAAAAAGCAGAATTTATTCAATTATTAAAAACACTTTAAAAGCAGTAATAAAAATTGATTTTGTATCTATGGTCATCATGACCAAATCCAAAAACTTTTGAAGGTAGATCCAAGGTTTAACAATATAAATCATTAAATTGATTGGTGGCATGTTGCTAAATCAATCGTTGCCCAATCTTGTTACCTATTCTCTGAGTTCTTTGTATTGTTAGTTTATTGCTTATTATTTGTTATGTGGTATTATATTTATTGGGTTGGGGAATAAGTTTGTTCAGTTTTTTCAAAGAGGATTATTTAAAGGTTTTGTTTGTTGTTGAGCAAAATGTTTGTATTCATTAGACAGTGCCTTTTCTGTTCTACAGAAAAGGCACTGTTATTTGTTTTTTTGAATATTCTTAGTTTTTCCTATTTTCCACCCTTAGAAATGGAATACCCAGGTGGAAAAAATTAGCATTTTTGACACCTACTTTTCTTTGCTTTTCATCACGATCAAAAAGCAGCTGAAGCTGCTTATGACATTTGTAACGTGTATATCATGAAGGTGTCATAGATGAGCGCGCAGCACAGAAATGGTTTGCGAAGTTCAAAAAATGAATTGCGATCATAAGACAATCCTCAATCATCTTCACTCAATGGGATTTGTCGAAAAACTCGGAGCCTGGGTGCCTCACAAGCTTTAAAAAGTCAACAAAGAAAATCATCTTCAAATCACTGATCAACACCTTGTACACCATCTAGCAAAATGCAGCCATAAACAGCGCTTTTTGTACCGAATCATCACGGGAGATGAGAAATGGTGCCTGTACATCAATATGAAATAAAGAAAGGAGTGGGTGGCCCCTGGAGACATGCTGACGCCGACAGTCAAGCAAAATCTCTACCTAAAAAAGACAATGATCTGCGTTTTGTGGGAGTAGGAAAGCATCATACGCTGGGAAATGCTTGAAAAGAACACAACGGTGAACAAGAAGCTCTACATTGCCCAACTATGCCACATAAATGAGGTTATGCAACTGAAAAGACCTCACCAACGAGGCCAACTCATCTTGTTCCACAATAATGCCAGACCCTATGTTGTACAAGTCGTCAAAACTGCACTCCAAGAGCTTGAATGGGAGGTTTTTCAACATCCGCCGTACTCTCCGGACCTTGTGCCAACAGATTATCCCCTTTTTAAATTTGCTCCTTGTCGAATCAAATGAGGGGTATTAACTTCGACTGCCTCAACAACTTCTTTGACACCAGACCGGGCGACTTTTGGCAGAACGACATCAACAAATTGGTTGAGAGGTAGGAGGAGGTGGTAAACAGTAACAGCAAATACATAATTGATTAATTTATTGTTATAATTATTGTTTTTTGTTTAAAGAAAGCTTTTTAATAAAAACCGGATGAATTTATTCCCCAACCCAATATTATTTGATATTTGGTATTATTATTGATACAAGGCTAAATATTTAATTCTCTATAAAAAGTGTATTTTATCTTTTAAAAAATATTGTAAACAAGGAGAAAACAAAACCAAAAAAAGTATTTATCTAAGTTATCAAGACAAAGAAAGCAAATATGTTTTCAAGTAAAGAAAAAATTTATGATGGTTTTTTTAGAATACATCATTATCTCCATACATCACAAATGGTAAAAAGTAACTGTTTTTCATTTGTGATATATGGAGGATCTTTTTTTTTAAGGTCCTACTTTGGCAATCTCTCAATACAAACTGTCTCTTTGGCCACCGCTGTATATTTACATACATATTTTTTATAGAGCGCTTTTAGAAAGTTTTAGCGCACATGTAATTTTTTAAATTCTTGTTCAACTTCAAATGAGTGTTATTTGAAAACAATAAAAGATTGATCTTTTTTTAATAATTTAATGATAAAATAAAACAGTATTACAAAGTTTTAAATATAAATATAATTTTTAAGTCTGATTTTTGAAAATTTTCAATTTTTTTTTTTTTTAGTTTTTTAGTTTTTGTTGATAACAAGTAAAAATTAGTAAATAAGGGGGAGGAGGGGGGTTTAATAAGCTTAGGTTGGGTGCGAAAATTCGCACCCAACCTAAGCTTTTTTTTTTTTTAATTATGAACTCGCATTTTTTTTTTAATTAAGAACTTGAGTGTACTTTTGCACACCTTTTTTCCATCATTTTCCATTTTTTAATAGTCATTAAACTTATTAATTTATTAAAAAAAACAAAAACAGGTTGACTAATATTTGGAAGCTCTGTATATGTTCTAATATTTAGAATACTAATATTTGGAAGTTCTGTTACTGTTCCTAAGTGCTCCAAAAACTCTTATTCGTCTAGTTTTTTTCCTCAAACATCAATTCTTTGGAATTCGCTTCCTTCATCTTGCTTTCCTGATTCATATAATTTGCAATCTTTTAAGTCGTCTGTCAACCGTTATCTTGCTCTACAATCTTCATCTTTTCTCTTCCAGTAATTTCCAACACTAATTAGTGGTTGCTTGCAGCCTTGTTGGAAGCGAAGAAGTTGAAAAAAAATTATATATATGTATGTATGTTTGTATATTTATTTATATCATTAAACAAAGTTTGTTATTGCAAATGTTATTTTCCCACAAATTTCCCTACCCATCCTAAGCTTATTAAGACACCCTCACCCCACCCCCGCTCTCCCCTTTTTTAATTTTCTCAAAGCTAAAAATAATTCAGTGAAAATTTTAAAGTTAGAAAATAATTATTTCAGTTACTGATAAAAACAAAAACTTTCAGTTTAAATTTCAGTGCAAATGAATGAATGAATACATACAAATCATGAATCTTTACAAATCATGAATCTCGATTTGTCAAAAATGAGTATTTGGTTTCCCAGCAAATCACAAACTTAAACCAGCATAGCATTTATATAATTCTATTAAAATTATGATAAAACAGCTGTTAGAAAATGCACATTTGACTGCAAGCAGCACTAAAACTAAATAGTTTTATGCGTGTTAAGTAAAAAATATTAGTTAGGATGTATAAACTGAAATTTTTATAAAAAATACTTATATTAACATGAAAAGTTTCCCACCCCCCTCCTTTTCAAACGATTTAGTTTTGAGGCTTTAGCAATATCAAAACTCAAATTTACATAGCTGGTATGATTGTCTGCGTTTTTAAATCATAGTCATATGATTGATGAGAAGCGCTTGAAGCAAAGTAATCAAAAGCAAATTATAGTAACTCAAAAAAATTTAGGATTTTCTAAATAAGAAAATCCTACAATGATATTATTTTTATTACTAAAACTGTTTGTAATTAAACCCGCTTGAATAAGTAATAAAGCCAGTATATTGTGGAGTATATTTTAAACACTTAGAAATCACACTAAGAGGTGGCAAGCTTCAACTAAAACTAAGAAGTTAATTTTTCTTGGTATACGTTTATTATTTTGTTTGAATCAATAAAGTTCAACCTAAACATTTTTTTAAAATGTTATCTTTGAGATGAACATAAATTGTCTCAAAACTTTGAAATCTCTTTAAAACTGTTCCACAGTAAAAAGGCATATGCAATATGATTAGATTTTTCTTTAACTAGGCTTGAACACCTGTAGAAATTTATATATATATATATATATATATATATATATATATATATATATATATATATATATATATATATATATATATATATATATATATATATATATATATATATATATATATATATATATAGCTAAAAACTAATCTTAAGTAAATACCATAAAATAGGATTGATAATACAAATAATAAAGATAATAATAATGATGATAAATTAAAAGTTATAAGAATAATAAGAAAATTATATAATAATAAATTAATGTCAATTTTAAAACGACAATTGAATATAATTCACAGATAGGAAAGTTACAAACAGTTATGTACTGACAAAATGCAACAACCTACCATGTAACTAAAACAATTACTGCAAAAAAAGTAAAAATGATTTAATAAATATAATAATCCTAATATCAATAATCATAATAAAAACAATAAAAGTAAAATAAATACTTCATTAAATAAACATAAATAAACAAAACAAAAATTATTCAATAATACTCACAAATAAAAACGTGTCACACACACAAACATTTAGTCACGAAAAGTATAGAGTTTTTATGATAAATAACAATATTAAAATAAAAAAGTAAATCATATCAAGCAAACACATATCGTCACTCAAAAATAATAAAATTTAAAAAATAATCTTTTTTTTATCTTCAAAATCGGAGCAATTTTTATATTTTATTTTAATTCCTTTCCATTTTCAAATATTTTTTTTCTTTTAACTTTGATTATTTGTCTTTTCTTTTTTCTTTTCTTATTTCTTTTTTTCTTTTGTTAATTTTGTTTGATTTGTTTTTTAATTTTTTTAGTTTTTTCTTTTCTTTTTATCTTTCTTTTCATCATTCTCTATATTTTTATTTTATTTATTTTTCTTATTTTATTATTTTTTCTTTATCTTTTTTTTTTTTTTTAAATTTATTTATAAAATTCGTTATAAAAAGCGTCCACCATTCTGGAAGTCTCTGCATATATATATATATATATATATATATATATATATATATATATATATATATATATATATATATATATATATATATATATATATATATATATATATATATATATATATATATATATATATATATATATATATATATATATATATATATATATATATATATATATGTATATATATATATATATATATATATTAGGGGGATTCATATTTGACGAATTTTCAAAAATCAAGTTGGTCCTAACTGGAATGGTTAACCACCAATATAAAAATAGTCCTTGCCGGTCAAATTTGTGTACAAAAACGTATCAAACTTTAGGGGTCTGGCAAGAACCTTTAAAATCAAATCAGAAAGCCAAATTTTATTTTATATGGTATATTTTGGACTATTTATTTATAAAAACATAATAAAATTTATTTAAACATCATAAAATATAATGCAATGATTAAATATAATATATAAATCATGTTATTTTTTTTCTCTTCTTGCATATTGCTTCATTCGCTAGCTGCAACTGTTCCTTGGTTCCTGACCCACGGAGCTGATCTTGTCTTTGCTGCACAGCTAGTAAAAGTTCTTGACGATCATTCTCATTGTGAACATTGTTCACAAACTCTAATACAAGTTTTACAGCCCTTTCAGAACTATTGTTCACTACTTCAAGTTTACTTACAAAATTGGAGAATGTTTTGAACTGGTCAACATAGCACCACCTAGGAGCAGGAGAGTTTAACCAAAGTTTGTCCTCCATTCTTGTCAGGTTTAGTAACCTGAAGATGAACCAAGAGTTCTCTCCGATTAATCGAGCAAGTCCTGGTGGCTTCTTGTTTAAAATTTAACTCTTTTATCAAGTTTGACTTCTGAATGCTGAAAATGATTAGGAACTGGTATGGAGAATAATGTTTTTGCAATGTTTTCTCTCTCCACATTAGAAAGATCAGGGTCTAGGAGAGCAAGTGGAACTAAAGTTTCATTGACATCATTGTGCTTTTAATTCCGTTTAGAACTCTCTTGGAATCAGCGTCGTGTTTCTCTACATGTTCTTTGTACTGCACCATTTGCCAATAAGCTTTTACATCCTAAAATGGTGCAGCTGAGAGTAATAAGGTTCTCAGAAACCAGACAGAATAGAAAATTGAGATAAATTCTGCCATTGCCTTTAAATCTTTCTTTTGGGAAACAATCAAATCATAGAGCAGATGTGTACTCAATATCTGAATTTTCAAGTAGTAAATGGCTTTTGACATGAACCTAGCATGAGAAACACAGCCTGGACCTTGAACTTTAAAAAATATTTCAGGATGCAGATACATCAGGGTAAATTCTAATAACTCCCTATAATCCCCTCTGGGAAATATGTCAGTGTTTAATGCATTCTTGCAAAACTGGATAGTTTCCTCAATCTGGGTAGCCAAGAAAGTATTGCTGATGGAATTGATATCGAACCTTATTAAATTGGAAGGATCAACAGTTTCCTTGATGCCTTCACATCGTCACATATTCCATAATCTTCCAGTACACAGGGATTATCTTTTTCCGGATATTTCCGGAATTCCGGATATTTCCGGAATTCCGGATATTTTTTTCAACTTTTAGTTTTTCCAGATATCCAAAATATTTTTAATACATGCAAGTTGACTTATATATTTTTGTAATATATTTATTTTTTAAGCTTTTTCACTCATCACTTAGAATAAAATTATGAACAGTAACAAAAAAAAAATTAGAAACAACTTAACTAAAAGCGAAATTAAAATGAAAATAAGGGAAAACAAATTCCAGATTTTTTCTGGATGTGTTTAAAATATGAGTAGGATAATCTATGAGTACATTATTCAAAGCTTCATACTAAGCAAAAAGCTATTGTATATATTGAAAAAATGTTGTGTAGTATTTAGCTTAGTTAAAGCGTAGTATATGTTTCTTGTGCTTTATTAGATAAAATAAATCTAAGCTGCAGATCTTTCTTTTTACAGATGTCAAAAAGATTTTGAAGACACTTGATAGCTCAGTCTGCACACTGATTTGTTCTGGGAATTGGCACTCTCAATGGTTCCTGATTCAAAAACCTTTTTACTGAGTTTAACACTTTTTGGTGACTGTGCAAACCGCCACATAGCTTCTGATAATTATCTTTATTATATATTTGGTTAGTAAAGTAGTGGTTCGCCTACTTGTAAGAGATGTATCTAAAAATGTTGAGAGTCTTTTCTCTCTGGTAGAAGAATGCTAAAAGAACTAGTATTGCTCGGGAAATCCATTTTGCATTATTTAATTTAGGTATTTTTTGAATCTTCACTTTAGAAAATACTCTAGATTCTTCAAAAAAGCTGAATACCCGAGCTAAATGAAATAGAAATTTCATATCATCACGCCATCCTACTGTAATCACTTCTTTACCATTTTTGAAATTCTTCTTTAGCTGATTGTAGTTCGATATTTGGCAACATGTTGTTTCCTCATCCATTACTACGCAAAGGACTCAGTTAAGAACATGATTTTGACAACCAATGAAATGTGGTTCTTTCAGTTTCTTTTCAGTAAAATATTTTTGTCATTGATTAATAATCCCATTCTTTTTTTCAGTGTTTACTTTCATAGTGTGCTAGAATCATCTTTATACTCTTCCATAAATTGTATTAATTGAGAATAGCTGTTATACCTTTAACAACAGTAAAATTTTGCTTTTTGGTCTAGTGCTTGTTACTTAATTTTTCTTTGTTAACTTAATATCTATAAGTTTAACAGCTTCTTTAATAGTTGATCTGAACTTAACAAATATTGTACCAGGCTGTGAAGTTGTCTAAATGTTGATTCCATCTTGAGATAACTGTCAACAAGTAGTTGCTGCTTTGCTGTTTAATAAATTTGAAGATGTTACTAATTTTATTGTAGATTTGATTTTGCTGTAGTTCTTGCTGGTGCTTGTGGAGTTCAGACATGATATTTAGCCTCAGACTTGGATTCCAAATTTTGTTCTTTCAAATGTTGTTTTTGTTGTTGTTACTGTTGTTAAAGTAGGCTTCAAGAACATTTTTTTTCTTTAGAATGAATGGATAGTTTTTGAACTAACAGCTTTTTATATATATCCAATCTGTCCTTTGCATTGTAATCTACATTGCATTGTAATCTCCAATCTTTCTAATCTACAATAATTCTAATCTACAATCTTTTGTACTTACTGCAGAGCCATTCACCATCTTTTTTGTGATATCAAAAACTTCATTCAATAGATCGTATTTTCTTTTTTTTTTCACATTTATCAATATCTTCAGCACTTGATCTAGTTGTAGCTGTACAACTTGAATTGATAAATAGGGAAAATTTAATTTCTTGACCATAAACTTGTTACTTCTTTCTTAAGTTGTTTTATGTTTTTATTTTTTATTTTTGTTCTTGAAGGACAACTTTAAGGGGTAAACAGATATTCTATCTGTTGACCAGCCTCGCACCCCTTCTTCATCTAATAGGCTGGTGCAGATGTATTTTTAATACATTGTTTCCAGTTTAGGATGTTGAACGCTGGATCTTCTTGACTCGATTCATGGGTTTTGCTTGTGTGTCTGTTTTTATGACTAGGCAACTCATTCTATTATCTCCAAATGAGGGTACAGCTCTAAAACTCAGTTTTATGGTTCTGAGGCCGGCTGGTAGTCAGGTTTCCCAAACTCTGTGGTAGCTCTCAGAGAGGCTGATTCCATCAACAGCTGAAAAATATCAGAGTACTAACAGTGCCATGTTGTGCATGGATGGTGTCCCTGTTTGTACTTTTGGTGTGCATTGCCAAGGCCACATTGGAGCCCTTTGTTACGGCTTAGGGTTTATTAGTAGAAATAAGGCAATTGCTTATGCTATAAGACAGTGTACTGAGTACTATCTATGTTTCGAGTCAAGTTCTTTAACAAATTTAAAAACGAATAAAGCAACAAAAACTATAAAACACAAAAAACCATAGTCATCACCAAGTTCACTAAACCTATCATTCACCAATATTCGTGGTCTTCGAAGTAACTTTTCTTCTGTTGAGTCTTATCTCTTGCAAAGTTCACCAGACCTACTTGCTCTTTGTGAGACTAATTTGAGTTCAGCTGTCTCATCTTGTGATCTTGGTGTTGATGGTTATCTTGCTTTAATTCGTAAAGACTCCAATAGTCACATGCTTGGCCTAATCATTTACATTTGTAAGAATTCTCCCATTTGTCGGGAAACTAGGTTTGAATCCACAGACTACTCTTTTATGTGCTTTCGTTTAGCACCACTTCACTCTATCACCTTTCTCTTTGTTCTATATCGCTCTCCCTCATCTCAAGACTGCACTCTTCTTGATGTTATTTCTGATTATATTGACCAAGCCCTCATTCTTTATCCATCATCCATATTGTTGTTGTCGGTGATTTTAATGCTCATCACACTGAATGGCTTGGCTCTTGTGTCAGTGACTCTGCAGGCATTAAGGCCCACAACTTTTGTCTTTCTCAATCCCTAACTCAAATAGTAAACTTTCCAACTCGCTTTCCAGACAACCCGAATCATTTACCTTCTCTACTCGACTTATGTCTTGTTTCTGATCCTAGTCAGTGCTCAGTTTCTCCACACTCACCCTTAGGTGCTTCTGATCATGGTTTGATCTCTCTAAAACTATTATCTCATTCTTCTTTACCATCAGAATCCCCCTATCATCGTACATCTTACAACTACCTTAAAGCTGACTTGGACTCTTTCCGTGATTTTCTTTGTGATGGCCCCTGGGTAGAAATCTTTCGTCTCTGTTGACAAATGTGCTTCTTACATAACTTCGTGGATTCAGGCTGGCATGGAATCCTTTATTCCCTTTCGACGATTCCAGGTCAAGCCTCACTCTTCTCCATGATTTTCCTCACATTGTGCTGCTGCAATTGCCAATCGAAACCATTACTTTCATATCTATCAGCAAAACAATTCTCCAGAAAACAGACGTCTGTTTATTACTGCTAGGAACCATTGTAAAAAGGTTTTGTCTAACGCCAAAGCTAGCTATTCTCAGATCATGAAATCTTGTATTTCATCACAAAAATTAGGCTCTCGTGACTTCTGGAGAATCTTTAATAGTATCAATAATAAGGGCAAGTCTGTAATTCCACCTCTTTTGTATGGTTCAGACTTAGTCACCTCACCTAAAGACGAAGCTGAATTGTTTCCCAAGAACTTTTCATCAATATCATCTCTTGATGCCACTAGTTGCGTTCTACCTGATATAGCCGTCAAACAGGTTGATCCATTGCTCGACATTCGTATCACTCCAGCTTCTGTATCTAAAGTGATTTCCCGCTTAGACTCTTCTACAGCTTGCGGCCTGGACAACATACCTGTTATAGTCTTGCAGAAGTGTTCTCCGGAGCTGTTATCTATCCTTTCAAAACTATTTAACAAGTGCTTATCAGAGTCTTGTTTTCCAGCCTGCTGGAAAGCAGCATCTGTTATCTCTGTTTTTAAAAATTCTGGAGAGCGTTCTGATTCGTCTAACTACCGTCCCATTAGTCTTCTTTCTATCATAAGCAAGGTTTTTGAATCTTTAATTAACAAACACTTAATCTCTCATCTCGAATCTCATAACCTACTTTCTGATCATCAATATGGATTTCGATCTTCTCGTTCTACAGCTGATTTGCTATCAGTAATAACCGATAGGTTTTATCGCGCATTAAATAAAGGTGGAGAGGTTAAGGCCATTGCTCTTGACATTTCTAAAGCGTTTGATAAAGTTTGGCATGCTGGTCTCCTCCATAAGCTTTCTTCTTACGGTGTATCTGGAAACATCTTTAAGATTATTGAATCCTTTTTTTCCAATCGTAGTATAAAAGTTGTCCTTGATGGGCAGCACTCTTCTTCTTATTCTGTAACCTCAGGGGTTCCCCAAGGTTTAGTCCTTGGCCCTATGCTCTTTTTAATTTACATTAATGATCTTCCAGATATTCTCACATCTAAGGTGGCATTGTTCGCTGATGATACTACCATTTATTCTTGTCACGATAAGAAGCCAACTCTCTCTGATTGCTTGCAGGGGGCATCTGAGTTTGAAAAGGATCTCATTTCCGCTACAGCATGGGCTCACAGTGGTTGGTGAACTTTAATTCAGATAAAACTCAATTTTTTTCGGTTAATTGTTTTCGCAATAATTTAGACCTTCCTATATATATGAACCGTAATTTACTCGATGAGTCCCCTACTCTTCATCTTCTAGGATTAACTCTTACTTCTGATCTTTCTTGGAAACCTTATATCATATCCATTGCAAAATTAGCATCTGCTAAAGTTGTTTCTCTTTATCGAGCTTGTCACTTTCTTACTCTGGATTCTATTCTCCATCTCTAAATCTCAAATCCGGCCTTGTATGGAATTCTGTTGCCATATTTGGGGCGGATTTTCTAATGATGCTCTTTCTCTTTCAGACAAGGTGCTAAAACGCATTGTAAACATAGTTCGACCTGCTCTTGCAGCCAACCTCCAACCTCTGTCACATCGTCGTAATGTTGCTTCTCTTTCTCTTTTCTACAAATACTATAATGGACACTGCTCAAAGGAGCTAGCGTCTCTAGTGCCATCTACTAAAATTTATTCTCGTGTTACTCGTCATTCAATTAAGTCTCATCCTTTTTCTGTTACTGTTCCTAAGTGCCCCAAAAACTATTATTCGTCTAGTTTTTTTCCTCGAACATCAGTTCTTTAGAATTCGCTTCCTTCATCTTGCTTTCCTGATTCATATAATTTGCAATCTTTTAAGTCGTCTGTCAATCGCTATCTTGCTCTACAATCTTCATCTTTTCTCTTCCAGTAACTTCCAACACTAATTAGTGGTTGCTTGCAGCCTTGTTGGAAGCAAAGATTATTTAAAAAAAAAAAATGTGTTCTTGTCTCCCTTTGATGGATTCTCCCAGGAACAGATAGCAGGCCTTGTTATGAGATTTTATTGCATAGCGGAAAAGAGTTACAAAATTAAATGTAACTTTACTCAATATACATATTTACATCATTAAATATTAAATTATGTCAGTTAAAAGTATTTTAAAGTGCCACAAATAAATTATTATGTATAACGAATAACATTTATAACTCTTTAAAAATTGTTTTGTTATTTATTAAAATTTTAATAAAGTACCACAAATAAATTATTATGTATAATTAAATTTAATTTGAAACCATATTAAAAATCATTTTAAGTCTCTGTCTTTATAAAATATCTTTAAATATTGTTATAAAAAATATTATTAACAAAATTTAAAAAGCTTATACTTATTTAAACATTTATAACACACAACATTATCGTCTTATGTTTGCCTTCCTACAATTTAGTTTTTTTTTTAATGAGGGGGGGGGGATTTTAAATTAAAAAAAAAATCATCTTTTTATAAATTTGTTATATAAAGTTTACTAAAAAAATCTAAAATTTTGCATACAAGCTTGATTATAGTTTATCTAGCAATGCATTTATATACAATTATAAATGTGTTAAGCACTTATAATTGTAAAACTTCTGTATATTAGCACTTTTGTAACAGGATGAAAAAATTTTAAAAAGAAAAAAATTGTAAAATTATTTAACTATCTGTTATTTTTTTTTATCTAAAAAAAAATATTTCACAGTTGTGGTGAAAATATATTTTAAACCAGTTACAGCCTAATGTTTTCTACATAAACTGTTTTAAAAAGGCTATTTATATTACCTATTAGAAAAATGTTTTGGCGGAACATAAATAACTTAATGAGTAGATAAAATTGCCATTTCATACATAAAATGTGAATAGCATAACGCTTAACAAGGACTGTGATAGCAACCAACAGTTAACAAGGACTGTGATAGCAACTAACAGTTAACAAGGACTGTGATAGCAACCAACAGTTAACAAGGACTGTGATGTAGTAACCAGCAGTTTAAATTTTGAGTGGTATTCTATTATTTTATATTATTGTTATTCTTTTCTTATGTGACCTATAAAATTGTACGATTCTTTATCCAAATTGTCTTGTTTCTTTCAGTAGCTGAAGCACTTTTCTAATAGGATATTATGATTAAAGATAATACTTAAATATATTTCTGAAAGGGAGATATAATAATAAATGTAAGTTCTATTGTACTTCTATATTATTTGACTACTATCTGGTGAATACAGATTCATTTATAATTATTAGCGTTGCTCAATCAGGCAGCTTATATAGTCTAAATCTCATTAATTTCCATAAACTTCTAGAAGACTTAAGAAAATTCTAGAAAGTTTTATAGATTTTAAAAAACGTCCAGAAAAGTCCAGAAAATTCAAGAAAGTTTCTCAAGGTTAAAGAAAATAAATTTAATAAAAAAAAAAGGTTCAAGAAAATTCTAGGCTTTATAAAGTCATAATGTCTGCAAATACTACTTATAAATCATTTTAAAATTTTGAGTTGCGGGTGACCTTTTTTAAAAATTATTCACAATAAAACCCATTTTCATTACTTTCGAGCTAAAGTTCATCAATTTATGACACAAATTATTTCATTTCATTTTATTTTCATTTACATTTACATCATCTAATTTAAATTTCAACTGTCATTTGCATCAAGTTTTAATGTAGTTTTTAAAGAACATCTAAATAAAAAACATTAATGTATATAAAAGTTATGACTTTTTCTTTTTACAATTTAAAAAATTTTGAAATATACAATTGCTGCAACTTCTATAAATTTAAAATTCTAAAGTTTTAAATTTGCATGTTTTATGTCCCATTTACACATTGCTACATATTTTCCGATAAATTTAAGAGTTTAGACTTCTTGACTTTAATTTTTTTTAGGTGGAGAAACTTGAAAAAGATTACAGCCTGACTAAGGGTTTGCTTTTAGTTTTTTTTGTGTGTGAATTTTTTGTGTTAGTTTTTTTTTTTTAGTTTTTAATTTGTTGTTATATAATATTATGAATTGTGTTATTAGGGATCATCATGTAAACTACGCATAAAATTTACCTAATTTCATCATTTTTGCATAATTAATTTTCTAGTAGAAAAAGAAAACATTTTTATTACTTTTTACGTTAGCTGGCAAAAAAATAAAAAGTAGACATAACAAATAGCATTTATAGCACTTTAAAAATTGTTTTGTTATTTTTTAAAATTTTAATAAAGATTTATTAAAATAATTATTTGTATATTTGTTGTATCATTATTGTTTTTTTGCTGCTGTTTTAGAATCAATTGGTACATCAGGTACGAGTCGTTATTCTGATGTCTCAAAGGACTACAAGAACGAAGTAAACTGTGAAAAAATAGATAGTAGAGTTATAAATATTCCTGATAGAAAATTAAATGATAGTTACCAATATAGTCATCAATCCTCTAATATAAGCCCTAGTTCACCCAAGAATAGCCATAAAGGAAGATCAAGTCTCAGACATACAGTATTTGACACAAATCATTATAATTTTTCATCTCAATCAGAAAATGAGAAATACTCAAAAATTAAGAATGAAAGTATGATAATAACGCATAAAACTTCGCCAACCTCTTTTCCAGACTCTAGAAAATTATCACATCAAAAGTTTTATGAAGAAAATATAAATTATAATCTGCACTTTCAAGATTTGCAAAAAAAATCCATATCTTCAAGAAATACAACAAGAACAGAAGGACCAGAAATAAATATTCTTACTAAAAAAGGTAGTGTTTCTGAGTCCATATTACTACAGGGAAATGTTACAGAGGATTCAAATAGCAGTACTCATAGTCAACAGAAACCTTTTTATCATTCAACTAAAGAAAAATATGATTCACAAAAAAATGAGGATTTAGTTCAACAAAAAATGTTACTTATGCAGTATAAAAAAAACAATGCAATTCTTGCTCAAAACATCAGCACTCTTTATATGCTTAACCAATTAAACACTGCAACAAATATACCTGTAATGGGAATAAATCCTCAGTTAATTTCACCAATAAGTCCACTCACAGCAGATTCTAACCAAACTGTTTTACCTTTTGCCTCATTTGGGCCAAGCTTAAACCATGTTGTTTCACCCAGTAATGTGTTTTCTTCTGACTTTAAAAGTCAATCTAATTTATTTGCTTCATTGGTTTCTCCGTGTAATAAATCTCAATTCTCACCTCCTGCATCAGAAATATACCTGAGAAATTTAAAACAAAAAACAGATAAATTAAGTTCTCCACCTCAATCTTTTCCACCTGCTTCAGAGGTTTATCTGAAAAGTTTAAAACTAAAAACAGATCAATTAAATTCTCAAAATCAGCCATCTTGCTTGCCATCTGGATATGACAGCAGCATGATTAATAAAATTCAATTCACAGATGTAGAAGAGTTAATTTTCTTAAAGAACGCTGTCGATAGTACTCTGCAGAAAAAGTTTTCAGGTTCAGAAAATAATCTTTCTGCATTAAATATAGATTTTGATGGACAATCTGCAACACATTCAGTAAAATCTTTGTCCAAGCCTTCAGCTTTTTATTCAAAACCATCTGCTCCATCAGAAAATAAATCTAGTTCTTCGATAAACCTCACGAAAAATTCCTTAGTTTCATCAAATGAAAAACCGAGTAAGCTTTCACTTTCAGATTATCATAGCCGTCGCAATCAATGGAATTTCAATGAGCCTACAAAGTCATCATCAATGTCACTAAATGATAATCGACTTCTGAAAAGTCAATCACAATCAATTACAAACAGTTTTAACACAGATCAAACACCGCCTGTAAAATTAGCTTTAAATGAAAAACTCTTAACAGTTAATAAAATACCTGAACCATCTAAGATTGATTCATCTAAAGAGACATTTTGTACCAATAGCACTGATTTTTCTGATGAAAAAAAAGAAAACACACATATTGAAGATGAATACCTGGAATTTATGAAAAGCATAACTGGCCACGACATTATAGATAATAATAAAGATGATAAGGACACTCATGACAAAGACACTCAGTCATCTCCCATTTTAAATAAGGTACAATCTCTTCAATATTTGCCTGAAAATAAATCTGATACATTGTTAAAAAATAATAATAAGGTTGTTGAACAGTTTGCATTTAACAGTATCAGAGCAGATACACCATCAGCTACAGTTACATTGCAACAAGCCAAAAATTCAAGTAAAATCAAGCAATCTATAACAGAAATGCAACTTTTTAATAATAATAAATCACTATCAGAAAAGAGTGAGAGTGTTTTAAAAATTGAACCTGATGTTGCAAATAATGTGTCACCATTTGTATCAACAACAAAAGCTAGCGAAACACAAGTTACAACAATGGATACATCAGAAGCAAAAAAAACGAATATGCAACAAAAAACAAAATACACGAAACCTCTTGTCCTAGCAAAATCAGTTGAAACAATGTCAGTTCCTGTTAATCCCAAAATAGAGAAAACATCCCAGTTGGGTAAAAATAAAAATAATATAGTGAAAGTAATGCAGCAACAAAAAGGTGCTGCGAAGGTTGAAAAAAAATTTCCAAATCAAGTAAAAGGAGACAAAAAAATGCTCTTTCAACAGAAAGCAGATGTAAAAGCCGAAAAAGGCTCTCAACAGCACCAACAAAAAGGTGAAGATGTAGTGAAATTAATCTTACAGCTGCAACAGCAAAAGGATAATGCAAAAATAGAGAAAACAAAACAACCACTCCAGCAAAAAGATAATTCAAAAATAGAGAAAACACAGCAACCACTCCAGCAGAAAGATAATTCAAAAATAGAGAAAACAAAACAACCACCCCAACAGAAAGATTTTTCAAAAGTAGAGAAAATACCTCAGCAACACAAACAGAAAGCAGATGAAAAAATAGAAAAGACAACACAACTCAACCATGATAAAGGTTATGATATAGTAAAGTTAATTTTACAGCTCCAGCAACAGAAAGACGATGCAAAAGTAGAGAAAGTAACACAACCCCACCAACAAAAAGCTGATGAAAAAATTGATCAAGCATTACCCAATCAACAAAAAGCTGATGATAAATTAGAAAACCCGAGTCAGAAAGGCGATAAAGTAGTAAAGTTAGTCTTGCAGTTGCACCAAAAAAAAGATGATGCTAAAGAAACTGTAAATAATGAAAAAAGCTCACTTTTAAAAGACAAAGAATTGAATCCCCTAGATATACCAACTTTAAACAAAAAGAAATCATTAGTAACTGACCAATCAGAAATGCTTCCAGCTAAGAAGAGAGTAAAAACAGATATTCCTTTACTTACAGCTGGTAAAATTGATAAGCCTGTTAATTTATGTTCATTTTTAAAAACTCAAGTTAAAGAAATAATAAATAAAAAAGATATGGCAAAAAGTTTTGCTAATGGAAGCAAAAGCAATATCAATAAAATTGATACAGTTTTAGAATTAAAAACAAACCAAGACAACTTAACAACTAATATCATAGAACCTAGTAAAAATATCAAAAAAAGTTCAAAAAAAGTTGATAAAACGGCTAAAATAAACCAACAAATTTTAACAACTAAACCAACAGAATCCAATAAAGATGATTTAACAAATACCACAGCAGAATATAATAAAAATGATAAGAAAAGTCATATTGACACAACTTCTGAATTTAATCAAAAAAGCTTAATAAATAACAAATCTGTTAAATGTAAATTGCTTTCTGAAGAAGGAAGTAATCATTCTGATTTCTGTAAAAAGGTCCCAGAAAAAGCAAATTTAAAACTTGTAATCAAGACCAAAGGTCATGTCACAGAGCTATTGTGTAAGCCAAATGCTATTGGTAAACCTAATTCTGTTACAGAAACATCAGCAGTGTCTATTGATTCAGAAAAAATAAATAAGGAAGAATCTCAAAAGATTAGTAATACAGAGTTTGATCCAGAAGTTGAACCTCTTGTATTGGGAAAACGAAGGTCAAAAGCAACTCTTAAAAAGAAAGCTTACTACGAATACCTTAGAAAAAGAGAGGCAAGGCATAAAGCTGCAAAAGAAGCTGCAGAGAAGCAGAGGAGATTAGCGGATGCAGAAAAGAAAGCCAAGCATTTAAAAAAAAAAGAGGTTTTAAAGCATAATCAAACCTTACATGCAATTAAGAATAACGAAACTCTAAAACCATTTGTTTCGGTTTCAAAAGAAGATAACAATAATGATGATGCTAAAGTTTCATTTACCCATCCTTCTAATGATTTATTTACTCTTATTCAATCTCCTGATTCAAATCAATCTGTTTTCCAAAAAGGTGTAACTTATCAATGTAAAAAATGTGAGGATTGTTTTACAACCATTAGTTCACTCACTAAACATTTACTTGTTCATGAAAAATTATCGAATCTTGAGCAAATTAAAAATTTCAACACACCAAATGACAAAAAAACATTTGTTTGTGTACTGTGTCCTAAATTACATGATACACATTTTGTTACTATTCAAGATTATTGTTTTCATTTAATGAGTCAACACAGCTTAAGTTATGAAAAAGCTTCTGACACTATTATAAAGAACAACCTAATGCCAAAACATCCAAAAAAATTTCCTAAATCTAAGAAGAAAAATTTAGATATAAGGCCTTTGTCAGGATCTGAAGTTCTTTCTCAAAATGAAGCAAATAACAAAAAGCCAAACGGAGCTTCAAAAATAATCAAAGCAAAAGAAGTTGTCATGAGAATTAAAAAATTGAATCTGGAAAATCAGCTGAAATCTGTAAATAATTTTAAAATTAACAACGAGCGAATTCCTAATGTTCAAGTATCACATGAAAATGAAAATATAAACTCTACTGTTTCCTCTCCTTCTGATGCAGTTTCAAATAGTAGATCTAGCAGTGATGTAAGCAAAACATTTTATGATCAAATTGAATCAGTTTATAGTGTAAACACAAATCATGTAAAGAATGACAAACAAGAAATTAGTGATCTTGATTTACCATTAAGTGAGTTGTCACTGAATAAACAGAGTATTTTGGATGTTAGCAAAGTAATTCCAGAAAATGTGTTTGAGTCTCAAACATCAAAGAAAGTTACTAATTCTAAAAATTGTGATCCATTTGTTGATACAATTAAAGGGTTTGATAATAAAGAGGAAGAAAAAGATAGAATTAAGTCCCAAATTATTAGTGCTGAAAGAACAGCCAGAATGTTAGTAAGAAATCAACGTAAAAATTTATCTAAGACACACAAAAATGTCCATAGCTCATCAGATTCTAGGAAAGATTATATTACCATTGAACAGTTGGATGCATTGAAGGTAAAAGTACGTGTTAAAACAACTATGGCAAATGAAACAGTCAGTATAAATGGTAGCTCTGAAGCAGACAATTTAGTCATAACAAACAAACGGTCAAAGAAATCAAAGAAGCGTAAGTTAAATCATAAAAAAACATCTAAAAAACCAAGTGACCAACCTGTGAAAAAAAGGAAAAAATATTATGTGTATGAACACGAGTTGTACAACATGCAAATAGAGCCAAATTTAATAAATTCATTTAGCATTGATAGCAGTAATTTTTCTAAAACTTCAGACTTCAATTCTGACACTGATTTTACTAACCTGTCAGGGCTGTTTAATGAAAGTGAGAATGAAAAAATTTTAGCTACTTACAAAAACTTTCTCTATGATCCAGATTATGACTATAAAAGCCAAACTGAAGATGTTTTTGTAAGTGAGGATATTTTTTTAACTGAAGATGAAATTACATCAAGTTTGCTTACTCTTAATGACAACTCTATTGATGCTGATACATTAGAGAGAATACATGAAAGTTATCTTCGAATTGTTCAGTTTGATGTCAAGCAAACCCTTGATGATATTATTACACTTGTTACAAAACAACTTGAAGCAAGCATCAAGCCAGATGAAGTCTGTCGAAGTATGACTCCCTGCCCTTATCAGGATCATGAATACTTTTTTCAATCTAAAATTGATTTTCAAATAAATACTTCTAAAGGATCTGGTAAGATTAGTGCAATACTTTTTGTTTTATTATAAAAAATGTTTAAAGTCATTATTATTTAAAAATGACAAAAGAAAAAAATTATTAAAAAGATTTTTTTTTGAAAAATAATTAATATATTAAATTAGATTGTGATAGTTGTGTATTTGGTTAAATTTGAATTAAATAATATATAATATATAATAGTAGATTGTTTTTTTAGGGAAATAAGATAGATAGAGAAAGAATATTTTAAATAAATCAAATCTTAATAATCGTTTAGGAAATATCAACATTCTTTCAAATGCCGTGTGTGATGATGCTGATCAAAACAAAACAAAAGACCAAGAATTTCAATGTGAAAAGATTTGCTTACAGTTTGTTGAATCTCCATCAATTTCTCAAATAGAATCTATATTGTGTCCTAACGTAAAAATCTCAACAGGTTCTCACATTGATTCTTTACCGTGCTCTTACACGGATGTTTCTTGCATTGAATCTTCATTAGAATCTCATTATAAATCTCTATCAGGTTCCCAAATTGAATCTGCATCAACTCACAATGAATCAGATTTTAATATTGAACCATTAGATTTTAAAACAAAAATAATTGAAGGTAAATTTTCATATGTAAGCTCTAAGTTCCCAATTAGCCCAATCGAGAACAATTTTAAAACTGCTACTGTTAATAGTGAAAATAGTGAAGTTTTAATCAATGATCTTCATTCTGGTGATTTTAATGTTTCTGATGTTCAACATGAAATTAAATCATTGCTGAAAGAACTACTTGATAACATATTGAATCCGTGTAGTGAACTTTTTGAGATTTCAAAGGTAAAATTTTTTTTACAGAGGTTTCATCTTTGTTACATGTGAATTATTGTATGTTACATGTGCATACATACATACATACATACATACATACATACATACATACATACATACATACATACATACATACATACATACATACATACATACATACATACATACATACATACATACATACATACATACATACATACATACATTCATACATACATAAATACATACATACATACATACATACATACATACATACATACATACATACATACATACATACATACATACATACATACATACATACATACATACATACATACATACATACATACGTACATACATACATACATACATACATACATACATACATACATACATACATACATACATACATATTAGAATGTCCCAAAAAAATATTTTTTTTTCGGAAAAAAAAGATGTGTGCTATCTAGAACTTGGTTACTAGGTATAATATGACCAAATATATCAGAATTTTTTAATTTAAACAGTTAGAAGTGCTTGTTGTAAAATTTCAAATTTTAAAAATTTTTAGATTTTTTTCTTTTTTTTAAATAAAGCTAGTAAATATTAAAAAAAATTATGTTAAACATTTATTATAATAAAAACATGTGAAATATATGTTGCATATGTTTAAGAATCATGGAAAGAAAGGTTGAACAAATATCACGATATAAATCTAATTTAGCTGGGTTTTTAGTCAGATTTGTATTCAATGTTTTTCTTGAGTTTTTTGCAACCAAAATCACATTCTGCTTTATGTCTTCATTTCGACATAATAAAGTTATTGATCCACAAGTCCTCTTGTGCAGCTAACTCAACCTGTTCATGGGTAACCTAGGTAATGGCTAATGGTAACCAGGGCTAGGCAAAACATAATCCAGCTCTGATTACCTGCTAAACCTGACAGTGATGTAGAAAATGTGATTACAAGCATTTTAGGTTTATCCTTTGTTAACTCTTTAGGACCTGAAAACTGTATAAATTTTTTGGAGTGTATTCTTTTCATCTTTCTCAACATCATCATCAACTAAAGTCATTAGAACAAGCTGCTGACTCAAATACCAGGTATGATTTTGCATGCTTTTCAGTATTGATTGAGAAAACTCTGAATATTCTTTACTTAAATCAAACATGTCTTTAAAAGCTGCTAAATCATTAACTGGTGGTTAAATACTCAGAGAGTTTTTGAATAACCAAGGACAGTATCTCAGAGATATAAATAAAGAAGCTGTCTGAACTATCTTCTTCTCCTTTTCATTTATGATGTTTGAGATGTCATTTGTCATTTGATTGTAAAAAAAATATAAAATTTGCTATAAAATTTAATCATGGCTGATTAAATTTTATAGCAGGAACTTGTTCACCAAAGTAGTAAACATATAACTGACAAAGATTTTTGTAGTCTCCTCTCTTAAAAATATTTTCATATAGTGCAGTTTCCCCAAACTTTAATGCTGCCTTGGCTACATTATAGATAGGTGATCTAAGCTCTAAAGAACTCCAGTTAAACTTAACAAGATGATGTGTCTATCTTGTCAATAATCTTTGACCAAGCCTTCTGTAAGCACACAAAAATCTCTTCTCTGAGAGACTTGGTTTCGATGCCAGTCAGTGCAGTCATCAAATGTTTATGTACTTCAATAGTATGGTGAAGACACATGCACTAGACAAGACTAGTATTAAGGATAGTTGATAGGACTGCAACTGCTTCAGCAAATTTTCCAGTGTTGGATGCAGTTGTGTTGCAGCACCAATGATATTGTTGACAATATAATAGTATTCCAAGAAATTGAGGATTAAACGAGCCTGTTTGGACCTAATTGAATTTTCTGCCTGCACTATGCCAAGTAAAATATCATCTCTACATTCCAAATCTGGACTGGTTACACTAACTGCAATTCTCTCACAGGTAATTGTCAGATTTTTTTCTTCTAGCTGTCTAACAAGTTTCTCGTCAAAATGGACAATGAGTTTTTTCCTTTTAAAACATCAACAAGGTTCTTTTGTAGTGTTTCTTCTAAATCAATTTAATTATACATTAAAAATAATAAAGATAATAAAACAAATCTTAATCATTTTTGTGAATAATAGTTATCAAGATTTTCAATAAATCTTTTTTTGTGTGTTTTTTGTTTTTTTATCCGTTGTGTTGTTTTCTGTGTAGAGTAGTAGATCTTGATAAAGGAACAGATATATCAAACAAAGTATTAATCTCCACCTGGAAATTTACTTTCTTTTGAGTTCAGTTCTCTTTGCTTCAGCTTAAATTCAGTTTACTCCATCCTTTCATTTTGTTATATTTCTCTGTGAGTTTTAGAATCCTTTTATTGAAAAATATTACATAGCTGAAGTTACTAAAATGGAATTAAAATGGAATAAGATAAGCATATCATGAAAATATTTTTGTAAAATTTACCTAACAGATCTTCCATTAATAATGTTGCACATAAAACCAGCTTTTATCCAGATGCCAGTGACAGCTGAAGTAACACAACTATTGATTGATCTTTCACATGCTCTATACTGGCAAACTAGACTTCTGGTTCCTGTTTTTGTTGGACAGGCAATAATTTCTTTGGTGCACTGAAACCAAACTAAACAGGGGATTTTTAAGTCGGAGTTTGTTTCTCCTAGTCTTTGCATGAAAAAGGACACTCTACAAGGCAGCAGGGCATGGGACAGGTGGTACTGGGTTACATAATACCAGTAGCAGGATGATTGTGATGATCCTGAACCTATATACCTATATAAGGACCTATAAATGACCTATATACATAAGGTCCAAATTTTTAAAAGCGCACAAACTAATTTTTTTTGGGGGGACACCCTAATACATACATACATACATACATACATACATACATACATACATACATACATACATACATACATACATACATACATACATCATAAAGTAGTCATTACAAAGATAACGTCAATAAAAGTTGTAATATTTTATTATGATTTTCTTTAATAGTATGATAAATACTTCAGAACTATGGGATCTAAATGTTTTTATTTTAGTTTATTTGCTCTTTATTATGCTAAAGGGCCATCATATTGAATCATATATTCTCTTAACTTATGTACATTACAACTACATTTTTCACTATAGGTAGTTTTTTCTGCATTAATCCAAACTTTAGATATAGATCATAAGCTTTGAATGATTAATTAATAAGAAGTAAAGTTGAGGAATCAGTATAAAGGACTGGGTAAGAGTGTTGTCATTCATCAATATAGAAATATTAACAGAATTGCAAAAAGTGTTAGCATTAAAAGAACTTTTATTTAGGTTAAAAATCCACTGCCTAAACTGCCTCAGAAGAGATCAAACTTAAGACTACCTGCCTGATCTAAGCGTTCAAGAAGTGTGATGATTTTACGATTGTTCTAAGCAATTAAAATGATTTTTTGTCAAGACATTTACAAGACATTCACAAGATATTGACAAGAGTATAAAGTTACATCATCGGCAAACTTTGCAAAAAGCCACAAGAAAAGCCAATTTAGAATTCATCAGGAAGATTACACTGTACAACAAAAAAAAATTTCCGCTGATATCTTGGTATACAATAATTGATCTTAGTCAATTTGAGCGTGCTGATTTCGATTATGCTAACCATTTGCCTCTATCAGCCTCCATTTTAGAAATATCCAGGGTTTATATTTCAATGAATTACTGTAAAACATAAGAAATGTATTTTTTTGCACAAAATTTGTATTTTCAAAGTTAATGCTGCATCAATTATATTAGATAAAAACATGAATGCAGCTAGAGCTACCAAAATTAAATATATATATATATATATATATATATATATATATATATATATATATATATATATATATATATATATATATATATATATATATATATATATATATATATATATATATATATATATATATATAGTAGAAAATAAAACTATGTGATTTTCACAACTTTAAGTTTCATGCTGTTGCAATCATCAGGTGAAATACAAATATAGTTTGTTCGTTTAAAAAATTATATACAATTGAAACTATACAGAAAAAACTTATACGGAAAAAACTTTTTTTTATTGTTACGACCGCGTGTATTTAATCTTCAGGTTTGTGGTTGCTCAATAGAAATTTATTTTCGTGACGACACTTGGAGATTAACTCTGTTTTTTTATTGATAATAAAAAATAATAAAAAAACAGAGTTAATCTCCAAGTGTCGTCACGAAAATAAATTTCTATTGAGCAACCACAAACCTGAAGATTAAATACAGGCGGTCATAACAATAAAAAAAAAGTTTTTTCCGTATAGGTTTTTTCTGTATAGTTTCAATTGTATATAATTTTTTAAACGAACAAACTATATTTGTATTTCACCTGATGATTGCAACAGCATGAAACTTAAAGTTGTGAAAATCACGTAGTTTTATTTTCTACTATATATATATTATAGCTCTGACTTAGTTTATCGAGCACTTTCTTTATAGTATATGCACAAAATAGCATCACTACACATATATATATATATATATATATATATATATATATATATATATATATATATATATATATATATATATATATATATATATATATATATATATAAATATATATATATATATATATATATATATATATATATATATATATATATATATATATATATATATATATATATATATAATATATATAATTATATAATAAACTGAAATTCAATTTGAAGTGTACTACAGAGGTACAATAAAAAATTTGTTACACATGTTCACGGTATAAATTTTTTACTGTGGACTTTCGTTTATACTTCTGAGTTGGCAAATCACGCTGAATTGTTTAAAATATTACTTAAGAAACAATGACATTCAAGATATTTAGCTCGTTTTTCAGTGTTAATAATATAGATGATGAGCAATACAGGACCAAGGGTTGAATCTTGTACCCCATAAGTTACTAGAAATTGAGAATATTTTCCATCAAGGATAACTTTAATACTGCTATTAGATAGAAATGATTCAATTTAAAAATTCTTTTCATACACACCATAAAAGGCAAACTAATGGAAAAGACTTGCCAAACTTTATTGAAAGACTTTGATATATCAAGACCTTGCCTCTAATGCTCAAAGCATCTAATGTGCAGCCTTTCTGTTATTACCATAGTAATACTTTGATATATCAAGACCTCAAAGTATCTAATGCACAGTCTTTCTGTTATTACAATAGTAATACTTTGATATATCAAGACCTCAAAGCATCTAATGCACAGCCTTTCTATTATTACAATAGTTAACAGTAGAAACAATTTATTTAACTTCAAATTCTCTACTTTTGACTGAACAAAGATTCAAAGACTTTGGTAATAAGAATTTGAAAACAAAATAAAAATATAAATTATAAGAAAGCTGAATATAAATATAAATAAGAAGAAAAAAAAAACTGAATGGAATAACAATATATATGTAATATACAGGTGTCAAATACACAAAAATACAGGTGTCAAAGTGATCTTCATAGTTTTTAAAAATTGAAACTACAGGTGGTTCCCAGCAGATAGGAAAACAAAATTCAGTTAAACTCTTGTTAAATAGTTTAGAGAGTAATGATGAAATTTCTAAAGTGACTTCTAAGACTGACAGTCTGACCACAACATTCTAGAGGAGTTAAATTGAAAAATATCTTTTACAACTGAAATAGGATTTAGATGTCCAACCATGGATCAACTATATAAATCCATAGTCATAGTATTTAACTAGTCTGGAAACGCGGGCCGTTTTCTATCGATTTCGTAAAATAACTTGAGCTTTAAGGGGTGACCGGACTGAGAGTGCATTAAATGTTTTTAAAATGACTTTTTGTAGCGCAGACTTTGAAAATTTGAATGAATTCGATGCTGTTTTAGCTGTTATTGAATTGCTATTTGTTGGAGGCAGATCTCAATTTTAGTTCTAACATTAGACTACCTATTTTAATTTATCCTAACCAAAGCGAAGAAAGAATATTTATGTGTTTGTTTTGCAAGAAACTGATAAACATTTAGTAAAGAATAAAAAAAAGCAAAGATTATTCTTCAACCTATTAGATTTTACAATTATTTAATCAAGATTGCTTCAGATAAATAGTACTTTGCTACAAGCTGGCATTAAAAGTTTAAAATCAAGTATAAATATTTCAATTATTTCAATTATTGTCTTTGTTTATCTAACTGGTGTCTCTTTTATCAATAATATTATAACATTTAAGCATGTATCCCTCTACATCACTAAACAAAACATTCTATTATGACTTAGTGGGAATGTTTTTGGTACCTCTAATTTTACAATTGGTTTTCTAACATGTCTAAGTTGTATAATGAGCAGTGTTTATCGTATTTGCTTGCAGCTAAGTATGCATGATCATCTAACATATTACATACAAGTTCGTAGATTGTACATTGCAAAATATAACCTGAAAGAGTCAAACTAAATTGATCTATAAAGAATATCAATTAAAAAACACTTTCTATTCTGGAACAAGAATATTAAAGAAAAAGTGATATGACTTGAACCTACTAAAACGGCTATTTTCATAGCCACATATTTTTTTAAAATATTATTGGTATATAATTAGCTCCTAGAGTAAGTTCAATAAATGCTTCATGTATATTTAATAGTTTTATGGTGTAATAACTTTATAATAAAACAACAATAAAAGATTGAATAATAAAAATAATATAATTGTCTTTTAATTTAAAATAATAATGACAACACGGCTATTTTACATATATAAAAAATATTTATTTTTTAACTAATCTAATAACATCTTTTTTTTTTTTTTTTGGCATGACTTAATACTATATTACTACCACTTTATAATACCTGTGTAGCTAAATACATTTTAAGCTACTAAAAGTATTTTTTATTTTGTTATTATTGAAAGTCGTTAAATGATGGGTTACACTTGCAAGCATTAAGTGATTGTTAGTGTTGGAAATAATTTTCAAATAAGCTATTTCATAATGTAATAAAGTTTTTAATACAGCAAAAACTTATTACTTAGACAGCAAGGTTAACACTTTTTAATAAATATTTTGCCAACTTTATATGCTCAAAAGTAAGTTTAGGTAAAATACAAAGGTCTTCATAGAATATATAAGCAATGTGGTTCCACTGTATAAACTTACCATCCTTACATTTATCTTTTTTTCCATATGTTTTAAGTTGGATAAGTCATATTTAAATAAGACAGTAACGAGTTGTTCTATTTTAATGTGGTAGATTAGGCATAAACGAATCATTTAAAATGCTTTTTCAACAACTTGCGATTTGCATGAACATCGCAAGTTACAAACAACAAGTTTTAAGAAATTTTGATTGCATTCTAAAGCAAAAGAAACATTAGTCATACAGTGGCACCAGTTGTAAAAGTCAAGTATATCCTCTAGATTTGTCAAGTATATCATCATACACTGCAGCTGAATTTGAAAATAAAAAAATTAACACAAATATCTTATTTTAGTTAAAGATAACCTTAGATTTTGAGATATTATTTTTCTGCATTCAACAAAATAGATATTAAATTCTAGCTTAAAATCAAGATTTAAAATAATTCTGCAATTTTCTTATAGTACACTGTACTTTTTTTTATTACTGAATTAAATTTGATTTAAGTATGATAGTGATGCAATATTTGGTAGCAGACTTTGGCATCATCTTTATTGCATCAGGTATATTTTTTTTATTTGCTATTATATAAATTGATATACAGCATAATAAAAATAAAATTTTATATACGAGCTTTTGAATTTTAGTTTAAAAAGCTTTGATATACTAGCTTTTTTTAAAGTATTTAAAAAAATCCTATTTTTTTTTCTTACTATTAAGTTTTTTACTTATTAATAAAAATAGAAAAATATTTTTGCACAACATTTATTGTTAGTATAGCACTTGTAAAAAAGGTAGAAGTTCTACTGTAGTGTAGAATATGTGATATGCACATAGTAAGGTAAAATCTTTTACCTTCTAAAAAATTGTATCTTTAAAAGTAAAATTTTTTTTCCTTGTAAGGTAGAAAATTAAACAACAAATCACTATTTTTAATATAATTTAGGTAATAATTAAGATATAATTTTCTCTCTAAGGTAGATAAATATGCTATATTAAGGGTATAACACATATCTTTAAAGATACCAACATCTAATTTAGCTTTGAAACCATTCAAAATGAAAAAATTGTACCTTATTTTTTCTTGTTTCTGGAAAAGATACCAGCATAGTGTAAAGAGTGATATATAAATTATCAACTAATCTAGCTAAGTAAACTATATATAGAATATAGAGTTTATTAAGCTATATTAGCTAACACTTTAAATAAATATACTCTGAATATAATACAAATTATTTATACCCATATACATCCATCAAGTTATACAGTTGATAAAATATTTGCATCTATAACATATTTTCATATAGTGCATATAACTTAAATGCTTATATGATATAAGCTATATGGTTGAATAAGCATATTTATACCAATACAAACTCTGTCACATAACTACATTTACCAACAGTTGATGTCTTTATTTTATGCTATATTCATCATTTTTATTCGGAATACGAAATATAAATGCAATCCAAAATATTAACTTGAAACTGAATAACCAAGAAAATCACAATTTGTTCATGCCATTTCAATATTTATCCCAGAATATATGTAACTTATCTATAGCGAAATACAATGTTTACAATTTGATGCACTCTAAAGTAGGCTGAGCACTAGTATCGAGAGGAACTTAAGTGTTTTAAGAAAACGGCCCGCGTTTCCAGACTAGTTAAATACTATGACTATGATAAATCATAAGATTCAAGTGATAAATTAAAAAAAAAAAAACATTCTTTGTAAATAGTTCTGCCCTATCTTTGGAAGAGATAATAAGATCAGACCTATGTATGAGAGATGGAATGTTAGACTTAAAATTGTTAAAGATTTATTAAATTTTATTTTTTTATTTATTAAATTGTCAAAGAAAAGCATTAGAAGAAAACCATTCAGTGAGGCTTGACTTAAAACCAGCAAGAAAAATAAAAACTTTCTCATTTACAATCTGGATTCATGCTTCCTGAATCCAGATTGTAAATGAGGCTCGACCAGAGATAAAGGATGTTAGCTCAAAGACCATCACAAAGAAAATCATAAAAATTATTCCAGTCAGTCTTAAGATAGTAGTATAAAGTGTGATGATGATGATGATGATGATGATGATGATGATGATGATGATGATGATGATGATGATGATGATGAATCTGGCATAAAAAAAGTATGAGATAAATGATCATATGAGATCATAGCATAATCTGAGCTAGTGATCAAACTTTTAC
>NC_061170.1:36303294-36458294 GCF_022113875.1 Hydra vulgaris | reverse complement strand
ATATGAAAATATCTTTAGATTTTTAATAACTTGAACAATAACGCAGGTGTTGCTATTGGTTCACTTCTACCCATGCATGGGTAGGAGTGAACCAAGCAAATGGTAGGAGTGAGCCATTATCTTTGATTACCAGAAAACTAAAACTAGATAATTTCTTTAACAAATTTATTGAAAATTAAGTAAGTAACAAATACTTTATAATTAAGCATAACATAATTAAGTAATAAGATAACTTATATAACAATAAATTTAACACAATTTTAAACTCATTTAATAAATAAAGAAAATTTATTAACTACCAGAAAAATAATTTGTTTTTATTCAGTAACAACTGATTTTGACAGCAAAACAAAAAACTGTCATGACAAAGGATAATTTCCAAATATTAAAATATAATATATATATATATATATATATATATATATATATATATATATATATATATATATAACAGTAAACATAAGTATATATATATATATATACCAATATATATATATATATATATAAGTATATATATATATATATATATATATATATATATATATATATATATATATATATATATATATATATATATATATATATATATACACTTTCATTACATATATGTAATGATATTAAAAGTATATATATAGTATATAATATATAATACATATATATTATATATGTATATATATATATATATATATATATATATATATATATATATATATATATATATATATATATATATACTTTTAATATCATTACATATATGTAATGAAAGTAGTATATTAGCATATAGTATATTAGCAATAAAAATAATATTTTTTTCAAGAGCCCATTTTTGCCAAGTCCACTGTTCTCTTGATCTGCTGTTAGCAAATGATTCAAAACAATAGGTACATAGATACTCTTCATCTTTAGGTAAATATAAGACTGTAAAAGTTTTTTGTTAAGCGAAATTTGACTTTATTAATTCTTTTTTACTTCCATTAATAAATGATTTATAATTCTTATTAATATTTCCTTTTTTAGTTTTTTTTTTTAATAATTAGCAAGCCATGCTTTGACAGGTGAATAAGTAAGAATCATAGATGAACGCTTTTTCCTACTTCTTTTTGACGCTAACCTTGGACCTGCTTTAGGCTGTGGTCTTATACTTTCAGGTAGTACAATTGAATTTTTTAAAACTAATTTTATAAAACTTGAGGCAATTGTGACAACCATCCCTACATATTTTGGACAAACGACCCCTTCTATGTAAGTTGCAAGACGCCTGTAAATTTACCTAAAATCGTGTGAATTTCATGAGATTTTTTTGTAGATTAAGTTACTCAAATGAATAAAAAACTTTAAAAATGTACGTTCAAAGCAAAATAAAATAATTTTCGTTTAATAAAAGAAAATTTCTAAGAGAGTGAAATTTAACTTTTTCGTATCAAAACCCTATAAAAACGAATAACTTTTTTTCTACACGCTAAAAAAGGCTGTAAATTACAGTGAAAATGTTTTTTTTTATATAACATTTCCGTTGTACGATTTTAAAGTTCTAAACTTTTTCTACATTTTTTGTAATAAACGTTGTGACAACCAACCCTGAGTAATAACCAACCCCGCTTTCCCCAATGCAATAGTATATTAAATAGTACATTAAATAATACATTAAATAAATACATTTATAAAATCTGTTGTTGGTCCTCTGCATACTGGGCAGTAATTAATAGCACTACTTTTAATGGCTTCAACACATTGCTGGCATAGGTAAAGATGGAGGCAAGGGAAAACAACAACTTGAAGATTGTTGACAAGGCAAACTTTACAAACATTTTTGATTGGTCTACACATCACAGCAGCTTGTCCATTTGATTGAGATTCTTCATCAACAGTATGTTCCTAAAAAAAAGTCCTAAAATATAAAACATCTAACTAGTAGAATTCTCTGTCACTGTCCCAACAAAGGGAGGTCGCTACCTGTCAGTAACAACAACAACAAGCCCTTAACATAAAATGCAGTAAATACTTTTTGTTTATTGTTAAAAATTGTGATTAGTTATCTAACCCGTTCAATGAATTTTTGAACTTCCTGACCACTTGGCATTTTTATATCGTTGCAAAGGAATGATGCAGCTTCAAGAAATTTGGTTGTAGTCCACTCACCACTTGCAAGCTTTTCTTCATACCCACGAAAACGCTCATGCTGCTTTGACGTGCTCATGCTGCTTTAATCGTGCTCAATATGTACACATTGACGATAAATCACCAAAAACGTAACTAAATATTACTTGTGGCGTGCCACAAGGTTCTATACTCGGACCTCTTTTTTTTCTTATATATGTTAATGATTTTCATAAAGCATTCAACCTGAGGACAATAATGTTTGCCGACGACACAAATTTATTTTTATCGCACAGCAACATTACTATATTATTTGAAATTATGAACTTAGAACTTAAAAAAAACAAAAAAAAATAATACCATACAAAACGCCATCTATATTCATTGATAATATTCAAGTTAAAAGAGTAAAAACTACTCGGTTTTTAGGAATATATACTGATGAATACTGATCTTACATGGAGACAACAAATCGAAAATTGAAGCAACAAAATTTCAAAAAGTATTGGAATATTATACAAATCAAAAAGCTATTTAAATATGCGCACTTTAATGCAACTATATAATTCACTTATTACTGCCATGTTAACTATGCAAATATTGCGTGGGGCAGTATTAACAAAAGTAAACTAGAGCCTCTTCATCGTCATCAGAAACATATAGCACGTTTAGTTAATTCTTGTGATCGACGAACTCATTCAAAGCCTCTCTTAAGAAAAATGAATGTTTTAAATATATATCAACTTAACGTATATAATATTCTTTGTTTTATGTACAAATGCAAAGCAAAATTATCCCCGTCTCCTTTTTATAGTTTATTTATAACAAAACAAAAAATAAATACGATCTACGAAATGATAATTTTTTGATGCAACCATTTTCGAAAACTAATCATTGTAAATTTTGCGTATCATTTCGAGGACCGTATCATTGGAACAAAATATCTTTGATTTTTGTTTTGAATGGAATTACATATCTTTTAAAAAAATTTAAAGAAGTAGTTTTTGAAATTGACAATATACAAATGTACTTTTAAAACCTTTTGAAATTCTTTTTATCTATTATTTATAACGGTTTATATGATTTGTAATGTATGATTTGTCTTGATAGGATTTGTAGCTCAATTATTTACGATCTTCAAGCCTATATTGCTAATATACTATCTGTCAAATTATCTTTAAGAAATTTTTGTGAACTTTTTACTTTTTTGTAGTTTTTTTAATTTAAACCTTGTTATTTTTTTATTATTGCATAAAACGTTTTTATTTACTACGTAAAATATTTAACTTTTAAATATATATATAAAAAGAACGAGTTTCTGCGTTCTTTTTATATATATATTAAATATCTTCACTTATAATTGTTTATATATTTTTTATTTTAGCTTGTAAATTTAATGAAATTGTGATTAAACTCGAAGTGTAAGGGTTCAGACACGTTGTTAGTACGATAACGTAGGCCATGAACAAAAAAAAATCTCAGGAGATTTTTGGAGCATCTAATCCATTTAGTTATACGGAACAAACTTTTTCATTTTTTCTTTAACAGCAATGACACTGTGATGATTAGAATAAATGTGAAAATATATAAACAAAGCTTGATATATTTTCACATTTATTCGTTGGATTTTTTATGTTTACATAAAATTTTGCAAAAAAAAAAAATATATATAACTTTCGAAAATAATAAAAACCTTTTTTTGCAGGATCATGTACACGTTAATCTTTAGTACAAAAATCAGTTTGAAAAAATTATTCCGTCTTTCAACTGCATTAAAATTAAAATTGTAAAAAAATTCGATGCTAAATTAATCGCCTGTGAAAAGTAATTCAGTTTTTAGTTTCATTAAGCATTTAATGATAGTCGATCATCTTATTCTATGTTCAATAAATTCGATTCCAGAAATTAAATAAATCTTTTTTGATTCTAAGCAGTTTTTAAACAATTCGGTTCTAGAACATATTTTACAATTTCGGTTATGGCATTGGACGCCGTCAAAAATTATATATTTTTCAAATTGGGAAGCTACACAGTTATTCTATTATTTACTGATTCAGTGAAGATTAATTATTAGGAATTAAACAATGTATTTCCCCCATAACTTTATTTGGAAAATTTACCGGGGTCTTAATATTACCAAAAATATATATATATATATATATATATATATATATATATATATATATATATATATATATATATATATATATATATATATATATATATTTATATATATATATATATATATATATATATATATATATATATATATATATATATATATATATATATATATATATATATATCAGGGCCCTGCGAATCGGCAGTTTTTGTTTCGATTCGAATCTCGAATCAAAGCAGGTCTAGATTCGCGATTCGAATTACGTTTCGAATCGACATTTTAAAGTCTAAATTTAAGCATTTTTATTTAATAATACATATTTCAAAATAAAATAAAATGAAAAAATTGTATAATCTCTTTATCGATACTTTTTGCCCTTTTTAACCTTTTTGATGACTGATTAAAAAGGTATTTAAGGATAAGTAACGTCATTCCGATAGTTTTTGGTTTTTTTAAGTTCTATCTAAAACACCCACATCAAAAACGAAATAAGTTAGGATTCGATTTTTGAAAATTTTCGAAGGGAATCTCAAATCATTTTTTTGATTCGATTTGATTCGAAATTATGAAGCTTCGCATCATTATGTATATATATATAAATATATATATATATATATATTTATATATATATATATATATATATATATATATATATATATATATATATATATATATATATATATATATATATATATATATCACATCTGGGTCTCAAACAAACAGTTTGGTTTCATTCCAGGCCGTAGTAGAATGGACGCTATTATTCTTGATTGTGATGAACAATGGATAAAAGTGCACAACACTATAAAATCAGTGCCATTTCTACTCAAGCGCCTTAAGCAAATTGGAGATACTCAGACCAGCCTTTTAAAAGTCTACAGATCTTACGCTATTAGCCACATGATATATATTGCCTCAGTTCTTGCCTCTTGCATTTTTGCGGCAAAAAAAGAGATACAACATTTCCACAAAAATGCCTTACACATCATCGGAGTTGATGCAACAAACTCAAGCCGTTTCATTATTTTTTTTTTTGACATTGAAGAATCATTAGAGAAGACCTGTATTAATATCCTCAAAAAGATCTTTGCTGACACAAACCATCCGATAACCACTAAATTATTTCGCACTAATCGTAGAAACCCCAACAGATTCCCATTCGCTCTAAATACCGCAACCACTACTACCTATCAGCAATCCTTTATTCAATTTTTTATTCAAACACCTACAAATTCTTTGTGATGGTGTCAGCAACCTCTACTTTCCAAGAAACATTAGCAGCTCTGCTGCCTTATCAACACATAAATGATCAGTCCATTTTACCGCGTTCTTAGCCCATTTTTACTCATTATTTAATAATAGATAAAGTTGTACAATTCATTATTTGTAATGCTAATTAATTTTAAATAAAGATTTATAGAATTAAATAAAAATATGAAATATATGTATATTTGACTGTTTCTTAGTGCTCCAAAGGTTCTTTTTCTTCTAAATTTTTTCCTCAAAAATCCGTTCTTTGGAATCGGCTCTCTTTATCCTGTTTTCCTGATTCATATAATTTGAAATCTTTTAAGTCTTCTGTTAATTGTTACCTTGCTTTATAAACTTCATATTTGCTCTTCTAGCAGTGTGTAGAAATATTTTTAATCTTGCTTTTGTTTTTTTAAGTAATGATGCTTCAAAAGTTAACACATTTAAACACAAAATTTAGTTTTTTTACTAAACTCATGACTTATGGTTTGAATATATTTTTCTTCGGACAACGTGTTCAAGAAGAATTTATAATGAGACGTATGCAAATAAAGTGCTTTCAATTGTTTTTGGTCTCATTTAGACTTTATAAGAAGAGACTGAGACTTAGTTAGAAGAACCAATAAAAAGTTCAAATGATTAGTTAATTAGGATTGATTAATTAAGAAGATATTCATAACAAATAGCTATAAAGATTTATAGTTTCAATTACGAGGTTAAATTTAGGATAATTATTGGCGTATAAATATTCAATTTTAATTACAGGTTGTAATTTGGCCAGATATTAGCATTTGAGTTTTAGCATTTTATTATACTGTTATTAAGATGTTTTGAACTATTATTTTCCAAGATAAATGCCAATAATTACAAAGGTGCTTTCTTCTTTAAAGTTAAAGGCTCTAATCCTGATATTGTTTTGACTGCATTCAATTAAAGATTTAGACTGGATTTTAAATTTACGAAGAAGATGTGTAGCTGTATAATGACTCCTTGCCAACAGTTTTCCACAAAAAGACTTTTGTTTAAATTTTGTTGGTTTTTTTCCAAGTTTTACCAACTTTGTTTAGTTGCTGATTGAGGGCTGTTAAAAAAATTTATGTAATATTTAAATGTCACATTTTAAGTCTAAATATTAAGATAATTTATAATAACGTTTGTTGACCAAGTACTAGTTTTCTTAAATGCTTCTTTTGAAGTACTAATATGTGCAATTATTTCAAGTAATTTGTATGTAGGGCTTTTTTTTTCTCTTCTGATCAAACAACACTATAGAATAGTCGCAAACAAATAATCGGAAATTTTCAACTTTATATGTAATAATGAGATAAATAATGACAAATATGTTAAAATATATATTATAGATATAAAACACTTTATTATATTATTATTGCTTTTTGACTTGAAAGCAGAAAAAAAAAGTAAAACAAAAAATAAAAAGTAAAAAAATGACTTTTTTTATGTTTTAGTTTTTAAGTTTTTTTTTTTTAGTTTAAACATTTCTTTGGTATAATTTGCCAATAGATTTACAATCGTTCAGGATGGATTAACATTAACAAAAAGTATCCTCGCCTACTATTCAAAAGCTGATTGATAAAGACTTCGTAGCAGAATTCAAAAATGGCAGTTGGAGCGTATCTTGAAAATGGCTGATGAAACCACCAACTTTAACAAACAAAATTCCAAACTATCATATCTCTGAAGTCGTTAAAAGTGAGTACGCAATGGAAATATGTGAATGGATAGCACAGAGATGGCTGAAACCGTTTGAAGGGAAATGTAATGGCATCATTTCGTTGATGGAGATTCGTATCGACGAAGCATTATGAAAATATAAAGTTGTGGAATATGAAGGGCAGCGATACTGACTAACAAGATTGGGTTTTGGTTTAAAAGTGGCGGCCAGAATAATGACAAAAATCTTTAAAAAGTTATTATCCTGAGACAAAGTTGTCGAGTCTGGGACGGATTCATTTATTGATGACATCATTGTCAATAATAACATAGTGTCAAGTTGCAGAGTTCAAGAACTCTTGAAAAAATATAGCTTGGATTCTAAATTGCCAGAAAGTTTGTAAAAAAGACGTTGAATCAGTCGTAAAAAGTTGCGAAAGATTTTTATCAGTGGATCCAGCGCTAATTAGGTGGGAAGAAGGAAATCTTGAAGTTGGAGGGAGCTGGTACCGTTTAACTATTGATGTTACCCATTATAAATCAGAGATTTATTTGTCTATCATTGACTGTGGCAAAAGGAGCAAGTTTGCAATTTGGAGGAAGCTAGCGAATGGAATTGAGGAAGAGTCTCAGATGAAGGACGAGGAGTTTCGGTAGAAATCAATGGCTTGCCGAAACACATGTCGGACGTCCGTCCATCTCCCATTGTAGCTGACTTGTCTACGAGAGAACTTGAAGAACCCATCGCGAACAACCTGAATCTTTGAAGATCGACGCGTGTGCGGAAGTTTCCGAATAAGGATGCGGACTTTGTGATCAAAAGATCAAGGGGTATTGTAATTAGTGTAAATAATTGTATTATATATAAACTATTAATGTGTTGCGTCAGAAGGAATGTTGTGGGCGCGTCGTATATTATATTGTATATAACGTTTATACTGTTTATTATACCCTCGGAGGTATTTGCGAATGTATATATATTGAGTTAAGATATTCAGAAAGACAGTAAGAAAAAAAAAATATATATTTATTATTACAATTAGTAGTTTCGTCCCAAGATATTTTAAAAACTTACTTCATTTTCAATCTTTGCATCATCGGAATATTTAACATAATTATGATCGTAAACATTTTTTGTGACATGCACACGACTTGTGTTTAAAGCGCGTGTTACCTGTTTACTGTGTAAGGTGTAAAATACTACTTAAACAAAAATGATTAATCACGAATCTCTTATAAGACAATTGTTTGAAATAAACGCAATTAGGTTTGGCAAATTTAAACTGAAATCAGGCATTTTTTCTCCTATTTACATTAACTTTAGAGTAATAATCAGTTACCCGAAGTTACTTCGTGATATTAGTAACCTTATTTGGGAGGTAGTTGTAAAAAATGGTAAGTGGATTTTTAACTTGCTGTTAGTAGCAATGTTATGAATGCGTTAGTTATTTAAAAATCAGATAGATTCTATAATGAAGTATACTAAATGATTTTACATAATGAAATTTCTATCACTTTTTATGCAATATAAGCAGTGGTATAACTTTTATTAAATAAAATATATCACGTTATAAATTGATAGGTGGTTATTAACATTCCTTTATTAACTAGAAATATTGAAATCGTGTTAAAATCCATGTTTTAGCAAAAGAACTTCTAATGTATTTAGTAAAACTAAATACATTACAAGTTTACAGTGGAAACAATTGTGAACAATAATGAAGAGAAATCAACTCAACAACCGAATTACATTCAAATGAAATAATTTTTTAAAAGATGTCTAAGCTTTTCAAATTTCAAACTGTTATAAGAATTGTTCTGTTCCAACATGATCTAATATTATTTGCCAAAACAATTTTATGAAATGTTTAAATATCAGATAGATTAATGTTTTTTAAATCAGTTTGTCAGACTGACAAATTAGTATTCTCCATTACATATACTAACCAAATAAATCTTTTTAATTTCACTGTTTTTATACATGTTTATACACAGAATTATATGATATATATTGTTATTGTACTGTAAGAGACTCTACATCAAGGTAATGTTTTTCAACATGGCATTATTAGCAAAAAAAAAACAAAAACAAAGAAGTCAAAAGCCAGAGTTTACTGGTTATCTTTTTTTCAAATTTTTTTTGTAAAAAATTTAAAAAAATAAAATAAAAACATAGATAAAATAGTCTTTTCACTTGCAGTAAAAAAAAATTGCTTTCATAAAAAAAAAAAAAAAATCAATAAATTTTCACAAAACCTTCTAGAACTTCTGAACAAGCAACGCACAATGCATTTATAAAAAAAACTCATCAACTACAAGAAGATCATTTGAACTAAAGATAGCAAGTAATAATTAAAATACAATACAAAATTATACTCATATACTAACAGAATGCAAAAAAGCTCAATTCTGATTTAAGCCTTTTGTAAACCATTTGAAACATTAAAAGAAATAAATGCTCCTAACAATAAATTTTAATCTATTTTAAGATGGATAAAAATAATAATATGACCATAGGTGTCCTCTCCCAACATACAGTTAAAAAGTATAGCAAGTATTAGATCAGAGAAAGGTTAAAAACTTATGATTTGTTTGCACTTTAAGTTTATCTAGTGTATCAGATATACCATTTCCACTTATCTTCTCCATAACAGGTTACTGAGAGGTCAGCCCAAATATGACAATATTCCATACAGGGACAAATAAGAGATTTGTAGAGGTAAAGAATGGAATCAGATGTAAGGAAATGGCGAGCACGATAAAGAGAAGCAACCTTAGCAGAAGCTAATTTAGCAATCGATTGTATATATGGTTTCCATGAAAGGTCAGTAGTAAAGATAATCCAAGAAGATGTAAAGAGGAGGACTCAGTAAGAGGATTGCCATTCATTAATATAGGATTGTTGACCATATTACGGTAGTTGTTTGCAGTAAACAACTGGGTTTTGTTAGAGTTGAAATTCACAAGCCACTGTGAATCCCAATCTATTACTGAAGTGAGATTGGATTCAAGATCAGCTGCTTGTTCTAGGCGATTGAAAAGAGAAGACTTTTTGTCAAGACAGGAGTAAAAAGTTGAGTGATCAGCAAAAAGAGCTACTTTAGATGAAAGGTTGTCAGGAAGAACGTTTATGTAGATAAGAAACAAAACAGGGCCCAGGATGGAACCTTGGGGAACCCCAGAAGTTACTGGAAATAAAGAAGAGTGTTGGCCTTCAAGGATGACTTTAATAAACCGGTTAGAAAGAAATGATTTAATAATCTCAAAAACTTTCCCAGAAACACCATATGAAGCAAGCTTATGGAGAAGACCAGCATGCCAAACTTTGTCGAAAGCTTTAGATATGTCGAGAGCAATAGCCCTAGCCTCATTGCCTCCATCTAATGCACGATAAAATCTTTCAGTTACAGCAGTTAGCAAGTCGGCCGTAGAGTGAGAGGATCGAAAACCGTATTGATTGTCTGACAGTAGTTTATTTGACTCAAAATGAGATGTGAGGAATTTGTCGATCAAAGACTCAAAGACCTTGCTAGTAACAGAAAGAAGACTGATCGTATGATAATTTTCTCCAGAGTTTTTGAATATTGGAACCACAGATGCCATTTTCCAACAAGCAGGAAAACAAGACTCAGTCAAACACTTGTTAAATAGTTTAGAGAGAATTGAAGAAAGTTCTGGAGAACAATTCTGCAAGACTGTGACAGGATTTTCGAAAAGTCTTTGGAGCCTAACTTCTGTAATAAGATGCGAGATTTAGTGAACTGAGAATAATGGAGTTTAGCATCAGAAAGCACCTTTTTACATCGATTTCTTGCAATAATAAATAGCTGTTTGTTCTCAAGAGAGTTGTTCTTTTGAAAAAAATAAAAAAAATGATTACAATTGGATATAGCAGCCGCACAAGAAGGAGAAAACCATGGAGTAGAATGAGGCTTGACTTGAAACCGACGAGAAGGAATAAAAGCTTCCATTCCAGCCTGAATCCAGGAGGTTATGTAGGAGGTGCATTTGTCAGCTGAGAGAAAAAAAACATCAGCCCAAGGACCATCACAAAGAAAATCATGAAAAGAATCCCAGTCAGCTTTAGGGTAGTAGTAGGTGGTGCGATGATAAGGTGAGCCCAAAAAAGAAGTACGAGAAGAAAGATTTATAGAGATCATTGCATGGTCAGAACCACCTAAGGGAGAAGGGAGCTAGGGTCAGAGACAAGACATAAGTCAAGGAGTGAAGGTAAATGATTATGGTTGTCAGGAAAACGAGTCACAAAGTTAACTATCTGAGTAAGAGATTGAGAAACGCAGAAGTTAAAGGATTTAGTGCCAGCAGGATCAGTGGTGTTAGAGCCAAGCATGTGATGTTTTTGATAAAATTATGTTTTAGTAGTTTGGTAACTTTATACACGATTACAATTGGCAGTTTAAATATCTTGTTTCACAAAATATAGTTATTTTAACTTACTTTTTATTTTATAATATATTTTAAAATGTTTTGTATTTCAGGTTTATTGTTGAGTAATTCCATAGGAAATCACCAAAAAAAAAACATTTTTGACACCCTCACGTCTAAGAATTTGTTTATTTTACCTCCCTTGCAATCCATATTAAAAATAATAATAACTGTGAAAATTTTAGTTAAAAATACACATGGGTTCCAGAGATATTCTCAGTTGAAATAATGCTGACTCAGCATTGAGTGAATATCTGAAGTGACTACAAAGCAACTTTGACATATAGTATCTTCGCAATGGCTTGAAGAAATTTCCTAAAATTTGGTACCCCAATAGATTTTTACTTAAGGAATCCAAAAGTAGAAACCTAAAGACTCGATTGTTTCAGGAAATGCCTCATTCAATTTTTTTTCAAAATTATTGACTTGTAAATTCATGATTTTTGGAAGTAAAATGAAGACTGGTCCAAAAAAGTTTAATTGTATATTATTATTTTATCTTGGGTCTACTGAAAAAAATTAGATTCATCAATTGTCTCTCTAATACTTGATCTAATACTTAAACTCTTTTTAGAAAAATTTAAATTTTGTAACGAAAGCAATTGAAATATTTTTTAAAACATTCATTTGAATAAAACATCAGTTAGTGTTATTTATTGACTAGTTTAGAACATTTATAGTCATGGGCAAGGGAGGGCCAGGGGGCCTCTAAACAACTTCTCCCCCTTCTATTTTCCCTGGATTTTTTTTTTTTTTTTTTGATTTTTTTTTTTATACTTAAAATGAATTAATAATAAATAGTTGTTAAAATTCAATTTAAAAACATTTTTTTTTTAAATTTAAGTTTGAGAAACAATTTATTTTCATTATTTCAAATCAATAATTACTTCTTATTTCAAAGTATGCACTTAAAACTGAGATCATTTCATGATTTTAAAAATCGCAAATTTTAAAACCAAAGATATTGAAGTGTTATTTAAAACATTTTAACATTCAATATCTTTATGGTACTATTTAATAGTTTAAGACTAATATAGTTGTTGACATAATAAGGTGGATACTGGGATTTATTTAAACCCCCTTCCATCCAAGGATTTGAAAAAAAAAAAAAAAGAAAGACAAGTTCTAAATGCAAAATAGGTTAATAAAATTACAGCAAAATTATTTTTAATGTATTTAATTATTTTTTTGTAATCAATTGCTTATATTCTCCAAATCTAAATCAGATATGTTATATGTATGACCTGATATTGTTGTGGGTGTAGGCATATAGCTTTAGAATTAAGCTCCGAACACTCCTCATGTCTCATTGGCCAAAAGAAGTTTCTACCAGGTCCATGGGGATGCATGAATCTGACTTATATCAAGCTCACTTACATCTTCAGCAATCCCTACCCATAAAAACATACAATATAATCATTATAAAAACATACAATATAATCCATTTTTTTATTGTTTAATGAAATCTCTTTATTATGTTTTTTTTTTTGGAATGATATCTAATATTTGAATACAAGTATCAATGCTTATTTTTTTATAACTTATAGTGTTTGAAGCAATTGGAATAAAACAATGATAAATCCTTGTACCATGAACTGTTCTTCCGCCTAAATTTTCTATTTCTAATTGTGCTTGTGTTTGATTGATTTCATCATTGAAAAATAATTTAAAATAAATTCCAATTATCAGTCCCATCAATACCATCACAGGGGGATTTACCATGACTGGTAGCAAAAAATATCCATTCAGCATTTAAATCAAAGTCTTTACTGTGATGACAAAGATTGATAACTGTTCAACCACTGGCAAAGTATTTCACACTTGATACACCATGTAGATTTTCTTTGATATATCTAGTTATATCTTTCTAAGTTTTGTAAATAAATCCTTATGGCATTTGCACCTTATGGCGATAAGAGTCAGTCTCTGTAATATTTATTTCATACATTAAAAAGTTTTTAAAATTGTGAAAAAAAGCGAAAATATTTTTTTTTTTTTGTATTTTCACTTTTTGTGAAAACCCATGTGTGTTTTTAACTAAAATTTTCACAGTTATTATTTTTTTTATATGGACTGCAAGTGAGGTAAAAATGAACAAATTCTGAGATGTAAGGGTGTCATGGTCTGTATGATTTCATATGGAGTGTTAGTGTTTCTTTTTTAGCACATACTTTAAAAAAATGTACTAAAAGTGAGATGTGTGGTTTATTTTGGTGAATTTTATATTTCTGTTTATTAACTTTAATTTTGACTGTTGTTTTTAAATAACCTTTTTTTAATATTCTTAATCTCTCTCAATATTGTTATTGTTGTTGTTATTTTTTTTGTTATTTTATATTATCATTAACTTAATGTGATGTACTGCCTTATTTATCAAATGTGTTTTGTATATTATTTAACATATACTAATAACTTGTTAATTTAATTTTAACTTAATTTTAATTTTAACTTAACTTTAATTTTAATTTTATTTTTTTACTATTTGTTATTTTTAAAATAAAAAGTAGTTTTTTTTTGTATTTGTATTATGTTACATTGCATTTAAAGCTAATGAACATGGACATTAATTGTGATTTTTATCATCACCAAAGATCACTTAGTAACCTGATTGGGGAACTTACATCACTTTTCCGTACCCTTGTACTGGTAAAGAAGAGCTTTGTCCTTTCCCATTGAACCTCACCTCTTAAACTTTCAAGTACAACCTCACATACTGTTCTTTTCTACACTAACCTTTACCTACCCCTGTCACTCATCATAACCACCGAAATTTAAAATCCATTAATAAATTTATAATATTCCTCCAAATTCTAATAAATTCTTTTATTATTTTTCTTTTTTTTTTTTTTGACATTTTCTTGTGATTACATAAGTTAAGTTTACAAATGTGTTTTTATTTCTCTCCATATACTGTTTATTATAGTATTCTGAGACCAGATTAATTTAAAGTTTAAATAATGACATGCTTTATTTTATATATCACTATTTAATAATTGTGATTCACATTTTTTTAAATATCTGTTTTACAAGGCCTCAATAGAGAAAGCAAAAAAAAAAAAAAGCTACATATCTTTTTGATTCCTAAAAAGCACAGAATCAAATTCTTGTTGTCCTTCATTTATAGGTGTAATTTCTTCTAGATATTAAAACTGAACTGATATGTGGTGTTCCATACACAGCCTTACCTATTGCTACATGTGTATCAGTTGATCATGATGTTCCCTTGGTTGTTCGTAGGCGTGAAGCCAAAGACTATGGTACCAAACAAATTATCGAAGGAGAGTTTAAGAATGGCCAAAATTGCTTAATTGTTGAAGATGTTGTTACAACTGGTGGAAGTATCTATGAAACTTATGTTGAATTAAAAAAAGTTTATATTAATGTTACAGGTTTGTTACTTTTTTTTTTTTTTTTTCCTATTCCTAAAGTTCAAAAAGTTTTTAGTTACAGTTAATTTTTATTTTTATTTTTATTGTGCCATTTTTTTTAATCTGTGGTACAATATCGCATAATTACTTTTTATCTTTTTTAATCAATAGCATGACATCACATAGTTTTTTAATTTATGTATTTATTTAGCTAAAAATTAATGAATTTAAAATTAGGCTTAAAAAATAATAGTAATCTTGAGATATTAAATAAAAATATAACAGTAATATCCCATTTTACCTCGTAATACCCCAATAGGTTATTTACTTGGTATGGCCATACCAGTGTTGCTAAGCAACCCAATTATGACCAATTGAGCTATGTAGACATTAGTCCATAAAGAACCTCATCCTTGTTGTGCGTAACTTATTAAGTTTTGGTTTGAAACAATTTAGGGAACTGACTGTTACAGTATCGTTATCAAGTAAGTTCCATCGGTTGACTTCACGTTCTGAGAAGAAATATTGTCTGACCATAGTTGTGAATCTATGTTTAACCAATGTAAGTGGGTGACCTATTGTTCTTTTGTTTGTAGCTAATTCAAAAAAAATTTTGTATGAAATAGTAGAAAGCCCATGCAACATCTTCTATTAAATCCGATCTGTTTCTCAAGTGTCCATAGACCTAGTTTAAGTATTTCTAGTTTAAGCTTTCTGCATACAATAGATGTTCCACTTCTATTATCATTTTACTGAAACGATGTTGTATTTTTTTAATTAGTTCTTTATCTTTGACATAAAAAGGTGATAAAACAGATTTACAATATTCTATGTGTGGACGAACTAATGGTTTATGTAGTTTCAGATTGTTTATAGGCAATTGTGCGATTTATCATTCCTAGAATCTTGTTTGCATTGTCATAAGCCCTCATACACTGGTTAGATGCTTTCAAATCATTTGATATTACAACCCCAAGGTCTTTTTCAGTCTCAATTTCTTCTAAAATAACCCCATTTATACTGTATTCTTAACCAATGTTTTTTTTCATAACATTAAATTGCATTTGCCATTCAATGGACCACTTAACAAGCTTTTGCAGATCTTATTGCAGATGCAAACCATTACTTCTGGTATTAACTTTAAAGAATATTTTAGTATCGTCAACATATTTTAATATATGGTTTGTCACATCGGTATCCAGATCATTAGAATATATCAAAAATAGGATTGGACCTAATACAGAACCTTGTGGTATGCCACTAATTACTCTCCTAAAAGAAGAAGTTTTTCCATTCAAAACTACTCGTTGAACCCTGTTAATCAACCAACAATTTATCCATTGAAAAAGTTTGTCTTCAATTGCATGACTATACAACTTTTTTACCAATCTTTTATGAGGAACCTTATCAAAGACTTTTGCAAAATCTAAATATATCACATCTACACAATCTCCATTGTCAACAAATCCTGTTACTTGCTCCAAAAACAATGATAAATTGGTCACACAAGATTTTCCTTTCCTGAATCTGTGTTGTGAGTCTACTATTGCTTGATTCATTTCAAGGTAATTGACAATTTTGTCCTCACATCATTCTTGGTAAACATGCAGCCACTCACCCTACCAATATTAGACTTATTAAGGATACCTTCAGATTCTGGTATTATGTCAATATTCTCATTAGTGAAAACTGATGTAAAGTACTTATTAAATTCTTCAGTTATTCCAGTAACTGAATCAATTTTAACACCATCATTTAACTGTTGACTTTGTTTTGCTTCTAGCATAAGCAAATAATGATTTAGAATCATGTTTGTTATTTCGTGCCAGCATAAACTCAAAGTCAATCTTTGCTTTCCTAATTAACCGTTTGCATTTTATATTTACACTGACCACCTCAGGATGAGATTTGTTTTTGTGTTTAGAATATATTTTCCTTTTTCTTTTGATTGCTTTGGCTACTTTACAAGTCATCCATAAGGGTTTTTTGTACTTAGGATTGGTGTTGACCAATCGCTTTGGAACATATTTTGATTCTATTTTGAAGTCAAGCAATATTGATTTAAATGTTGACCAATAATCTAGGCTTCCTTCAAGTTTTAAATTCCAATTAATTTTTAGTTGAAGGTTATCATGGAATGATCACTATCCCCCAACGTATTGAGGTTGTGAATATCGCTTACCAAATCATGTTCATTGTTAAAAATCAAGTCTAGAATAGCTTTATCTCTATTGGGTTCAGAAACATGTTAAACTAAAAATTCAATTTAATTCAAAAATTCATTTTAATAAGACAAATTGAAGAATATAAGCAACAAAAAATAATTTCTTTTAAGAAACCATTTTATTTTAAACGTTTTAATTGTATTATTTAAGCAAACATATTTTTTAAGCAAATGCAAATGTTTAAAAATTAGAAGTTTGAAAAATGGGTGTGTTAGCCATTTTTATAGGATTTTAAATAAAACATTAGTTTCACCAATTTTGTTTTTAATTATTTTATTTAGAATTATTATTTTCATATTTCTGTTTTTATTTTAATTGTTTCGTTTGCAATTTAAATAAAACATTTGTTTTATAGTATTTATTTTGTTTTGTTAGAATGTTAGTTTTTCATTTGGTTTTTAAAAAATTCATTTAAGCGTTTTTTTTTTTCTTATTATTTAATTTAGAATTTAATTGATTTTTATATTAGTCATTTTAATTAGAATTTAATTAAGTTTGAAATAAAATGATCAAAATAATTAAAAAATAAACAAATTAATTTAAAATAAGCAACATGAAAGTGAATGTTTTTTTAATTAAATAAAATGTTTTTGTTTTTCTGAGGTCTGCAAAAAAATGCCAACTTCAGACGCTGTCAGGTAGGCTGTTAGGTTGACACTGCTGACCCTACTTCTGAGGACTCTATTTGTGTACTCTATGTACAATTTCATCTACATCCAACATTTTTCTGTATGTTTATTAAAACTATTTTAGGTATGTTTGGAAATAATGCCTTTTTTTATTCTCCTTGATAAACGTTGACAGTAATTGATTAAATGTTAACAGAAAGCTAGTTTAATGAAGATGAACTGTAATGGTATAAGTGTTTATTACCCACAAAAAGTCAGTTTGTTTTCTTATATATGATCAAGTCTTTGCTTGTAGTTGCCCCCTCAGCTTTAGTTTTAAAAATGTCGAGACCAACGTCTAATGATAAATATATAACATGTAAAATCAGAAATCTTTTGATTTATATATTTTAAAAATTGTTTTAAGCATTTTTTGTTATTTGACTGTTGAATATTTTTATATGGTTTTCACTTCATAAAAGGGAGATTCCATGTGAAAACATCCAGGGCATGCAACCCTAAGTCTAAGATTTTGCTGATTTTTAAACCACTTAAAGATTTTAGTAAATTATGAACATCCTGAAAATTTTATCGTCTAATTTCAATCCGTTCCTAAGATATAGCTATTTTAAGTTTGCCTCCAACCAACAAAAATCCGCCATTTTTAAAAATGATTTTGGTCCTAGTTTCTGTTATATGTGTGTTGGAAGCTGAAAATTTGTACCTATACATATTTTGGGCCAACAAATCCAATGAAACAACTTAAAATATTTAAAACAAGCATAACACCTAAAATTTGAACGTTTACCACAATTTTACTGGGGCGAGTCCGATCACAAAAATGCTGATGTAGCTCGATTTTTTTTTTTTTTTTTTTAAGAAGTTGTGAATAATTAAGCTATAGTTACTACAAAGAATTGGAGAGTGGTCTTTTCTAAAACAGAAATAAAAATATGGTAAAATCTACTTAAATTTATTGCTTAAAAAACAGGTATTTTGATAAATTAAACTATACAAAAAGATGTGATAATTTGACAGTTCTGTAGCTGAAACAGTTTTGGCTATATCGAAATGTTTTTTTAGATGTTGTTGAATTGCTGTTTCTATTTTTTTAGTAGTTTTATGATTTAGAAATGTTTATAAGGTTGTAAAATTAAAGTTAAAATGCTTACTAAATAAGTTTAAATTTCTAATCCTAAACAACTTTGACCCCATGAACACATTGAATGAATCATAGATTTTTCTTGCATCTTTTTTAGAAATAATAATAGTATATTGATAAAATTGAATCTTGTGGGTTTGGAAAAGTTTTAAAAGATGAATGTCACAAAATATGTTTAGTTCGAAAACAAGGATTAAAAGATTTTTGTAATCTAGAAAAGGACTTTCAAGATACTTATATTTGGAGGTCTGGTTTGCTTGAGACTACATCATACGAAGAGATAAAGTCTATTTGTTATCATCATGAGCAGGTTTTTGGACCGATATTTCTACTAAAGAATAAGTGTTGCGATGTTTTAAAAAGACACAAAAAGAAGGTTAAAGGTAATATATATATATATATATTTTGATAATTCACCTACTCAAGGCCGAGAAGGCCACTACAGACGAGGAGGCTACTTATTTGTGGTTATAACCCTCTCTTGACTCAATAACTCCAAAACACAAACCTTGACAAATAAGGCTGCTGTACGGAGAAACAAGTGGAGTGCGGTACTACCAGGGACGTGGTTGGGATCGAACTCGGAACCTCTCGCTTATGAAGCGAGCGGTCTACCACTACACAACTACCTCATATATATATTATTATATAAATTAATATAATATATATATATATATATATATATATATATATATTATATAAATTAATATAATATTATATATATATATATATATATATATATATATATATATATATATATATATATATATATATATATATATATATATATATATATATAAATTTAGAAGCAGGGTATGTTTATTTAAAATTAATGATTTTATTTTAGGTCAAACAACCATATCTCTTGAAATGGCTCATAACCTTAAATCCAAAAATCTAGACTGTAAACCAGGATGGAAATTTTGTCGCTCATGTATTCAGTTTTTGTCAAATCGTGATGAAGTTTCTGATAATGAAATGGATAGTGAAATTGATGGTGATGTATTATTTGTTAAAGATAAATCTTGTAATAAACAACAGTTAGACAACTCTTTAATATCCATTGGATTCTCATCAATTAAAGTTCATGGTGTCGCAAAGCATCAACGAGTTTTAACAGCAAAAAGAAAATTAGTCAAAGTCTACACAAAAATGGAAGAAGTTGTAGCAAGTGCTTATGGAGTAAATATAGATAACTTAAGTGTAGCCTCGACTTTTTCCAGTCATCCTACGGATAAAAAAAACAACAAATGATCTTGATCATTTGACAAATTTAATGAAAGAAAAACTTAAAGTTGAACCATTTAAAAAAAAAATTCAAATATTAACACTTACACCTGAATCATGGTCTAGAAAATACGCTTCAGAATATTTTGAAGTTTCTGAACATCTTATACGACTTTTTTTTTTTTTTTTTATTTATTTGCATTCACTCCCAACAAGGCTGCAAGCAACCACTATTAAGTTGGGAGTTACTAGGAAAAAAAAAGAACAGAGTTATAGAGCAAGAAAACAGTTGACAGAAGACTTGAAAAGTTGAAGGTTGTATGAGTCAGGAAAACATGAAGATGGGAGAGAGTTCCAAAGGATTGAAGTGCGGGGAAAAAAACTAGATGAATAAAAGTTTTTAGAGCATGCAGGGACAGATACAGTAAACGAATGAGACTTAGCTGAATGACGAGTAAAACGAGAATGAATTTTGCTAGGAAACTTAAAAGTGAAAATGGAATTCTTGCTATACCTGATAAGAAAATAGGCCAAAAAATACCTGACATTTTCTTACAGCTTTGGTTCAAGATTTTTTTCAACAAGATGAACATTCTAGAATTATGCCTGATATAAAAGATTGTGTTAAAGTTAAAAGTGGTCCTCCACAACAAAACAGATTATTATTGTGCAACCTTCATGAGCTTTATATTGATTTTAAAAGTAAATACCCTAATTATAAAATAGGATTTTCAAAGTTTTGTATTTTTCGTCCAAAATGGTGTATTAGTGTGGTACCAAATGGTACACACTGTGTATGTGTTTGTATTTACCATCAAAACTCAATATTGCTTGTAAATGCTGTCCAATGGAATGTTACATACAAAGATTTAATGTCAAAATTAGTATGTGATACAAGCAATAATGAATGCATGGTTCATAGATGTGCCAAATGTCCAGGTTATGATAACTTAAAGGCATTTTTAGATGAGGAATTAATTGAGATTGATGAAGAAGAAGAAATTCAATTCAACCAATGGCAAAGTACTGATAGATCACCATTAATTACTCAATCAGTTAACTTATTTGAATATAAAGAACTAGTTGTTTCTCACATTAATCATCTAACTTCACATTCATATATTGCTAAATGCCAAACTCGCTATTTGAAAGAACTAAAAAATAATGTAGGTTACAATGAATGTATTATACAGGCAGATTTTGCAGAGAACTATCAATTTGTTATACAGGATGAAATACAAAGTTATCATTGGAATAAACAACAATGTACACTTCATCCTGTTGTTATATATTTTAAGGAATTTTCTGAAACAAATATTCAGCATAAGTCATTCTGTTTTTTAAGTGATGACAATGATCATAATACATGCTTTGTGTATGAATTTCAAAAGAAAATTGTAGAGTACATTAAGGAATATTTAGTTGGTATCAATAAAATTTATTATTTTTCTGATGGATGTTCTGCTCATTATAAAAACTATAAAAACTTTATAAATCTATGCCACCATAAGGAAGATTTCGAGATTACAGCTGAATGGGTATTTTTTGCAACCAGCCATGGAAAATCCACTTGTGATGGCATAGGTGGTATCGTTAAAAGAATAACAGCAAGAGCAAGTTTGCAAAGGGCATTGGAAAACCAAATATTAACAGTTGATGATATGCTTAAATTTTGCATCACCAATATAAATACAATCATATTTTATAAAATTTCCAAAGAAACAGTTAATGCAAGGAGACAACAACTAAAGGAGCGATTTGAAACAGGAAAAACTGTTCCAGGTAACAGAAGTTATCATCATTACATACCTATTTCAAAATTTGAAATTAGTTTTAAAAGAACAAACGAACATCAATGTGTTGACAGATTTATACTGTCAAAAGCAGTAATGTCTGATGTTGTTATTGTACCAAATCTAAATGATTTTGTTGCATGCAAGTACGATTCCTTTTGGTGGATAGGCATGGTTACAGAGATACATATTATTATAAATGATATTCAAATTAAGTTTATGCACCCTCACGGCCCTTCTCAAAACTTTATTTGGCCACAGAGAGACGATATCTGTTGGGTACCATTGTCGAGTTTGATTGCAGTAATCAAAGTCCCAACAACAAAATCAGGGCGAACATATAACATTGATGTGAATGATTATAACACAATAACTGATAAATTTTAATTTTTTTTGAGTTTTTAATTTTTAAATTTTGTATATTACTTTTGTTTCTTGAACTTCTTTCCGAGTGCTCTATTTGTTTTGGAGTTTTTGTTATTTAAGTTTATTAAATGAAGTTTGATAAATATGAAACTAATGTTTTATAAGTAATAAATTTAAGTATATTTGAAGATGTTTTTTTTTCTGATTTAAGACCGCAATCTGATTCTTTGTAATAACTCCAACTAAACTATTTAATACAACTTCTGAAAAAAAAGCTAAATTTGCAATATACATCTGCATTTATATAATTCTCCCCCTTGAAACTAAACTTTTTCAAGATCAGATTCTAAAAAATTACAAAGAAAACAGAAACAGCTAGTCAACAACAACTAAAAGAACAGTTTGATGTAGCCTAAACTGTTTCAGTTGCAAAACTGTCAAATTACCACATTTTTTTTCTTGTTTAATTTGTCATAATACCTGTTTTTTAAGCAATAAATTTAAGTAGATTTGACCGTATTTTTATTTCTGTTTTAGAAAAGACCACTCTTCAATTCTTTGTAGTAACTATAGCGTAACTATTCAGAACAACTTCTAAAAAAAAAAAAATCAAGCTACATCAGCATTTTTGTGATTGGACTCGCCCCAGTAAAATTGTGGTAAACGTTCAAATTTTAGGTGTTATGCTTGTTTTTAAATATTTTAAGTTGTTTCATTGGATTCGTTGGCCCAAAATATGTGAAGGTACAAATTTTACAATTTTCCAACACACATATAACAGAAACTAGGACCAAAACCATTTTTAAAAATGGGGGATTTTTGTTGGTTGGAGGCAAACTTAAAATAGCTATATCTTAGGAACGGATTGAAATTAGACGATAAAATTTTCAGGATGTTCATAATTTACTAAAATCTTTAAGTGGTTTAAAAATCAGCAAAATCTGAGACTTATGGTTGCATTTTCAAAAAAAATTGGATATTTTCACATGGAATCTCCCAAAAGTGAAACCATGGTAAAACCATTTTTTGGAAGTAAGTTATCATGAACAAAATTTTTCATTAAAACTTATTTCACCCTTCTTTGCCAAGCAGTCATGATAACTAATGCCAGCAGTGCTGTGAAGGGGCTATTTTGTGGAGACTATTTTTCTTATTAGTTGTTTGTGACTATTATTTTGTACTTTATCTTAATTTTCCTAATTTTAATTTATGTGTTATTTGACTGTAGTCTAATTTTAAAAAAATTAGTAAGAAGCATGTAAAAGAATGACTGTAGTCTTTTTCTAAGAAAGTTAGTTTTCTATTGATATTTAATTGCCCATATCAAAAGAATGTTAACATTAAAAAGTAAAGAAATTAACCATTTTTTTCATTTTAATATATATCATATATATATTCATAATATATATCATAACCAAGAGTCATTAATTAAATGCTGAAGAAATTAGAGCCATAACACAAGAGTATTCCTATATATGGTGGTATTAGTCCATGTTTTTTATGCTTACCAACCATATCTGATAAACAAGGTGGCAGCTGTTTATCAACTGTTTTTTAGAAAATAAAAAAAAAATAAAAAAATTTCATGAATAAAATATGAACGTAATTATTGGATAACTAATAACAATTACAACTAATTTAAACAAGATAAGTCGCGGGATAAAGTATAAGTGGCGACGACGTTTGTCTGATGGGATAAACTAGTTATAAATGCTGATCCTCATCGAAACGCCAGTTATAAGTGCTGATCCTCATCAAAACCCCAGTAATAATAGACGCGACTCTGAGGAGATGTTTATTACTTAATCACTACACAAATTATGTTTACAAATTAGTATTAATGTTTTTTTTCCATTCTGAGGCCTTACATTGTTGTATGCATACTTTTTATTTTGTAATCAATTTTTTGTTTTATAAATTTTTGTTTGGTGATATATTTGTTGTATGTCTTCGTTCGTATAAGTGTTTATAAAACAGTTTATTTTTTTATTATTATTATTGTTAAGTACTGTTTTAGTTGCATTGTCTGTCTTATTTATTTTTAAATATTCCTCTATTAATCTTTATTTTTGTCTTGACAACTGTCAAAATATGTCTTGTTCAAAAATAATTCTCCTTTATTCTAATGTACTTCATTTCTTCCCTCAGGCGTTCACTGCTCGTGTGTGACCATTCGGCGAATTTTATATGCCAAAGTTTTTATATAAAATATAAACGTAAATATTGGATAACTAATAACAGTTGCAACTAATTTAAACAAGATAAAAATAAGATTAATAAAATATTTTAATATGAATACATATAACTTAAATCAATTATAAAATATATTTTATCAATTAATAAAATTTTACATATAATGCAGTTATATTATAAACTCAAACTTTTATTATCTTGAACTGTTTTCTACAGTCCCTTGAAAACATGAACAAGTCGAACATTTTTTTAGTCAAACTGTTTTAAATGTTTTTTCAAATGTTTAGATATGTAAAAACATTTTAGTAAATTTCATTTATCGTACGTTAACTTTTATTTTTACTGTTTTTTATGTTGGTCTATTTTATTATATATTTTAAATTCGGGTTCGTCCACAAAGTATGTGCGCTCGGATGGAGGAGAAGGGTCTGCAAATGGTATATATGAGATAAGGGACTGGTGGTCAATTATAAAAGTAAGGATACACTAAATTAAAAAAAAATTTCATAAAATGTTGGGTAGGTAGGTTAAAAGCATAGAGACTTATAGGAAGGTGTAGGGTACTCAAAAAAGCGTATAGCAAAATAGGTTGAAGGTTCAAATAAAAGCGTACGTACTTTCTGGACGACCTCTTATTACATTATCATGTTAGGCAGCTAGGTTTTTTTTTAAAAAAAAGTTTAAAATATGTTCGCAAAATATTTCATTTAGTTCTCTAAAAACATAAGAACGATTTCAATTAAATAAACCTTTATTTCGGTTTTTTTTCAAATGCTTGTATTTTTATAAAAAAAACATTTATTTTGTATCATTTATTTTATCCACTATATCTATTACTCAAATTAAGTTCCGTAACTAATTTTTATAAAAATCCGCTTGTTTTCTTTGTTTTTAGATGCAGTTGTTTTAATGGATCGTGAGCAAGGTGGTAGAGATCGACTTTTAAAAGACGGCATAAAGTTACATAGTGTGTTTGAATTGAATAATGTTCTAAATTATTTAACAAGGGAAGGTTTGATAAATGAAACTATGTTTACTGAAGTATCTTCTTTTATTTTAAACAATCAATATCAAGTTAATCCTGTTAACTCAGTTGCTCAAAAGAACACGAAAATTTCCTATAGGGAAAGAGCAAAACTGGTCAGTAATCCAGTTGCTAAACGCATTTTTAATCTTATGGAGGATAAAAAAACAAATTTGGCATTATCAGCTGATATCACAAACTGCTCTGAGTTACTTCGAATAGCCGATTTACTTGGGCCACATATTTGCATACTTAAGATTCACGTAGATATAATGGTAGATTTCTCCTCTCAGTTTATTCAGTTGCTTCAGGAGTTAGCAAAGAAACATGACTTTGTAATATTTGAAGATCGTAAATTTGCTGATATCGGTAACACTGTTAAAGAACAATATTCGCGTGGTATCTATAAAATACGAGACTGGGCAGATCTCATAAATGCACACGGAGTTCCTGGTGATGGTGTTCTATTAGGTTTAAAAGAAGAAGCATCGGGCTACGATCGTGGTTGTTTGTTAGTTGCTCAGATGACATCTTTAGGAGCATTGACAAATTGTGGTTATTCTGATGCTGTGGTTCAAATGGCAGAGAGATCTTCAGAATTTGTCATTGGTTTTATATCCACTTCGAAACTTATCGACGGGGAAAATTTTCTTTATATGACACCCGGAGTAAATATGGCAGTATCTGGAGATGAACTTGGTCAACAGTATTTAACCCCAGAGATAGTAGTTCGAGATCGAAAATGTGATGTTATAATAGTTGGGAGAGGCATTTACAATGCGTTAGATCCACTATCTGAAGCTATAAAATACAAAGAGGCTGGATTCAAAGCTTATCTACAGCGTCTAGAGTTATAGTTACATTAAGAATTTATATAATAAGGTTTTATAAGAACAACTGATTTTTAAAATTATTAAAATTTAATATTAATAGGTACGATTTATAGATATATTTGCTATAATGTTATAATATATACTATGTTGAAATATTAATATTAAATGACTAATTTTGAATAATTAAAATAAAATCATTAATAATGCAGGACGTTAGTTCGTTGCTATGGAACGTTTAGTTTTCTAAGATATTCTTAGTTTATTATACTGTTAAAGTTCTTAAAGCTGTTGAAGCGCTTTTCTGTGGTTCTACGTGTAAAATACGAGAATTCTGAAGATGTTTGAACCTGAACAACTTTTAAATCCTCCAGAAAACCGCGTAAGTAATATAACTTTATATTTTCGTTTACATACAAATAAAAAAAATTGTAAACAAAACTAACTCGATGAGGTATATGTAGTAAAAATTAAAAACATTAAATTTTATCAAGTTTGACGAAACATAATTTCAAAAAGTAGACATGCAAATTTGATTATGTTTCAAACGTTCAAACTTTTTGGCATTGAATTTTAAACAAGTACATTTTTAACACCACTCCATAGCACTTTCTACTACTAGCGCGAAACCGCATTTTTATGTGGGGCTTATTTTTTACGGCAAAAATTTAAAAATATATATAAAAATAAAGAAGTGTAATGAATTCTCTTTGTATAATGTATTATTCTTTATTAGATGTAAAAGAAAAAAAACAATCTCAAGCAACTAAATTGCATTAAAATATTTTTTAATTAAAAGTTTTACACATTTATATAAACATATAGTCTCACATATATTTACTTTACCGACTTCAAAATTAATTTCTTATATTGAGTAGAAAAAATTAATGTAAAATTAAACTTATATTAAGTTGAAAGTACTAAAATAAAGAAAGAATATTAAATCAATTTTGTTAAAGAATATAAATGAAAAATATGTTGAATATTAGTAAAAAAATTATTAACATAAAAATCACACCTTAAAGAGATTTTTAATACTTTCAATGCAGTTTCTTTGTCAGATCTTGGAATGACAAATTATTTACCAACTTGTACACAAATTTTTTTTTTTTTTTAAATGTCGCTTAACATTCATGTTTTATACAATTATGTTCTTTCGTACTAAAAATACTACTCAAAGATTTTCTGCACTTATGGTTTATGGTTATTTGAAAATTATTGTACAGAAACAAATATCTACCACGATCCAATTTAGAAAACTGACAATAATTCTGATAATAGAATGTTGCTTGAGCAGGGAGTTTTATTCACTTCTTGTGAGTATGAACTCACAAGAAGTGAATAAATAAATTATGTGAACAAACGATATTTTAACATTTTCAGCAATAAAAGATTAATTTCAAAGGTAAAAAATACTTAGCAAATCTCCAGAACCATGATGAAGTACTTTACAGAGCCGTACGCAGGATTTTTTTGATAACTTTACTATCTTAAATTTAAATTCATTGACAGATTTCAAATTTCATTGAAAAATATTGTAAATTACAAAAGGTATGACCATCCAAATTTTCCAACCCCCTCAAAATAAGGGGGTGTAAATTTTGCATGGTCATAACTTTTGTAATTTACAGATTTTTCAATGAAATTTAAAATCTGTCGATAAATGTAAATTTAGTTTATGATAGTAAAGTTTACTACATCAGTGCCCTTACGTTTGGGCAGGGGGTGAAAACGTTTTAGGGCTTTTTCATTCCCAGGTCTCTCCCACTCATTGTGCAAACTCCAAACTTAAGTATGTTCATAGGTATGAACATACCTAAGTTTGGAGTTTGCACAATGTGTGGAAGTCTCCTATCTGAAACATAAAAAAATCCTGTGTACGGCTCTGCTATATTCTTTTTCCTGGTTATCTGATGTAAATTGGCCACACAAAAAACGCAGTTTAGTGCAGTCTTAAATAAATATCTACATTAACCATAACAAGTTTGATCTATAAATGTTATAACATCTACAGAAAGCTGCGTAACAAGTTTACTTTGTTGACCTCTTGTTTTATGCTTTATATCGCCAAACTCTAGTATCAAATCTAAACGCTTGTCATAAAGATTGCTGATAATAGGTACCAAAGGATCTTTTTTTTTTGCTGTTATTAAAGTGCTCCCAGTGGTCTTTACGGTCTTATCACACAGCGCCACAAAAGAGCATTTAATTAGGAAGTTCACATTACACTTAACCTCATAGTGAAATGTTTAAAAGTGAAAATTTTCATAAATTTTAAGTTCAAACAAAAGTATTCCATTAAATAATTTGTAAGGATTGAAAACATAACCATCAATCATAAACGATATAACGGGATACTGGTGATCACTTTTGTTAGTAAACTTGTTTTTGATGTCAGAGAGATTTATTTATTTCTTCTTTTTAAGAAATGTGTTTCTAATGTTATTTAAGGATGTTATGGTAGTTTTTTTGAGTTGGAGCGCCATACTGTGGAAAATAAAGATTTGTTTTGGATTAAAAATCAATAACTTTTTTGTTACTAAAGATTAAGAGTTAAAATTTTGAACAAATGTAAAGTAGTATATGACACTTCTAAGCAAATATTTTTTATAAAAAAAAATTTCAAAAAATTCAAAATTGTCATTTATTCTTTTATTTTTAACATGTTCTTTTTAATTATATAAAACTTTGTATTCGAAACTAAGGGTGGAATGCAAGAAGCAAACTTGAGTCAATTTCGACTTGAACTTTATTTTGTAACCAATAGCGGCAGAGTGTTTTTGAGGGGAAAACCCATACTCTGTCGCTATTGGTTATAATGTAAAGTTCAAGTCGAGCTTGACTCAAGTTCGCTTCTTGCATTCCACCCTAAGTATTTGAAGCAGCAAAAAATATATAAAATGCTTAATTATTTGGAAAATATATTCATATTAAATTTATTTATATGTAAAAAATATTTAGACGAGCTTTCGGCTAAACTCTAGGCCAAAATTAGGGATGTACCGAAGCTTCGGCTTCGGCTTCGGCGTGCCGAAGCTTCGGCAATTTTGCCGAAGCTTTGGTTCGGCCGAAGCCAGGTCAATTTTTTGCCGAATCTTTGGCTTCGGCAAAAAATTTTAAGTAATTAAAGTTATAAGCTACTGTGGGACAAGTTATAAAAATAAGCTAATTGCCAGTGTCTAATAAAGTTATAAATTTAGGACTACAGAGTTAAAGTTGGAGTCTATACCATATACTTAGTATTATTTACTCCCAAGTTTCTTGTTATGGAGGGGATAATAATAAATAAGTAAAAATGTTTTGAAAAAAATAATAAAATTAGGGAAGGTCCTCATACACTTTGAAAGCTTCCAAGTGTGACTTTAGATGAACTGAAGCAGCATTTCTATGCAGAATAAAAACCTTATAATTTAAAACAAATTAAAAGTTTTTAAAACCTTAATTTGTATTATGTAACGAATTCATATTAATTATTGTGTGGGATTACCGCAAATAGAACAAAATTTGGTTTCAACATTTGACCGATAAACCTTAGTAATCTCTCTTTAAAGAAGATTAAAGATACGTTGCTACTATTTTAAATTGTGTGTATGTTTAATTTTTTAAAATTTTATTCAACCATATTAATAAAAATTTACAAATTTTCATCGTAAATTTACAGAAATTGGTTAGGTGTCACTTATATAAATACAAAATAGTCAATGGAGTGACACATAAAAAACAAAAAGTTCTCAACAACAAAAAAGGAAGAAAAGCAAATGAAATATAAACGAGGAGAATAAAAAAAGAAAAAAAAAAGCCAACAAAAACTAGATAAATTAAAAGAAAAAGAAAAACAATGATAATAACTATCCTTGCTCTTTTATTAATATTATGAATACTTCTAAATTGAATTTATATATTAAACATGTAAACCAATATTCTGGTTTCTTTTTATGATATTATGAAGACTTTTAAATTTTATTTAAAATAAATTTAAGGTTGAAGCTTTGATTACTTTGAGCTCTTATATTTATCATCAAAATTTATTTAAATTAAATAAACAATTTAAATCAAATAAATATCAGCTAGCTCAATCCCTGTTTATTTATAAATATAAAGTGAATAATAATATAATTATAAATAAAAAATTTATAAAGTATTCTATTTATTATTTTATTTAAAGCTTACTCTACAGAGTTGTTAGATTACTATGGAAGCTTTTACCACAGATAGTTAATATTTGATTTCAGATACTGATGCAGATTTATCCATTATAGAGACAGAAGAAGAATGAATACTAAGATTTTAAAGTGTAAAAAATTAAAAAAAGCTATAGAAAATGTTATGTAGTGTACAGTTTAAAACAATAAAAAAAAAATACTTAAAAGTGTGTAAAAAAGAAGTTAGAGAGAAATCTATCATTTGTACTTTTTTTTAGCAGCAGGTTCACAACAGTTGAAGTGGAATCCAAAATGATCTTAACTTGGGTTTTTTTCAGTTTAGAAATTGTTCGTTTAAAGAATACAGAGAAGTAAAAAAAAGATATTAAAATAAATAGCAATAAAAAGATAAAGTGTGTTTCTAACATTTTTTATGTTGTAGATACAACTAGATCAGCTAAGAGTGTTTATTTAAAGAAAGAGTGATCAAGTGCAAAAGATAAATTTACTCTAGTAATGTTCAGAGATTTTTATCCATTTCTATTAACAAATAGTGTATTAAAAATAAAAATAAAATATACAGCACATGAAAAGATGCTATATAACATTAATATGGTTTGCACACAGAAAAAGTAGAACTAGAAGTAGGAAAATTTGGGAAGAATGTTTTAAAAAAGCTTAAGTTTAAAAAAAAAACGCTCGGTGCGGTCAAGTATCAGAAACGACATAATGAGAAATATTTAAACAGGGGCGCTGAGAGCTTTTGCCCTGTCTGGAACAGCAACCCTGATTGGCGTCCTCATTTTCATACGATTTTTCTATATTATTAGTCAAGGACCATAGTTTTGGTACCTTTTTTGTTTTATACCCCTGCTGATCTGAATGCTGATTAAATTTTAAGCATATATAGTGCCGAAGCTTCGGCTTCGGCAAAGTGGCTTCGGCCGAAGCTTCGGCTTCGGCAAAATTTCAGCTTCGGTACATCCCTAGCCAAAAACAAACACGTACTTTTTAAACTTTTTAACTAAAATTTTCCGAATATTAGGTTTAATTGCTTTATTAATTTGATTTTTTAATTGTTGCGTGTGATTTGCATCTATTTCAACATTTACATTTAATTGTTGCATCTATTTCAACATTTACATGAATATTTTTAAGAGTTAATAAAATTATAGAAGTATTCAGAACAGTTTATCAACAACAATTTTTATACTGTGAGTTTTTATGGAATAAATTTCATGTCGAATTTCAAAAGCTGCAAAGTATCTTCATTAAGTTCTTAAACCTTTTTGTTGTACGGTTTTAATAATGCTGAGAATTACCAACGTTGGTATTACCACTTGTTTGTTTCGGTTTGTCAACGATTAACCTTAGCTGCTCATGACAACGTTTCTGTACCAACGTCTTCTTGTCTTTCTTTTGTCATTTTTTTTCTTTCTCCTCTTTTAGCTGACCATGTTTGGAAAGACAAGTTGTAGGAAATATGTAATATTATTTCCATACACCGAACCAAGGCATGTAATATCGATAATACTTATTGATATGAACTTTCATTTTCGGGCTTAGCAGACTTTTTAGTCAAATCGTTCATTTGTTGTGGAATAGCTCCACATATTGTACATGTAAACGATCGGTTAATACCTGAACCATTTTTCCATCTATCATTGTTAAAAAAAGTTCATGTTTCATTTCCAACATTTGATAATTATAGATGGCCGTAAAGAGTATATTTGGCTTTTTATTTCCTCAGCAGCAACCAATAACAATGCCAATAATAGAATGCATGTCTATTAAAATTAATTCTCAAGAAAAAATTGACAAAATAAATTACGCAAAACTATTGTTTTTAACCGTTATAGTCTGAAACCGCGATAAAAAGCGGTTTTTTGTTTTCTGACTTTTAACACTTTTTTATCTATAATTTTGGAAACCGCACGTATCCGCACCTGATTTTTAATAAATTAATTTTATTGACACCTAAGCTACCAATCAATTATAAAAATGAAGTGTGGGTGACTGCTAAAAATATCGGTGAACCTTAAGAACTTTTATTTTCTAGCTCATTTTATAGTTTAACTAATTATTAGTAAACAAAACCATATAAATAAAAATATGAATTTGTTCTAAAATCTCCATTACACGATACTTTCAAAAGTTTATAACACTTTATACTTACTCATAAAAAGTTTTATAGAAAATAACTTTTAAAGTGATGAAGCAAATAAGTTTCAATTGAACATTTACAAAAATATGAAACAGTAGGGTTTCAAAAATTATCTTAATACATAAAATTAGCTGAAATCTCTACATTATAGTAAAGATTAACTATTAAACTTTTAAAAAAAATTAAAGTATAATTTCTGGAGTGTTATTGAAATTTGAGCAAAAAACATTTATGGTACGTTTTAGTAGTATTTTCCATAGTGCGCCAAGCCAACTAAATAGAGCATTTTTTTTTGTCAACGTCATCCGCATTGTAATCGTTTTCAAAGTTTGGAGACCAGTGCAACTTACTTACTTAGACCAGTGCAACAGATAATATTATGTTTAGTACTAATATAAAAAACAGCTTTTATCCATTTTTTATGCTCAATATTATTACTTGGACATTATAAAATTATATTAAAAACAATGATTTTTCATACAATTTTCCACCTTAAAGGTATAGTTTTAGCTCCTATCCTATGGTATAAACTACTCTACCTTTTATTTTTTTTAGTGTGTAGAACGTGATTTTAGAAGTTTTCTTCATGCCAATTAAGGTTCAAGCTCTGAGGCACTACCTCTTCTGAAAGTTTTAAAGAGAATGTTTTGTAACTTCAAGAGTATAGATATTCATATAAAAGATATTTTACAATATTAATATATTAATATTTTATGTTATTTATATTATACTTTAAATTTATATGTTGTATCCAAACAAATGTCAAAAAAACACTTATTAGAACTGTAATCTAATTTAACATACAAGGGTGGCGGTGATGCATTTAGTTTCCGTTTTTCATTTTGTGTTTTATTATATTTTCTTTTTCTTTCTCATTAACATTTCTATTAAAAAATGAGAACGAAAAGAAATTATTTAAAAATGAACTTTTTTGTTGAATGAAATTTAAAACAATTATTTCTATTTTTAAATTTAACAAATAAAAATGTGAAACCACTTTAGCCCACTGATTCAAAACGTGAGGAATTTCGAAAATACCTCGATAACTCAGGCGTGCTTGATGCTTTAACAAAAGGTATTATTTTGTTCTTTTTATTTTTGGTAATCTCTATCCATGCCTATTATAATATTTTATAACACTGGATTTTGTGATCAGTGAGTTGCAATGTATTTCTGTTTCTTATTCCCAGTTTTATTGTTTTAAACCAGTCTTGTTGTTTTAAATCAGCTTTGATGTTTCAAACCAGTTTTGTTGTTTTAAACCAGTTTTTTTCTTTTCTATTGCACTAAATTTTCTATTGCACAAAAATGAGAAAACTTTAACTTTAGAAATGTTAAAAGTATGAAAAAGTATGAAATAACGTTTATATTTTTTTAAATAACAAAACAATACTCTTTCATTAAAACAACAACTATATAAACTTGGCCATTGATTAAGACCCCAAATGTTCTTGATCGTACATTTTCTTGGCCATTGATCAAGACCCCAAATGTTCTTACATTTTCTGCGTACTAAAATCTTTTTTTTTAGTTTTAGTTGAACTTTATGAAGAACCAGAGAAACCGTCAAATGCAGTAAAGTATCTTTTCGCTATTTTGGCATTTTATCACGAGACATTAAAGTTATTTGATCAGTATTCAAAAAAATTTTTCCGATGATCAAACAACAATGAAAACATAAACTATAAAACAATAAGTTTATTTATGACAATTTTATACTTTTACCTGATATTTTAAAATCAAGATACAACCTTGACAAACTGAAGTTTTGTAAAACAACATATTGGTGGTGTGGGAGCAGCGGATGCTAAATCCGAGTACATATCAAATTTGGAAGCAAGAATAAAAGATCTTGAATCAGAAGTATACGATCTAAAAATAAAGGTAAACATTTATTGTCACATTCTTTAACTTTTTTATTATTTCGCAATTGTTATCTCTACAATTTATTATATCCTTAAAATGATGACTCAGCGTTATTATCACTCAAGTGTTTGTTTTTATGACTATAGTTAGATTGGGGATTGGGGACAAACGTAAATTAAGATTAGAAACTGCTTAAACGTTAAAAGATACAACCCTTCTAAAAATATTTAAATAACTTAAGATCAATAACCAAAATAATATCAATAATGATAATAACTATGTCAATGATAAAAATAGTAATGTGAATATAATATTAATATAATAATAAAAAATAGTTGTATAATACTTTGTATTACAATTTATTACAAATTGTTCGACTTGGCTCTAGCAAGGTAAAGTTACTCTGTGGTAAGTCGTACCTCTCAAGAAAAAACATTATAAAACTTTAGAAATTATTTTATTCAAAACTTAATATTGCTGTTACTTGTTATAACAAAAACTTTAAAAGCTTAAGGCACTTAAGAAACTGGTTTTCTTAAGTTGAACCGTCGTAACGCCTATAGTCTAAGTTGTACCGAAGAATTAAATAAAGAAACAATAATAGTTAAAATATATTTCTTTATTAACTTGTTTACATTATACATATATGTTTAGCTTGTACAGATATCACATAAATATTTTTTTTTATTTTTTTTTTCATTAAACCCAAGACATTCATCGTGCACGCATATTTTGCATTTCAACCTTTTAAATATATTTTACTATCAATCTTCTTCACAAATAATGCAAAATCAATCGCCTTACGTCTTTTTAATTCTTTAATGTCAAATCCATTTTATTAATTATTGTTTTTCTTTTATATGCTGCATTTTTTAAGTTTTCGTTATTCGACGTTGACGTTATTTCAAGCAGGCTCCTTCGAATTCTTTGTTTTGATTTTTTATAAGAATAGAAGCTAATATATTTAATTGGTGTTTTACTTGGATTAAATATATCTTTTTGTTTATTGATGCTAAGCGCAGTAGTGTATTTAGAGTCTTCAATCACAGGTGTAACAACGCAAAAATCACTATTGTTCATGTCTGTTGCATGGAAAAATACCAACAGTCTTGAAACCATTAAAAGCAATGTCCATATCAATTGAATTTAAATATTTAATATTATTAAATTTAATAGTTCTGATACAGTAGTTTGTTTATTTGTTAGATCAGTTTTAGTAAGCCCTCTACTAAATTTATTAGATCAGTCTTAGTAAGCCCTCGACAAGATACTTGATTTTAAATGTGCAAACTCCTTCCACTTTTTCTTTATGTTTTCCAAGTTTGAAATTTCTTATTTTTTTTAAATGATACCTTACTAAGTGTATTTTTTTATTATGTTACAACATTTTATATGCTTGAGAATACAATTTAAGACATGTCGCTAATTGAATTTAAAAGTAAGAATAACTCATCACTGAATAAAATTAACACAATTTCGTTTTAGCTATACGTTTATACAATTCTTTTGAATTTATGTGTAATAAAAAGCCTCAACCAAAAATTATGAGAAACTTAATATAAACTTACTTAGAAGATTTATAATGAAGCTGGTTTATGGCGATTAAAGCAATTTAATTAAAGCAATTCGGTTGAATCAGATGTATATTTTGGCGCTGTTGTTTGTACTTTTATAGGCATACTTCGTTCAAAATTTAAGTGGTACGACCTTAGCAAGCTTATCCTATAGAGGATTTTAGCTAACCTTCTATAGGATAAGGTTATCTTACAGAAGGTTAGCTAAATGACCTTAGCAACCTTATCCTATAGAAGGTTTTATTTAAGGATCATTTATTTTAGCTTGAAAAAGAAGAAAGGAAAGAAGAAAGCGATCAGGTATTTGTTACCAATCTTTAAATATATATAAATATATAATAACAAATATATATAAATATCTAATAAGTTATTTAAAATGATTTGTTTAGTTCTTTTAGTAAATAATTGTTTACCAAATTATATTGGTAATAATCCTACTAGATATATTATTCATTATAGTCTCTTCGTATTATATTGACCATCGTATTACGTTGTATATATATATATATATATATATATATATATATATATATATATATATATATATATATATATATATATATATATATATATATATATATATATATATATATATATATATATATATATATATATATATATATATATATATAAAGGCAAAATATTTACGGACATAATTAGCCAGGTTGTGGTCTAAAATATAAATTTATTAAATTTTAATGGGTCCCTAACTTATTTTATTGGGTGTCTAATTGATGTTTTTTTAAAAAAAATTTGATATCTAAATAAGTTTAAGCTTGATTTGTGAAAACAATTTTCTCTTTATTTATATATTTTTTTAGAACTTAAATGAAGAAAATGCAGATTAAAAAAAGTAAGTAGTTTAAGATTTTTCATAATTATATTTTTATCATGAGTAGCAGTTAGTAGCAGTAGCACTAAATATAAACCTTAATAGCTATTAAGCTATATAACTATTAAAATAAAATTATTTACTGTTTTAAACTCTAAGTGTGAATTTGTTGTATTTATAATAAACCGGAGCTGGTTAAATTGTCGGACTTTTACATATTTACATACAAAGCCGTCCCGAGGGGTGTGTCTAACCCCAACCCCCTCCCCCCCCCCCCCCCCCCGTCAACAAAAATTAGTCGGCAAATTTGGACACTGGAGTCTGCAAAATTGGATCTGTAGTGGCAGTCGACAATTGTTAGCCAATGAAGACCTGTTTTTTTTTTGTTGTTTTTTTTTGTTTTAAAATCTCAGTCGGCAAAAATGCTTTTGTCAAACCACCCCTTCCCCTTTTAAATCTTTTCGGGACGCCCCTGGTTACATAATTTTATGTTCACATGATTTTAAAATGATTTTATAACGACGAATAATTACTAGATTATTTTATTTAAAAATTTTTAATTGATTTTAATTTTTTAATTTTTAGATTTCATTGGGGTTTTCATATTTTACGATGCTTTGTATATTATGTACTACATATTGCACGAGTTTTTTTAATTTATTTATGTCTAGTAAAATATAAACTTGTTTTATGCTAAAATTGTTCTTAATAAAAATTGTCTTTTGCTAGAGCGTAATAAATAGAATTCACCATAAAGCACTGGGTATAACAGTGTTTATTATGATAAATTCTACTTTTCACGCTTCACCGGTGATAAGCTGATAATTATATATATATTATCACCGGTGATAAGCTGAATTAATCATAAAAAGCTGCTGCATATTGATTTTGGACAACTTTCGTTAATTAAAGTTTTATTTATGTTTTACTTTAGTAAATCTAAACAAGTCTCCAAAAAACTCTAAAAAATATATTAATTAATCAATCATAAAAAGCTGTTGCATATTGATTTTGGACAACTTTCCTTAATTAAAATTTTATTTATGTTTTACTTTAGTAAATCTAAACAAGTCTCCAAAAAACTCTAAAAAAGATATTAATTAATCAATCATAAAAAATTTCAATAAATTAAATTATTCTAAATCAAGTTTTAATAAAAACCTAAAACAGACTTGATTCTTTTTAATAACTTCGTAAGCTACTTCTGACTCGGCAACGTTGGAAGACCTTTATTTTTGTGGAATCTTTATTTTAAACGTTTTTATTTTGTAAAATGTTGTAGAAATTATTTTACAAAAGTATTAACAACTAAATAGAAACACATTTTGTAAAGTATAAAAAAGTCGTTGTTTACTAAAAAATCTAGTATTAAACAAAATTTAAAAATAAGTAATGCAAAAATGATAGATGCCCTTAATTTGCCAACTTTAATTAAATGATTTTTTTTTAATAAGAAAACATGTTTGCTAATTTACCACGCTATGTATGAAAAACTTAAAACGAAAAGCATTCAGCTAGATACAAATTTCGATAATTATTATACAGTTTTTTTTGTTTGTTTTATTTATTGATGATAAATAAAAGTCATTTTTATCAAATTTATTTTGTAAATAATATTTTTCAACAAAAAATGGAATGAGTTATTTTTTGAGACGTTTTTTAAACGTTTTGATATGTTTTTTTTTTTTGTTGCATAGTTTTAATAGTTACAATTGTCGTTCCAAAAAAGCTGAAATATTATAAAGCAAATAGAGCAAATGAAAAAAAATATAATAATATTAAAATCCCAGCACAACCCAAAACTTGTCTACAACTATATTAACAAACAACTAAAAATTTAAGATAGATCTTGTTCTCTGTCAGAGATATTAGAAAAAAAAAATTATTGAAGTTCTTCCTAATATTCTTAACTCTAAAGTTAAACCTACTGTTGAAAGCTCTGAATATTTACCATAGTTTAAAAAAAGTGATATTACCATAGTTAAAAAAAAGTCATACCCTGATGGACAACATTAGATCATCTTTTGATAAAGAAAAATTTGTATTGGGAGTTTTTATTGATCTTACAAAAGCTTTCGATACTGTCAACAAATTCTGCTCGATAAAATGAGAAAGTACGATATAAAAACCAAACTATTAAATGGTTCACTAATTATTTAAAAAACAGACAACAATTTGTTATAATAAACGGTATCACTAATACAAAGTTATTAAAAATAAAATGTGGTGTCCTCCAGGGATCTATTTTTGCACCTTTATTATTTCTTATCTACATTAACAATCTCCCTAAAGCCTCTACAAACTTCGATTGTTTAATGTTTGCAGATGATACCAATCTGTTTTATTCATTTACCTCTATCAATGACATTTTTGATAAAATCAACTTTGAGCTTCAAAAACTTAAACAAGGTTCAGTGCTAACATGTTATCATTAAACGCACAAAAAACTAAATATATTTTATTTCACTCAAAGAAACAGAAAAACAAACTACCATCAATTCTACCTTCATTAAGTATCAAACACAAAAAAATTGAAAGAACCCAAACAAGTAAATTTCTTGGTGTGATTATTGACGAAAATGTTTCATAGACAGCCCATATAAATGCCATCAACACTAAAATATCTAAAAGTATTGGTATACTTTTTAAAGCTAGACCATTTTTATTACAAAAAAGGCTAAAACTTCTTTATTTGTCCGTTATACATAGTTATCTCACATATGCCAACATTGCTTGGGGAAGCACACACAAGACAAAATTAATGTCCCTTTATCGATGACAAAAACATGCCTCTAGAATAATACATCATAAGAACAAACTGACTCATGCTAAACCCTATTAAAAGAAATGAAAGCGCTAAACATTTACCAAGTTAATATCTATGCTAATATATTGTTCTTGCTAAAATACAAATTAGGATTAGTTCCAAACCGGTTTACAGAAAATTTCTTTCAATCTAATATCAACAAATTTAACACAAGAGCAACTGGTAACTTTATAGTACCACGGAAAAGACAAAAAAATTCTCAATTTTCCATTTCTTATCGCGGTTCTTATTTATATAACAAATTAATTCCGAATTATACCTCAATTTCTCTTCCTTACAATATAACTTCTTTAAAGTCAAAACTCAAAAATCATGTTCTCAATTCAGATAATTACTTAGAAATGTTTTAGTTCTAATGATAAATTAATATTTACGCTCACATTCAAACAATCAGCAATCAAACAAAAATGAAATGTATCTTTTTATTTAAAAAATAAAGCTAATATTATTATTATAAACCACAACACTAACACCATACATAATATAATAAAAAGAAGAAAAAAGTCTACATAAATGACATTTAAAATATTTGTTTTATGAGAATCGTAGTGTTTATATGTGTACTTTACGCAACAGCCAAAGGTTCTCGATGATAAGACTAAACTCAGTCTTCTACGAGTTCCCAACAACAGCCAAAACCCTTATTTAATTATTGCTTTAATTATTGCTTCCTATTTTTATCGTAACGGTATTTTGTAAAATATTATTTTTTTTGTATTGGAAGTATATTTTGTTTATGTTATCGCAGTGTTAAAAAATTTGTAATTAAAAAAAAAAAAATCTGAATGCATTTGTATTGACAACTTGGGTTTTAGACATTAATAATTTTTATTTATTTATTATTTATTTAAGTGATCAAATACAAATACAATAATCCATTTATAATTTGATGAAGAGGTGCTACACCGAGCCCCTCTATGCTGACGAACATGGAGATACAGACGCTACAGACAAAGCAGCAGGTGTATCTATAAAGTTACTTTCTTATGTTGTTTTTGAAAGCGTTGATGGATTGAGCGTTCACTGCTTCTTGCAAAAGCTTTTTTTAATTTTTTAAAATTTATTACTTCTAATTTACCGATCTAAACCCTTATAAATCTTTTCGAATTTTGCCAAAGCTTTTGATTCCGTACCTCACAACAGACTTTTATTAAAATAAATATCTTTCGGAATAAACGGCAAACAATGGGTTAACTTGTTTTTGGTTGGCAGAAAGCAACGCGTTAGAAATAATAAAATCACCTATGTGTGGGTTAATGTTCTCAGTGATGTTCCTTAGAGTTCTTTTCTCGGGCCGCTTCTCTTCATTCTCCAAAACTTACTGAAACTTCTAAGATTTTTGCCGATCATGATAAACATTTTTCTGAAGCTTAATTCTGGACATGTTGATCTGCAAGTTCGACTACGCTTGGCATACGAGTGGTCAAACACTTTGTTTCTTAATTAAAACATGTGTAAATGCTGTGTAGTTTATTACGGTCTTACTAATTCTTTATACATTTCTTTCTAAAAAATAACCAAGAGCGTGATTTGGAAGTCATTTTTTTACATCTAACCTTAAGTGGAGCACACATATACATCAGTTGTCTCTAAATCCTTAAAATCCTTTAATTCTTTATACGCTAAAAAAGACATTCACTTTCATTGATTTGAGAACTATATGAAAATATAGCTCTCAAGTTATATAATATCTTATATTATATAATATCACACATCTATAACATATTTATAAGACATCTTAAACATGCAGTGTATGTTTGGGCTCCTTATTTAAAACTGAAATAGCCATGGTTAAATTAACGCAAAATAACAAAATAGGCTTCGAGTTTGAGACATTTTCAATACTGCAAAATTCTAAGAAGATTAAATCTTCCATAACTTAAGTTTCGGCGCCATCGATGTGACCTAATCCAAATTTTTAAGTAAAATACACCATTTTGATATAGTTAATGATATGCATATACTAAAGTTTATTAACTCCTTGTCTCGTGGTCACCATTTTAAAATAAGGCGTGAGTATGTTATAAACTGCGTTTCAAGATACAATCGGTTATATAATTGATCAGCAAAGTTCTGGAATAAACTACCTAAGCAAGTAACTTTCTACTCCAATGTACTTTTTTTTTAAAAGTAGACTATCCGGTGGGAAATGAGCTAGTGACTAGCTAACGAACAGCAGCTTTATAGAGATTTTTGAGCACACATTTTTGTTTCAATTTATCTTTTACGTCATAAAAAAACTTTAGTACTGGATCTATTATATTTATAAAAATAATTAAACTTATAACATTGCAATGTTATTACGACAATGTCGCTATCTAAATATCGCAGCTTTGCGGCTATCAATATTACTAAAAACGTTAGTTGCATATCGTAATATTATAGATAGCTACAACATTACAATAAATCTGTAGCTAGTCAATGGCTACAATTCATAGTTTTGTATATGTATATATGTATATATATATATATATATATATATATATATATATATATATATATATATATATATATATATATATATATATATATATATATACATATATATATGCTTTTTATTCATTTGTAGCTGAAGTGAAGGCAGAATAGCTGTATTCGGACAATTTTAAAAATAAAACTTGAATTTGTTTTACATGTTAAGATCTCATATTTTATAAAACACACGCATTTAAAAATATTTAACTTTTTAAGTTAAACTTTACTTCATACCAAAAAAATATATTTTTAATAATAAGTTGCGACAGCATCGTTATTTCCTATTTATTAAATTTATTTTCTGCGAGATTTAATACAAAAAATAGAATTTGGTATTAACAATCAGCTAATTTACTTATCTTAACTATATTCAAATAGAAGATGGTTGCGTAAGATGAGCAGGTTCCTAAGATGGTATAACCTCTTTTACGGGTAGAATAATGGTTTTTTCGCCAACTTTTTTGGTTAATGATATTCATAAAAGTTCGAAGTTGTTATTTATTTTAATTTCTTGGTTATATAATATTCTTTGATTGACTACAAAAAAATTGAAAGAACCCAAACAATTAAATTTCTTGGTGTGATTATTGACGAAAATGTTTTAAGGACAGCTCATATAAATGCTATCAACACTAAAATATCTAAAAGTATTAGTATACTTTTTAAAGCTAGACCATTTTTATCGCAAAAAAACCTAACACTTCTTTACTTTTCCTTTATACATAGTTATCTCACATATGCCAACATAGCCTGGGGAAGCACACACAAGACAAAATTAATATCTCTTTATCGACGACAAAAACATGCTTCTAGAATAATAACATAAAAACAAACTGACCCACGCTAAACCCCTATTAAAAGAAATAAAAGCACTAAACATTTACCAAATTAATATCTACGCTAACATTTTGTTCATGCTTAAATACAAACTAGGATTAGTTCCAAACCGATTCACAGGAAACTTCTTTCAATCTAATATCAACAAATTTAACACAAGAGCAACTGGTAACTTTATTGTACCCCTGAAAAAAAAAAAGTTCTCAATTTTCTATTTCTTATCGTGGCCCATATTTATTCAACAAATTAATTCCGAATTATACCTCGATTTCTCTTCCAGACAATATAACTTCTTTAAAGTCGAAACTCAAAAATCATGTTCTTAATATGGATAATTACCTAGAAATGTTCTAGTTCTGATGGTAAATCAAAATTTACGCTCAAATTAAAATAATCAGCAATCAAATACATATGGAAAATGTAAATTTTTGTTTAACAAATAAAGCTAGTATTATTATTATAAACCTCAACACTAACACAAAACATAGTTCAATTAAAAACAAAAGAAAAAAAAGTTTGCAATAATAACATGTAAAACATTTCTTTAATGAGAATCACATTGTTTATATGTGTGCTTTACGCAATACCTCAAAGTTCTCGATGATAAGACTAATCTCAGTCTTCTACGAGTTCCCTACAACAACAAAACCCTTCTTATCAAGTCATAGCATACCTAATTATTGCTTCCTATACCTAACGGTATTTTGTAAAATGTATTTTTTTTTTTTTTTGTTTAGGAAGTACAGTTTCTTTATAATATTGCAGTGAAAAAAATTTGTAATTAATATGTAGTTGTGAAAATTTAAAGGAAAAAAAAAAAAAAAAAAAATTGTTTTACTGTTAAAATTAATGTTTTTTTTTTTTATGGTTGAAATAATTACTTTTTACTTAAGTATAGTCCTTGAAAATAAAATTTTATTTAATTTTTGTTTGTGATTTTTTTGTTGTTGTTATTTTGAGTTTTTTTGAGTTCCATCATCTTAGGGAAACTTTTTTTTATTTTTTTTCTTCATGATTTTTTACAACTTTATAAACTATTGTTACAATCCCTTCTCTTGACATAATATATAGTGGTAGAGAAAACAAAAATAAATGTATACATATATAAATCGTTAAATATATATTGTCAAACACACTGTGTTAAATATAAAGTATATGTTTTATATATTTTATGATAATTAATTTGATAAAATAATTTGGTGAAATGTTGTAAGGAAACTCGCAAAAGACTTAAAGAAGTCTTGTCATCGAGAACCTTTGAGACATAAAATAAGTAAAAATTAAAAAGCAAACTTGTTAAATGACATTACTAGACTAATACATAAAAATAACATAAAAAACATAAAAAACACATAAAAATATTGAGATATTAAAATTAGTAGGTGTTGTATAAGAATTTTAAATTTGTTATTTTTTCTTTTTCTCTTTCTAGTCAAATATATTTAAAACATATTAACAAAATTTGTTGAGTTAATTATGAGATGTTTAAGGTTTTTCTTAAAAGTATAAAGATTACCAGAATTACTAAGTTCTATATTTTGGGGTATGACTTTGTTATATAGGAAAGGGCCACGGTATACAATTGCTAATTGCGAAACTATTGTTTTTTTATAGGCAATGTGAAATTTCCTGTTCCTCTTGAAGTATACTTATTAGCGTTAATTTGAAAAAAGTTATAAGAAAAATAATTTGGAACTAGTCCAAGTTTGTATTTCAACATAAAAAAAATATTTTGGTATATATTAATTTGATAGATATTTAGAGCGTTTAAAGATTTAAGTGTAGAGAATTTAAATTAGATTTATGTGTGCTCCCCCATGCAATGTTAGCGTAATTTAAATAACTTTAAATATAAGAAAAGCAGAGAATTTTAAAATTTGATTGTGAGAGCATTGGTTTAGCTTTATAAAGAACACCTATGCTTTTTGATATTTTGTTATATGTTGTACTTATATGGGCCTTCCCGGAAATCTTCTCATCAATAATTATTTCAAGAAATTTAGTTTTTTCAGTTCTTTTAATGCATATGTTATTTATTTTTAATGATAGTAGGATTGGTGGTATATTATTTTTCTACTGGTTAGAATGAAACAAGATATATTTGGTTTTTTCTGTATTTAAAGATAATTTATTTGCCTTGAACCAGATGTTGAGATTTTCAAGATCAGCATTCATTGATTCATAAAGTTCTTTGATAGATAACAATTAATAACTAACTTGAAGTCTATCTAGCTTCATTGCCTATCTAGCTTCATTGCTTGAAGCCTATCTAGCTTCATAGCTTCATATCATTAGCTTCATTTCTATTTTTTAAGAACTTGATATAAAGTTTTTGTCTATTCATTTATATTCTTTAAGAGGAAAAATTAAATTATAATAAGCTGCAAAAATAAATATAAATATCATAATATTTCGGCTGCAAAAAAACAATAGACAGTTAACATGCTCAACGTACGCAACCTACCCTACTTTTCAAATTATGTTATCGCATTTGCAGTAATTAAAAAGTTAGACGAAATTTAAACTCAATCAATCAGACAAAAATCGCTTTTATTCCAATGCTAATAAAGAAAAAACTTTTGAATTATCTTTCTGCACCAATAAAAATGTTATAGGGTCATTCCACGCCAAACGGTTCAATTTCCGAAAACATACCCACTCGACCATCTCGAATTTTAATAAAATTTTGTCAGTATTTAAACACTTTTTATGAAATTGTCAAAGTTTAAAATATAGTTAAAATTTTGTCAGTAGTTAAACATGTTTCATGAACATTACCAAAGTTTCAAGTCAGTTCTTTTCGAATTTTGTGGTACTTTTTGTGAGGCTTACCCAAATTTCAATATCAGTCAGTAGCTAAAAACCGTATTTTCGGTTTCTTATATTTTTGCAATGAAAAGGTAATATATCTTAAAAACCTGGATTCTTAGTAAACCGAAGGTGCAAATTGCAAATTATTTAATACAACTTTTAATTATGTCTAGAATTTAGTCTATGGTTCAACAAATAGCGTCACAAATTCAACACCATAAATTTTTATTGTTTTTTTGTAGTGTCACATCTCCAAAACAAAAAGTTTTTCAGTATTGTTATTTTTTCTGAAGGTTCTACGAACTAATATGATAATATGGATAAAAAATCAGCTTTTTAAAAATTGCCCATGTTGAGTTATTATAAAGCCAATATAGCGACAAAAGTAAAATATTCTAAATAACTTGTATTTGAACCCCTAAAACTTAATTGTGGGCAAATTATTATCATTATTTTAATTGCATCATTGGAAAGAGCTTATTTCACGCTTATAGAACTTGTTTTTTAAATTGTATCATTGAAAGAGCTTATTTCACACTTATAGAATCAATGAAAACTATTTTGGAGAAATCTTTCCTATGAACTAAAACCGTCTAGTTTTTTTAACCCAAGTGAGGTCTACAAAGTCTTTGATGTTTTAAAAGCAATATTAGGGTCCGTAAATTAACTTTAGTCGTGTTGAGCTAATTTTAGTAAATAATAATATTTTTATTCTATGGACAAATCTCTCTAAATTAAATTCAAAAGTTTACTTTACATAAGTTTGTCACTAACATCGATTAGAATTATCAAAAGACGAAAGTTAGAATTGAAAGCAAAACAAGAGCTATTTTAAATATATCTACATCTTGACATGTCTGTTGAACAAAGTATTTGTTATATTGAAAAATTTGACGGAATTTTATGTCATTTTAGTGTTTATTCATGAAAAAAGGGTTTTATTGACTTTTGCTCAGAACTTTCGATTGAGGAAAAGAGTTTGATTGTCAGGTGAACTTATAATTTAATCAAAAATATTACTTCAATTTGTTTCCACCACGTATCACTGCTGTTGGTTAAATACACGCATTGTTGGTTAAAGACCAATTGTTGCTCAGTTAAAAGGTTGAAATGTATTGACCTAGAGACTGAAGACTGCCTTTTAAATTTAACAAATCAAGTAATTTGTCTAGGTCAAAAATTGTGTCCGAATTGCCGGCTATTCAACCACAAATTCAAGTAAAAAAGTTAACCATATTGATGATACAGATGTATTAGACATATTATGTTTAAGTGGCACTATTAATACTAAACTTTCTGAGATTGGTATTCCACTTTTAAGAATAAAACGTGTTAGTAAGAGAGATTATGCTAATTATGTAAAAAAAAAAGCAGCCGTGGTGCTCTTGCCTCAGAAACAAAGGATCCGTGGTTCAAACCTTACCTATGGGCAAGTTTTGCGACATCGAAAGGAAGAAAAAGGACATTAGAAAGGAAGCTTGAGCTTCTAAATGTCACAGAGCACCGCAGTTCAACTGCGGTGCTCTGTGATAAAACCGGTTAGTACTTTTTGGGACACCTAAATAAAGTTAAAAAAAAAAAAAATTCGGAAAGTGCAAATAACTGTTGTTAAAAAAAAAACAGCTGCTGTTAGTGGTTTGATTGCAAAATAATGTCCTACTACTAAGCAGTGCTAGTGTGAAGTGTGTAAATTGCATTGACTGGTCAGATTTAAAAATCGAAAACTTTTTGACAATTTTTGACAATGGAGAACAAGGGGATGAAGTTTAAGAAAAATTGACGTCAGCAAAGTAACTATTTTCAATAAATTTAGTTACTTAAAAAAAGGAAAATTAGGCAGCGTATGTTGGCTTGTGATACGCAATCAAACAACCTTCAGTAATTTAATTACACTAACTAAATTTCTCCTTTTTTTAAACAGTGCTGTGTTTTAAAAATACCACACACATACAGAACTAAATAAGCAAACACGAGATGTTTACTCGTAACACAATTACTTTTTTCAAAGTTTGTGTTTGTTAAATTTATATAAGTACATAGTCTACATTGTATTATTTAAATGTTTAAACCAGGGGTCAGCAACCTGCTGCTTGCAAGCCGAATTTAATGTTAAAATTTTGATGTAAAAATGCGGCTCTTTAACTCCATGCCTAAATATTTTTACAATATTGAAAGATATTAGTAGCTCTTTCAAAATTGGAATATTTTTATAAAATGTAAACTTTGGCTCTTCCGTCTTAAAAGATTGCCAACCCTTGGTTTAAAAAAATTATCAAATTCATTATTTTGTTACACTAGGCTCATTTAGAAATAGTTTACTTTCATTGTGAAATTGGATTAAGTCTAAAGTTAAAGTAAGGAGAATAGGCACATTCGCGGATTGTGACTGAGCACTGTACATAAGTTATGATAAACATCATCTTTTTAACATAAGTTATGATAAACATTATAAGTTATTTAACATCATCTAGGACTAGGGCTGTCGACGGGTACACGGATACCCGCCCGTTGCTCACTGCCTGGATAGTATTATCAAATGCTATCCGTTCTTCCAAATTACCCAAATGCTATCGTTATCCATGCAAAAACAGTATATATATTTTATAATTTTCTGAAAGTTTGACAAGTTGTTGACAAAGGGAGGGAGAAGGTAAAAATTGCTAAAAAATTGTAGATGTAAACAATAGACAGTCCCTTAGGAATAAAATAATTATAGAACAAAATTATAAAAAAATTGAATTTTGTCTAAAAAACTTATTTGCAGTTATGTGCCATTTTAAATGTTGTGCTTTAATTTGCTGATTTGTTTACTTTTCTGAAATAACTCAAGCAAATATTAAAAGTATAGTTTTTGAATATCAAAGTATTTTGATTTTTTGTAGAACAAGCTTTGTTTTTAATGCAGTATGATATTTCCCAATGTTTAGTACAAAATCGTACAACTTAAAAAATTTATATAATGACCTAATTTTTTTTGTTCAAATAAAAAATCTCTCCAAAATGATTTTTATTTTTTCTAGAATTATAAAATGAACTCTTTCAAATGATGCAATTAAAAAAACAAAATAATTTAACCACATTAAGTTTTAGGGGTTCAAATACATGTTATTTAGATTAGGTTCAAATACATATTTATTAGGAAATTTCACTTTTGTTGCCGTATTAGTTTCAGAATAAATCAGCATAGTATTTTTAAAAAAGCTAATTTTTTTATCCATATTATTGTATTAATACGTAGAACCTTCAGAAAAAATTACAATACTGAAAAACCTTTTGTTCTGGAGATATGACACTACAAAAAAACAATAAAAGTTTATGGTGTTGAATTTGTGACGCTATTTATTGAGCCATAGACTAAATTTTAGGTATGATATGAAAGTTGTATTAAATAACTTGCAATCTGCATCTTCGGTTTACTAAGAATCCAGGTTTTTAAGATACATTACCTTTTCATTGCAAAAATAAGACTCATAAAATACAACTTTTAGTTATTGACTGATATTGAAATTTGGGTAAGCCTCACAAAAAGTAACTCTTACAAACATTTTGACCTGAAAATTTTGGTAATGTTCACGAAACATGTTTAACTACATACTGAAAATTACATACAAAAACTACATATAAAATCTGAAACGGTCAAAATCTGAAATGGTCGACCACTTGACCACTTGGCGTGAAATGACCCTATATTTTAATTTTTAAAACACTTTAACTAGTTTTCGTGCTGCTTTTTATATTATTTTATTTGTTAATGTAATCAAATTTAACATCTAAATAATGTTAGTAGTAATGTCATTAAATCAATAAGTTTTTTAACAAGTTTTTTAGTCGATAATGTTAGTAGTAATGTCATTAAATCAATAAGTTTTTTAACATTGCCGTTTTTACATATTTTTAGTTTATCTATAAAACTTGTGGTTTTTCCTGAAACTTTAAAAATTGCAAAGGCTACACTACTACACTTTAAAACAGGTGATCCTTCTGATGTTTCAAATAACAGACTGATCTCAGCGCTCACTTGTTTTCCAAGATTTTGGAGCGTATTGTGTATAATAGATTTATTATTTTTTTAAATACCAATAATATTCTTTACAATAAATAATTTAGGTTTAAATCTGGTCATTCAACCGATTACGCAATCATTCATCTAGTACATGAAATATTTAAAGCCATTGATGAAAAAAAAATTAACCTTTGGCGTTTTTGCTGATCTAAGTAAAACTTTTGATACGGTAGATCATAATATTCTTCTATATAAACTTAACAATTGTGGTATTAAAAATTCTAACTTCGTTCGGTTTAAAATTTATTTGACGAACAGGAAACAGTACATCTCATTCAATGATGTCATTTAAAAGACTTGAGTAAATTTTTAAATATCGTAAATTCAATCGCTATAAACCATTCATTTAGTTTTGCAAGGAATTTGCAAAACTAAATGAATGGCTTATAGCGAATAAATTTTCTATAAATATTAAAAAAACAAAATAAACTTTTATTCCAACGTTTTCATGTAAAAGAACTCATTCTTTTAAAAATTCATTATCTCTTTGTTAATCACTCTTGTATAATACCGGTTTTTGTATTTAATCTGGTGGATTTTTGCATTCAATCTGGCGGTTTTAAAATTTATATCAATTTTATAATGCATGTTATGAATTGCTCAAATGATTAGTTAAAAAAAATATTCTATATATTCCAGTTAAAAATAAATTTAGATGTGTAACAAATAGTATAACCCAATAGCATTGAGTAATGATAATATTAATGATAATAATGATAATAATAATAATAATAACAATAATAATAATAATAATAATCATATTAACAATAATAACAATGATAATAATAACAATAATTAAAATAATTATGTGAATAAAAAAACTTTTCAAATAGTAGGGGAAGACGGGGCAACATGGCGAACGTTTCGAAAATCTTTGTTTCCTGCAAGACTACCAGTCATAGCTCACTAATATTTTGTCAGTATGTATTTGATACCCTAATCTTTTAATATTCGCCAAGGTATTTAGTTAATTACAATAAAAACATACCCAAATAAACAAAATAAAAAAGTCCTTAAATTTTTCATCTTGCCCCGATAGTGGGGCAAGATGACTGAAACTGCGTTTTTCAATTCACAATCAATTAGACATTGGAAAATGTAACTCAATTAACTGCAAAACAAAGCCAGGTTGCTCATTTTTTATACACACAGAAAAAAATATATACACTAATCTATTAATTTAACTTTACACACAGATACCTACAAACATGTATACAAAAAATATATATACATATATAGCCCCGCTGACACAATTATTCTAATTCCATCAATAACTCTATTACTCTACAACAGCTGCACAAACATTTACTATAATAATATTAAAAAATGTTTTTTGTACCAAATAATAGTTTCGCAGCATGCAAAAGGCAGCGTAGCCTAAAATAATAAGGACCAAACTGAAAAAAAAAAATTATTTTAAAAATCGTAAAAATAGACTTTTGTGAATAAATCCACGGGGACAATAACTACAAAAACCAAATGTTATTTAAAATAAGACCCATATAGACAGTTTTTATTACTATCTATTTAAACTATTCATTATTGAGCGGTTCGGCTAGAAAAAGCAATTCGTCATCTTGCCCCCTTCGCCATGTTGCCCCGTTCTCCCCTAACTATAACATGATAACTTTACTAAAAATTATAACTAATGATAAAAACTATTGTAAAAATAATTATAGCAAAGTTTATAACTATGACAGAAATTATTAAAATAAACATAACCATAACAAAAATTAGGACAATAACTATAAGACTATTACTACAATTGAATCACTATCACTATCATTATAAATAACTATAAGACTATTACTACAATTGAACCACTATCACTATCATTATAAATAATATTAATAAGAGTTCTAAAACAAAGATAAATTAATAATAGTAATAATAGTATTAGAGTTAAAAAAGATACAAAATAAACGTAAAAATAGTTTATAAATACAGTAATATAAAAAAAGCAATAGTAATAAAAGATTTAATATTCATTAAATAAAAATAAAAATTTCCTAATTTGGTTTCGATTGAGAAGAAAATGTTAATAATAAAAGGGTACTTAGTTAAAATCTTTTTTTTTATAAATGGTGTTATTTGCTTCCAGTGAGAAATACGTTGATGTTTTATAGGACGCTTGCCATATTTAATAGTTAAAAATTTCAGTATTTCGAGTGTAATATTTGTGTGTTACTTGTTTTAATAAAAAAATTATTGAACGAATTTGGTAGTTTATTTTGAAGAAAATCAAACACCAAGAGACAATTATAAAGCTTTATAAGATCTTGAAATTTTAGAATTTTTAAATCTGAAAACTTATTTTGGATATTAGATCGTAAAGGAGAAAATGTAGTAATTTTTATGGAAGTGCGTTGTAAACTGTTTATACGATGTAATAGATAGCTAACTTTTTGCCCCCAAACAGTACAACATTAACTTAGATGTGAGGAGAACAAGGATAGTAAATTGATATAGGAATATGTTGGGGAACATAGTGTCGTATTAATGACAACATACTATTGGCACGTGAGAGTTTTTTATTTAATTGAAATAGTTAATAGTACCATGATAGGTTTTTGTCAAGAAATACCCCGAGGTATTTTATATATTTAGATCGGAAAAGTCTTTTACCGTTAATTCTTATTTTCACATTATCACTATCAATCTTTTTTTTGGAGGGTGAAAAATAAAAAATTCAATTTTATTGATATTTAGAGAAAGACGGTTACTATTTATCCAATCAAACAAATAATAGTGATCTGAATTAACTTTTTTACAAAGCTGTGCCAGTGATTTATTTATGCATAGAAGATTAGCGTCGTCAGTGAAACGATGAACAATTGAATTATTTATCGAGTGAGGCAGATTGTTAATATATATTAAAAACAGTAAAGACCCTAGAACAGAACCCTGTGGGACATCATACTTAATAACTTTACATGTGGGTTGAAACCCATTAGTCGAGACAAACTGAGTACTATTTTTAATATAGGATGAAAACCAAACATTAGCTATACCCCGTATACCATAGTGATACAATTTTTCAATTAAAATCTTATGGTCAACTGTATCCAGGGCCGCCAAGAGCCTTCAAGCCGCCCGGGACAACAACTTTTTTAGCGCCCTTATGGATTTCGCTTTTTTTCTTTTTTTTTTAAGTTAATAATGTGCTCTAAGAAGTCCTAATGGTCTTGTCACAGAACACCGCCACAAGAGAGAACAACATTTATTTAGTTGGCTTTCCGTTTCCAACTTCACCGATAACGTTTATGTGCTTCGAGCTGGGATCGAACCCGCAACCCTTGAGTCACGAGTCCAATGCTCTAACCACTGCGCCACGGCTCATATATATATATATATATATATATATATATATATATATATATATATATATATATATATATATATATATATATATATATATATATATATATATATATATATATATATTATATATATATATATATATATATATATATATAATATATATATATATATATATATATATATATATATATATATATATATATATATATATATATATATATATATATATATATATATATATATATATATATATATATATATATATATATATATATATATATATATATATATATATATATATATATTATATATATATATATATATATATATATATATATATATATATATATATATATATATATATATATATGTGATGGTTCCCTCGTGGAATATATATATATATATATACAAGAAAAGTGAAAAAATTCCACGAGGAACCATCAAATACAGCCCACTACCACGAGCTGTGCTTCGAGCTGGGATCGAACCCGCAACCCTTGAGTCACGATTCCAATGCTCTAACCGCTGGCGCCACGGCTCATATATATATATATATATATATATATATATATATATATATATATATATATATATATATATATATATATATATATATATATATATATATATATATATATATATATATATATATATATATATATATGATGGTTCCTCGTGGAATATATATATATATACAAGAAAAGTGAAAAAGTTCCACGAGGAACCATCAAATACAGCCCACTACCACGACGATACAGAAAAGAATTTTGATATATATATATATATATATATATATATATATATATATATATATATATATATATATATATATATATATGTATATATATATATATACATATATATATATATATATATATATATATATATATATATATATATATATATATATATATATAGATATATATATATATATATAATATATATATATATAGATATATATATATATATATATATATATATATATATATATATATATATATATATATATATATATCAAAATTCTTTTCTGTATCGTCGTGGTAGTGGGCTGTATTTGATGGTTCCTCGTGGAATTTTTTCACTTTTCTTGTGCGTTTTATTTTAAATTCTGTTTCAAAGCCTAGGTTTCCAGTCACTAGCTTTGCTTCAGTCAAAATACAAATCCACGACGAACGAATGTGACCAAGGTCATCTAGAAGTAGTTAAATGAGGATGACTTCTTCTTCAATGGTGATTGACTCCGAGATGGAGGCATTGACTAACATTATCAATATTTTGCAGTGTCTTATACCAAATGGGCAGAAGAACTACTGATTCAAATGACTTAAAATATTTGCCCAACGATTTCGTTTGATTCAACATGTCCGCAGTTAGGTCAAGTTGATTAACGGTTCTATCCAGAGCAGCAATGATTTCTCGTTGTTTTTTCACAAAGGTTTTACAGCTGCTATGTGGGCTGACCATCTAGTATCTGAGAGATTGTGAAGTGATAAAGCAGTCTCTTCGTGAAGAATTTTTCATCTTGCTGGGCTGCAACTAAAAAACACGTAGAGGGCTTGGATATTGCCAAAAAACGTTTTGATCTCAGCGCAAGACTCAGCAGCATGAACTCCAGCTAAATTTAAACTTTAAGCACCGCAAGGAATGTATAAGGCGAACGGATTTTTTTCCAGTATATGAGCTTGGGCTCCATTATAGATTCCAGCCATATTAGAACAATTGTCGTATCCTTGGCCTCTCAATTTTTGTAAATCGAGATTCACTTTCGCTAAAACGTTGCAAATTAAATAAGCAATATCTGCACCTTTCTTTTTCTCCATATCTTCAACGCAGAGAAATCGTTCTTTAACTTCCCAAATCATCTTACCCGAGTTGAATCGCACAAATCGAAGAATAAACGTGATTTGTTCGGTGTGAGATACATTTGGGGTCCCATCGGTAATTATCGTAAAATATACGGCATCTTTTACTTCTTTCATAAAGGCTGCTTGAACTAATGTAGCGCATTCACTGATGAATTCATTTTGTGATTGCCAGGAGAGATAATGAGCTTGCATTCTGGTTCCTTTATTTTGATGACGAGCAACTGTTTCAAGATGATTCTTTACTGTTTCGTTGTGACGAGAAATAAGTTCAAGGCAACTTAAAAAGTTCCTTTTCTCGTTCTTCTCCATCGACGAATATTGCCCTAAAACAATGTTTTAGGGCAATATTGGCAAAGTTAGTTAAATGTAGATAATAGAAATTCTGTAATACTAAAAATAAGAACTTATTCTTAAGTATTTAGAGTTCTGGCCTAGAATATTTACCTATAAAGGATAAGTTTTGAGATGTTAAAAATAAAATTGCATCTAAAATACAGCGAAGTATTTCACGCCATCTTGCTACTTCCTTTTCTGATGCCTTTTGAAACTCTGAGTCGATCCCGCGCTGATTGACAAGAGCTAAGTGCAAAGTCTTCCAATTGAGATAATGACTTTGATGAACTGGGTTGCTATGATGACTTTATATGATACAATCACTCAATTTTCTCCAGTCATTTTTTATTACTCCATTCCAGCGAAGAAGAAGAGATCGATCCCCATAGGATCCGGAATTTTCACACCCAAATAAAGAACACGGGAAACAAAGTAGAGAGTTAGACGATGGGCTCCATATCAGATAATTTCGTTGAACTTTTTCTCCATTAGGCAATGCAATGAAAAGAACTTCTTTTGGAAAGGCCCTGTTATTAGAAGCATCTCGTGGGAAATCATCAGGTAAAGTTGACGGACCTTTTTTGATTAACTCTTCTTTTTCTCTTTGCTTAAGAATCAATGACCAGAGTGCTGGGTCATTTTCAACGCGTGAATTAAAAAAAATTAATTAAAACCTAATACTTAATTAATTATTTAACTACTTTGAGTTATTGTTTGTATAAAAACCTTTATTTTCTTTGGGTTTTAATTCATTGTTAAAACTGTCGTCTGTTTCATTTTCCACTGAACCAAGAGAATGTAAATCAACATCATCATAATACGATGATTCCATTGTTTGTTCTGATTTATTTAATTCCACCGACTTGAAAAATGTTTAATTATTTTTCTTAAATTGCTTCGGAAATAAAAGAAATATATTTACTGACCTATATATTTCTACTAACTCACCTTCAAATCAGTATTTTGATTAGTAGCTTTGCAAAACCAACTTAATTCTTGGAGCGTTTGTTTATTTTTTTCACAGTCTTTTGCCCTTTTGTAAGCCAATGCCCGATTTTGGGCACCAGAAAGTTTTTTACGATTCATTATCAACAGTTACTGTAAATAACAGTACACATCAATAAAATAATAGCCAAGTCAAATACGCAAACTCATCAAAAAATAATAAACTCAAAAAGCTAATGTCATAAATCATTATTTCAATATTTAGATATAAATAAATCGTAAACATGAAATACCATAAATAAGTCGATCATAACGAATAGTTGAAAAATAATTACTATTACTTTCTAAATTCTGAATAAAATTATTTCTATATTGTATTCACAGTTTGCTATTGCTAATTATCAATGTTTGCGTTTTTTTTACTTTAGTCTGATGAATGCAAAAATCTCAAGGGACATTTTTAATTTAATAGCGTATAGAATACGAAATCAATGATGAATTCGTATTTTTTTTAAACTTTTCGAGGAATAAAAAACAACGATATAACGCGAGTAATATATACATTTTAATTATAGAATTTTAAGAGTAAAAAAACTATTTTATTTTACTTCGGCATCTGGCGCCCCATGGACACCTGCCGCCCGGGACAAACTGGTGTGGTCCTGGTTGCCCCCCCCCCCCCCCTCTCAGCGGCCCTGACTGTATCAAATGCTTTTTTGAGGTCAATAAAGACGCCACAAGCAAAAGAACCACTATCAATCGAACCACGATTCATATCAATAACGCTAATAAGTGCACGGGAAGTGGAATGTTTTAAATGAAATCCAAACCGGTGGCCATAGAGACACTTAGAATTATCAAGAAAGTCATAGATACGAAAATAAATTAATTTTTTAAGAATTTTGCTGTAATTTGATAATAATGATATTGGTCTATAGTTATTGCAGTCAAGTTTTAAGTTTTAGAGAAAGAATAACTAATATTACTTCATTTTTTTCAGAAAAGAGAGTCAGGGTTTGATGTTTTTAAATACTTATGGAAGTCAGTATGGGATGAATGAATACTTTTTTGCAGTTATTCAGCGGTTGAAATAAAAAAGGAGTTGAAAATTTCCGAGATTTTAACTGGATCATTTATAATGGTATTGTTTGAAGATATACAAGATGGATATGAGATATTAATATTAGAACTCTTTTGAATATACGTTCGAATGATATCATTCGAACGTATATTTAAAAAAGTTCTAATACCCTTCCACGTAAAGTAGTAAAGTAGTTTAAAAAGTGGTTTTTGCTTCTTCGATTAAGTGTTACAAGTAAATTTTTAAACATTGCTTGGGGAAGTGCAAGCAAAACCAAGTTGCATACTCTTTATCATCGCCTGTAACACGCAATACTCTTAATTTATTTTAAAAATTGTTTTTCGCCTACTACATTTTTATTTAAAGATATTAAAGCATTTAATGTTTATGAAGTCAATGCAATATATAATTTTATGTGTTATGATTCAATGTAAATTTAAACCAACATTATTTTTTTATAAGATTCTCTTACCTTAAAAACCAAAAATAAGTATTCACTACGAATTAATAATTTATTATTTAAACTCTTTCGTCGAACAAAGTTTAACCAATTTTTTTTTTCCTCACCTTGCACTAAACCTCTAGAATAAGACAGTTTATCTAAAAATTCTTCCATAAAATACGTACGTAGACAGGTACGGGGAAAGGTTTTTTCAAAAATGTACAAAGTCATACAAGGGAAGGAAGAGAGTTTAAGACAACAAGTATGCGCTTTCTCTCATTCTGTACCTCTCCATAAAACTTGATTTATTTATTTTTTAAAAAAACCCTTAAATTTCATGAGTTTAAAATTTAATATTATGTTAGATAACAGAGATGTCTAATAACTGAAAAAAAAAAAATTTTTAATTTTTTTAAATATTTATGCGCTTGGGAAGGAAAAGGAAGCTCTAAATCAAAGATTTTACTGCGCACGTTCTTTAAGGATGCCACCTAATTTTGTTCTTAATTTCTTTTTATGCTTTTAAAATAAAATTAATATTTAGTTACAATATTTTAAAGTACTTTTGGAAATCAGAAGATTATATAAACATGTTTTTTGTTTGTTTGTTATATATATATATATATATATATATATATATATATATATATATATATATATATATATATATATATATATATATATATATATATATATATATATATATATATATATATATATATATATATATATATATATATATGTGTGTGTGTGTGTGTTTGTGTGTTTGTGTGTGTGTGTGTGTGTTTGTGTGTTTGTGTGTGTGTGTTTGTGTGTGTATGTATATAAAAAAGGTTTTGTTTCTTTAAAACTGAGGTGGTACATTTAAAAAAAAATGTATTAACTGATATAAATTACCCACTATGCATCATGTATCTTTTATATTATTGGTATTTTTGGTATTTTTATTTGTATATTATTGGTATTTTTATGTTATTCTTTATGTGTTTCTTGATTTTTGTATTAAGACTTCACTTAAGAAAATTTTATGACATAACACAACTTTATATTTTACTAGACATAAATTAACGAAAAAAATCGTGCAATATATGTAGTAAATATTATACAAAGCATCGTAAAAAATGAAAACACCAACGATTTCTAAAAAAAACGAAATATTAATATTAATAAAAAAAATTTTAGTAATAATTTAGAAATTGAACGTAAGTTAAAATGTAACAACTATAAACGTAAAATTATGTAACTTTGTAAAAAGTAAAATTTGTACAAAAAGTCCAAGCCCCCGGTTTGATATAGATACAACAAATCCACTATTCGGGTTTAAAGCAGTAAATAATTTTATTTTAATAGTTACATAACTTAACAGTTAAAAATGTTTGTACTTTGTGCTAATTTTGCTACCATTTACTTATAATCAAAATATAGTTATAAAAAATATTAAATTACTTACCTTATCTGCTTTTTCTTCATTTAATTTCTAAATAAAATAAAAAAAAAGAAATAAATACTTTTTTTGTAAAAACAAAATTGTTTTCACAAATCAAACTCAAACATTAAAATCCCAATTTTGAAATAAAAACGTCTAAAACAGTTTGACGCCTATTAAAGTTGGAAAAATTGTATTTTACACGAGTTGGATGAATTCGGGGTTTTGTTAAGGTAGAATTTAAATTTTTAAAATTTATAAAACACTGGCAATTCCTAACTAGCACACTATGTTTGGCTATTCTTGAAATAAAGTCGAAAGTGTTTACGATTTTAATTAAAATAGAGAAAGTCAATACCAAAAGCGATAAAACAGTATTTAAAAAAATAAAATAACATTATCCAATATTGCTTTAGAAACACTAGAAAAAATAAATCACAGCTTCATCAACATCATCAGAAATACGCCATACACTTAATATATTTTCAAAATGCATTCACAATTATTGTTTAAAAATAAAAGTTCTTAATTTATATGAACTAAACATTTATAGAGTTTTATCTTTTGTGTTTTAATGTCTTAAAGATCCAGGATTACTTAGTTTCAATTTTTTCACATTAAAAACAAAAGATGAATATATGCGAAATAATAATTTTATTTAATGAACTATTTTATCGAGGAGAAATTGTCAGTTTTGTATTGTTAACCATGCACTTTATTTGCTTGCTTGATTTTGACTTAATGCTAAAAAAATACATTTTTAGCATTAAGTATAAATATTTTAGATATTTTAAAGAGTTTTTAGTTTTTTGTGTCATTTTTTACTTTTTAATGGCTAGTCTGTGTTATAAATATCTGTTTACATGCAAAATGTGATCTATAACATTTTGCATATAAATATACAAAATAAAACTTTACAAATATAATATACATATATACAAAGTATACTTTTCATCGTTTAAATTTTAACATTTCAAATCTTACAAAACCTACTAAGTAGGTTTTGTAATTTTTTTAAAACATTTTTTTTTTAAATGTCTCTGAAATTACGCGAGGTTAGAGTTATTTTGTTCTATCTCCACATTTTTTTGTTTCGAGATAAAACGATTTAAAAAATAAAAACTTTAGGAGACGGCATATAAAAAGATTTTTATTACTTATGTTTTCTCCGAAACTTTTTTGATTTTAACTTAGGTTTTAATATAGTAGAAAAACATTATTTTGAGGTACATTAGACAATTAATAACTCATTTTTTTCAAAAAGTGGAGATAGAACAAAATAATTATAACCTCGCGATTAATTGATTTTAATTTAGGCGTTTGTATAACGATCGATTTAGGCGCTTTTATAACGAGCGTTTTTATAACGAGCGATCTAAAAGATAGAAAACAAGTCTGTGCGGCTGCATCAGCTGGCAACCAAATGCTTGGCAGGCTAAAGAAGGTTTTTCGAGGTTGAGGTTCTACATTATGGCGCACACTGTACATTTTGTACGTTCGCCTACACTTAGAATTCGCAGTACAGGCCTGGTCACCGTTTTTAGCTTAAGATATTGCCAAACTTGAGCAAGTTCAACACCGAACCACAAAACATATTGCCTTTCTTAAACACCTTTCATATGCTCAAAGACTATCAAGCCTTAACCTGACAACACTAACTGAACGACAAAAAAAAAGGAGACCTTATAGAACAATATAAAAGCCTGACCAAAATTGATAAAGTTAACTTTCACGTCCCTCAACTTCAACCTAACACGGAATCTTCAAAGTACAGTTTTCGGCCGCGTGGACACACTAAAGAACTAAGAGCACAACTTGTCCGAAACTGCGCTGAAAGAAGCAACTTCTTCACCAACTGTATTGTAAGATTATGGAATTCTTTAACTCAAAATACGGTGGACGCAAATAACTTGAATAATATTAAACATGAACTTTCTCTGCTACGGCATTTTCAATTAAGCTGAAATTGAAAAACTGTATTTTCATAACAGAAAAGCCTTGTGTGCCGCTCTTTGTTAAAAAAAAAAAATTGTAAACTTATTTTTGACCATGAATGAATAAACCTGACCTAACCTAACTTTAATTATGTGTTTTTTATTATAAATAAAAAACTATTGATCGCACAATTATTTTGAAAAAACTGCTGAAGTAATGCGTTTGTTTTAATCAAACGGCAACGCTTGCATAAGCAAAATTAAAAAAACGTTATGTTTGTTTTTCTTTCTGTCTTTTAAGAAATGATCGCACATTTGTCGATTTGACGCACCTTGTTAACTTTTTAATAAAATTTTAAATTTGCACCACAAAACTTTATTAAATTTCATGGCACTTTTAAACAGCCTAAGTCACTTACGTTTTAAACATCAATTTCTAAAAAAAAAAAAAAAAAATCTGAGTGGGAGGGGAGGGGGAAGACGCCCTCATGACCCTTTTCCTCAGTATTGATCCGACCTTGTATTAGCCTATTTATTCATGGCAAGGAATGATAAAGATTATATTAAAGCTGTGATAATTTTTTTTTTACTTTCGCTTACAATTAAGTTTACATTAATAAATATTTTGATTTTTTTCCTGGTTTTTCTTTTATTTATTTTATCATTCTTTAAATATTTTATTTTCTTAGGTTAACTTTTGTATTTTATATTTTTTTAAGGATTTTAGAATCTTTTCAGTTTATGAATTGTTTATTTTAATTTTAATTTTCTTTGTTTTTTTATTTTATTTACAAAAGCAACTTTAACATGTCTGGAACGCATTCGCGTCATGGTCTTACAAAAGTGTTTTGTAAGACCATGAAATTCTTTTCAATTATTTTACAAGTCCGTAAATTTGCATTGATTGTCTCTCTAACAATAAATACGGATTTCAATACAGTTATTCTACTATTGGCATCTTAACCATTATAAAAGAAAGGTTTTATTTGGCATTAAATGAAATGGGTGCGGAAAGAGCTATAAATTTTAACATATTAAAAGCTTTTGATAAAATTTGGCATGCTGATTTACTCCATATACTTACTTCATATGGTGTTTCTGGGAAAGTTTTTTATACTTATCAAACAACTCTTTTTTGCTATTAATATTAAATTCTTCTTGTTGAATCTCTTGAAATGAAAAAATACCTTGAATACCTATACTTAAAAATCTCATATTAATACTTGTATAAATTACAGTTGTCGATTTCCGGTCCTCATTTGAATAAGGTTTAAAACTACATCATAAATGTCATTGAACCTCATTGTTACATTTGTTCCACTGCTTCATCTTTTTTTTTTTTTATAATTATTAACCAAAACTCAATCAAGCAATTCGTCATTAAGATAAGTTGCATCCAATTACTGTAACTTTTTTTTTTAAGCAAATAAAAACTTTTATTCATCAACTTTTTTCTAAAGCATCAATATCTTGGAATTTTCTCTAATCTTCATACTTTCCTGTTTGACCTGAGAATTCTTCTGTCAACTTCTTACTTTTAAAGTCTCTTTTTGCTTTCTCTAACTCCAAACAAGAGGCTTTCAGCTTTGTTGAGAGTTTATTAAAAACAAGAGGCTTTCAGCTTTGTTGAGAGTAAGTTTAACTCCAAACAAGAGACTTTCAGCTTTGTTGAGAGTTTATTAAAAACAAGAGGCTTTCAGCTTTGTTGAGAGTTTATTAAAAAAAATTTTAAACTTATTATACTTAAATTAAGATTTTATTATTATTTTGAACCGCACTTTAATAGAAAAGTATAATTACTCGAAATCAATAGCATCGCAACACACTTTGTGGCCCGAAATGTGGACTCGGTGGTCTATTGACATAACTCATCTTTTTAACAACATTTCTGTAACACAATAATAAAGTTGATAGCTTTGAACACTATTATAAACTTGATGGTTTCTTGGACTTTGTCTATCTTTTCTGCTCTATCACAGCGCCAAAGAAACATGATTTTAAGGAATATTCTTATTCTAAGCTACTTTCTTTAGTTACCATTTCAACAAGCCGCCATTTTATACGTACTTTTGTAATTTTTTTTTTAATGTCAATAAAACATTTATTATCTGGCTGAAGAGAAAGTTAGCTTATGTGTTAGTTTAAACTTTGAGGGTAGTTGCCTCTAAATTAGTATGGAGTTGGCATTGGTAAATTTTTTTTATTATTTATTCTTTATAAAATACCTATTTGTATTCTTCATTTTCTTCTTCTTTTTTGGCAAGCTAAACAAAATTTAATTCAAACTAATAAATTGTTTTAGTGATAATTAATTATAAAATTAATAAATAAAACCATATTAATATAGCTAGTCCTGTTAGAGTTTAGCACAAATTTATTTAATTAGTATATCTTTTATATATGTATATGTATATATATATATATATATATATATATATATATATATATATATATATATATATATATATATATATATATATATATATATATATATATATATATATATATATATATATATATATATATATATATATATATATATATATATATATATATATATATATATATATATATATATATATATATATATATATATATAAAAAGATTTAGAATAAGTGCTCTAAAGCTTGAAAGTTTATATATTTATGATATTTAATTAACGTAATTCTAAAAATGAGGATCGGCGATGAAAAAAATTTAAGTCTTCTAACGCTTCACTTATTTCATTGTTTTTTTAAATAGAAATTATAAATTTAATGTTAAGCGACAAACTGCTGCTAGTTAAGTGTTATTGGGCACATAGTGTTATTGGGCACATATTGTTATTTGTAAGTGCATAGTTATATATAAAGGTAGTTAAATTTTTAAGTTATAAGTAAGTTTTTAATGTAAAAACATTAAAAAAAAAAAGTTCTTACCTTATTCTTAAGATCGCCGGCTTCAAATTCAAGATCTATGATTCTTCTTTTTAAATTAGATATGTAGTCTGAATCCATATCTACGGTTTGTACACCACCAAAATGTTGTTTTACAAAACTACACGTGTCAAGATTTTATCATAGCTACAGCATTGTAAAAAATCTTATTTTTTGATATGTACCTCTGTGCTCTGTGATAAGACCGTAAGGACTTGTTGAGGCACCTTAATCAACTTGAAAAAAAAAAAATCAACAGAATACAGTCAACTAAAACGGATATAGAGCCGTTTGTTTATGAATTGGTTTTTACTTTTAATTGTTATTGTTTGTTTTATAAGCAAGAACTTCAAATAGTTTTATAATCATACAACAGCATAATACTAAAATTTATCTAACACTATACTAAAACTCATACTTATAGATTTAAGTATTTTTAAAAAATTATTCAACTTTTGCATTTCGTACACTAAATTAAAGTTGACCGATAATACTGATAAAATTTGTTTTTAAAATTGATAGTTTGATAGCCAATGAAAAAATTATACTTTCTTGAAGCACAAACTGTTTGAATTTTTAATAAATGTTTTATCAAATCTTGTTTAACGTGTAATAGCAAAACCCCCTTTTGTATTACTGCCACAGCCGGCATTAGGTACTAAAAAGATGTCTTATGAACGTTCAAAAGACGTTCTGAATGTCTTTTGAACGTTCAAAAGTTGTCTTTTTAGGACCAAATGCCGGCTGGGACGATGCTTTTACGACATTTAAAAAAAAAGTCAATAAGGTCTGGCGGCTAAGAAATCTGATTAACACAACTTAATAAATCTTTGATTTATTCTGAGCAATTTATAAAATACTTAATTTGAAAAGATACTTTATAGCATTGGTTGGTTTTTCTGGTTCATCATAAAGCTCATTCAAAACTAAAACATAAAAATACTTTACAATAAAATACAATAAAAAAAGGAGTAAATTTAATTTCGTTGTGTCTAGTGTAACGGTGCTGTTGCTTTAATTTTTTATCTTAAAGTCTTGGTAGTAAAGTTTGGTTAATTGATTTATAGTCACGGCTGCGAATATTATTGGTTGATTTTGAAAGTTTTATTTGTACAAATTCAAAAAGAAATCTCTCTTTGTATCTCTTTGCTTCATCTATCACGGTGACCCGGGTAGATAAACCAAAATCAAGTCCTTCATTCAAAAAAAATTTTTTAAATGTTTTTTTAACTATTTTTTATTGAAAGTTATTATTGTTGTATATTGAAAGTTATATTGATTTTCATTATTTACATACATCGACTAATATAGGGATAGGCGTAATGAGTGTACATACACCGACTGATTTATGGATAGGCGCAGTGGAGCCACATACATCGATTTTGGATTTTGGTTCAGGCATGTATTCTTTAAATAAAATTTTAAAAAAAATCAACAAATCAGAAATCACTACCGTGACGTGAAAAAAATTTAAGCGACGGTACGTTGCGCTAGACACAGCAATTTAATTTAATATTAACAAACTATGTTTAAGTATTAGGTTGGTGGGTGTAAACTCTATACAGTATTACATTTTGTACTTTAGTTTTTTAACTTATGTTATGAGTAAATTGTATACTAATGACAGGTTTAATAACAAAGTTTTTTTACATTGAATTATAATAAATACAATAATAATCAGTACAAATAACTCGAAAAAGATGTAAAGATCATAAAAGTAAATTAAATTTTTTAAAAACTGTTGCAAATCACAAAAAGAATTTTATATAAATAATTCAGCGCAAATTATTTTGGTTACTAAATTACTTTACAACATTTAGGTGTATTGCTGAATGACTTTTAGTTGGTACAACATTTATGTGCCTTGCTGAATAACTTTTAGATGGTACAACATTCAGGTTTATTGCTGAATGACTTATCCAATGATCCATTACATTAAATTATGTCTTTTAAAGGATATTTTTTAATAGAGCCTAACATTCTTTTTCTGGTATCCAAAATTCTTTTTGAGCTAAACACGTATAGCAAAGCCTAGTTTTTGAATAACAGCATTTTTAGGACGCATAAATTAAAATATAGGACGCATAAATTGAAATCCCTTAAATGCCATCTATTAAAACCACATTAGCACTCAAACTAGATCTAAAATATTTTGACCATCAGATGCTTGGTTATATTTAAAACTTTTGCAAATATTTGACTTCAGGGGTTTTCAATTTTTGATTTCAGGCAGGGGTGGCCAAAGCAATTTTTGGTCTTCGATATATCTAACTTCTAGACATGGAGCAAACTCCAAACAGTTATATTTTTATACTTATGTCAAATAAGGATGCTTTGCAAAAAATAGCAATGATATGAGCCTGACAATAAAAAAGCGCAAAAATTTTTTACCCCTGCCCCAAACGTGAGAGCAACAAGTTGATAAAATATTTTTGGTACTATTTTCATCTAGACAAGGTCTTTATCTTTAAGATAAAGAAAAAAGAATAAAATAAGAAAAATAAACAAAATAAAAATATAGAGAATGAAAAGAAAGAAAAAAAGAAATCAAAAACCAACAAAAACCAGAAAAAACCAAAAAAAAAAAAATATATCAAACAAAATTAACAAAAGAAAAAAGAAACGAGAAAAGAAAAAGGAAAGACAAAAAACCAAAGCTAAAAGAAAAAAAAACATTTGAAAATGGAAAGGAATTAAAAAGTTATTAAAATAAAATATAAAAATTGCTTCGTTTTTGAAGAAAGAAAAAATAATATTTTTTAAATTTTATTATTTTTGAGTGAGTATGTGTTTGCTTGATATGATTTACTTTTTTATTTTAATATTGTCACTTATTATGAAAACTTATATACTTTTCGCGACTAAATGTTTTTGTGTCTCTGACACGTTTTTATTTGTGAGTATTATTGAATAATTTTTGTTTTGTTTATTTATTGTTATTTTTTAATGAAGTGTTTATATTCTTTTATTGTTTTTATTATGATTATTGATATTAAGATTATTATTTTTATTAAATTATTGTTACTTTTTTTGGCAGTAATTGTTTGAGTTAGATGGTTGGTTGTTACGTTTTGTCAGTACATAACTGTTAGTAACTTTCCCGTCTGTGTATTATATTCAATTGTTGTTTTAAAAGTAATATTGGTTTATTATCATATAATTTTCTTATTATTCTTATAACTTTTAATTTATCATCATTATTATTATCATTATTATTTGTATTATCAATTCTATTTCATGGTGTTTACTTAAGATTAGTTTTTAACTATTTATAAAAGACCTTGATTGTATGATTTTTTATCAAAATATATTGTTTAACATATTGATTGATTAACATAAAATTTCTCACAATAGTTTATAACTATAATTTTCATTTTTACCCCATTTTTACACATTTAAATATGCACTAGCTGCAAGACTGATAACTTCAATAACATTTTAAATAATATGGATATCGTTTTCATTATTATAGAAATGTAAAAAAAATACCTTTAAGTATTGTATAAATAAATACCTTTAGCTAAAGCATCAATAACTCCCGACTTTTCAAGATATTTTCGAAATTCATCACGTTGAGAACCATTTAGCTAATTTTAGGAAAAGATAAGCTTAATTTAGTTATTTATATTCATAATAATATTATTTTTAATTGTTGTTGTATACTTATATCGATAAATACCGTGCTTATATATATACAGGGCCGGCGCGAGTAGGTGTCACGTGGGGGGATGCCAATGACGACATTTGCTGACTGTCTAGATAACCAATAACGAAAGGGTCGACATTTGCCGACTAACTAGTCTAAAAGGGTCCAATTTGCCAACTAAGGGTCTAATTTGCCGACTAAAAATCATTGATCGGGGAGTGTCACCCCCCACACCCCCTATCGCGCCGGCCTTATATATATATATATATATATATATATATATATATATATGTATTTATATAAATTTTGTTTAAATGAAAAACAACATTAATTATACACGGCAACCATCAGCTATTAACTACCTAAAAAAACCGTTTAAAAAATCCGTTTAATAAAAAACTCTTTTACAAATGAATTTAAAAATATCTTCTAACGTAATAAAAGATTGTGAGGTAAAAGTTGCAATGACACCCCCCACGTGACACCTACCGGCCCTGTATATATATATATATATATATATATATATATATATATATATATATATATATATATATATATTATTTTTATATATATTATATATATATATATATATATATATATATATATATATATATATATATATATATATATATATATTATTTTTATATATATTATATATATATATATATATATATATATATATATATATATTAGTTATATTAGTATTAGTTATATATATATATATATATATATTTATATATATATATATATTATATATATATATATATATATATATATATATATATATATATATATATATATATATATATATATATATATATACATATATATATATATATATATATATATATATATATATATATATATATATATATATATATATATATATATATATATATATATATCAAAAATCACCAAAAAGTGTGCTTTTATTGAGAAAAAAACACATGTCAATACCAGAAAAAAATTTCGTTGGTAATTTTTTGCATAGACATATAACAAAAAGAGGCACTGTTTTGTGAACATTTTGTGAAATTAGTCTAAAGTTTTCATTTTTTAGGTCAAATGTAAATACTTTGTCTGCAGACCGTCAAATAAAGTTTGACTCACATTACAATAAAAAAAAAACATAGTAAAACTTGGTAGTCAAAGCATTATGACGGGGGATGTTTCTCGTTATCTGGTATTGTTCTTAATTACTTAATAACAAACGATAACTGATACTTATGTTAATATACTTTGAAAAGTTATGCTTTTGTATACTAAAAATAACATGCTGTTGATTCGGATATTTCATCAGAAAATTCATAGAATAGACAATGGAGGTAATTGCTACTCTCTCATTAAAATCTTTTTAAATTATTTTTTTTTTTTTTACTTCTATATATTTAACGCACCGTGTTGTTAAAAAAGAAGGTACTAATATGCTGTTTAAAAATGGTATGAAATTTTAATAAAATTGTAAGATTCTAATTTAAGGGAATTAGAAGAACTAATAATAATTAATAACTAAAAAATATATATATATTTATACTTATGTAATTACTTACACGAATTTCTGGCGTGTTCAAAAGTTGTTCTGACTCGAACATTTTAAAAAACACGCACAAGGTAACTGCGGTAAATGCGGCTACTGAAATAATATATTTAGCATTACGTTTAATCGCGAAAACTTTATTCAGTAGTTTCGTAGCAACAATCAATGATCGCTCTACCTTTCTATTCATAAAAAATATATAACTTTTATATTTGTTATTAAATTTTAATATATAATATTAGTAATTTAATTAATTTAATTAATTATGTATTTCGCCAATATAATAAAAAAAAGTTACAAAAATAAAAATTTACAAACACATGTAGGAAGACAAATTTGGTCTTATCACCAAGCCCCTTAAAATAAAAATTTCAATAATAAAAATAAAAAACAACGTAACTTCGTTAAAGTACAAGACGCTATATAATGTGTGATATATCCATAAGTATATACTAATACAAATATAAAAGAGTTTTAACACTTTTCACTTTTTTTCATTTTTTTAAATGTTTAAAAAAGTATAATAAAAGGTTTGTTTTAATTTTTTTTCAATTTGATTTAATTTTTTAAAAAAATTCAATAAAAGATAAATTAACAAACAAATTGAATACGACAAACGTGATTACTCCTAATCAAAAGCTTATGAAAAAGTATAACTTATTGTCATTTATCAAAAATTTTTGCTTAAGTCTATTTTTAAATTGTTTAAAAAAAGAAATTTAGCTTATTATTTAAAATTATTATTTAAAATTATTTAGCTTATTATTTAAAAGTTGGTTCCATAGTTTAGGACATCTTTTTTTGCAATTGAAAACTTATTGGCATAATAGATTTTAAGTTAAATGTAATTGTTTTCTGAAAAACGTTTTGGGTATAGATAATTTTATATTTTCAAATATTAAGCTAAACAATATAAGCCTAATATTAAGTTAAATATGATGGGTGCCGTTTTTTTATCAACTTTGAACAATAAGATTATGATAACGATTAAGTTGAAGTTGAGATTAAATTTAATAAATAGTGTGAGAAGCGACCTACGTTTCCAATTACTTTTAAAGCATGCTTTTGTTTACTAAGTAGTTTATTTATTTTAGTTTCGTTAGTGCTAACAACAATGAATTCTCTCTTACCGGTTGTTTTAATCTGGTGGTTTTTTGCACGAATCTGGTGGTATTTTTCAATTAAATGCAAAAAACCACCAGATTCGTGCAAAAAACCACCAGATTAAATGCAAAAACCACCAGATTAAATGAATAAAACCGTCAGATTAAATAATCTGGCGTTTTTGCGTTTAATTGGGGGTTTTGATATTCAATCTATTTTCTTTATTATGATAAATAGTTTTGTTTTTATTGCTTCATTTAATTTTGTTTTTTTTTGTTTTTTTTTTGTAGCTTTTTTAGGTGCTCTCAGAAGTCCTTACGGTCTTATCATAGAGAACCGCGGGAGAGCATTTAACAGGAAGTTCACGCCTCCTTTCTTACCAATGTCGCTTGTTGGGCTAGAGCTGGCGTCGAACCTCGCACCTCTGGGTTCTGAGCCAGAACTCTAACCACTGCGCTACGGCTGCTCAACTTAACTTCCTTATATACAATTTAAACCCTTTTTCTCTTATAATTTTTTAAAAATCTTAAATGAATAACGCACGAAGACAATAAGTAAGAAATTTGATCATTAATCATGTGATTAACGAAGGGAAAAGTGTAAAAGAAGAATCGGAACTCGTGCATAGAAGATAGACTTTAATACGACGTTTGGTCCATCAATATATATCAACAGGTAATATCAATCCTGGTATTAGAGGTGATTTTCGACAGTCAGGTTGTACTGAGGAAATAAGAAATAAGCTACATGAGTTAATTGGAGATAACGAAAACTATAATCTACAGGAGATAAAGGTAGAATTAGGATTTGATGTCAATGTCTACATTATGGCGATGGTTAAAAAAATTGAACTATACATACAAAATATTAAGAACAGTGCGGGATCAAAAAGGGGGGGTTATAGCCCCGGACCCCGCAGATTTAGGGGCACCCAAAAATTTTAGAGGACCTTTTTTTTTTTTTAGTCATTTTTAACCTCTGGCCCATAAAAAGGCCTCTAAAAATAGCCCCTGGCCCCAAGAAGTCTTAATCCGCCACTGATTAAGAACCATTAGTGAAAGACGCAATACTGCAGAATTATAAGAAGAAAGAAAAACATTTGTTTCATTGTATTTAAACTTGACATTGCAACAACGTTACAGAAACACCATTTATATCAATGAAAGTTTGTTCAATTTTCATAAGATAAGAAACCACGAATAGAGTCTCCGAGGAACGACCCCAAATCAATGTGTATTGTTATCAAGAGGCCGCAACATAGCTATGATATTAACATTAAATTGTTTAAAAATAGTCCACAGTGAAGCAATAATTTGCGTAGGAGGAACAGCAGATATTTTTCAAGGGTTCTTAAATACACTTAAAAGTATTTTGGGAGAGGAAAAAGAGTTTACCTTGGTGATGGACAACGCTAAGTTTCATCATTCATTATTAGATTTTTATGATAGTTATCGCTGTGAAACTCGTTTTTTTACCTAAATCCTTGTAAAGAGCTATTCTCGAAAATTAAAAATACTAGATAAGGACAAATAAAACAGATCGAAAATAACGATTTGTTAGAACAAATGAGGAACGGTGAGCACGTTACTGAACATGATTTTTCATGTATATATATATATATATATATATATATATATATATATATATATATATATATATATATATATATATATATATATATATATATATATATATATATATATATATGTAAATATATATACATTATTAATATTATTATTGTTAATAATATTATTATTACTTTTATTATATTATTATTACAATTATTAATATTATCTTTATTTATTAGTGGTTTATTTTCCTTTCTTTTCTTTTTTTTATGTTTTAATTTTTTTTTAGTGTTTTTGCTCTTTATTTTATTTTAAATACTTTCTATGTTTTATTTATAGTTTTTTTTTTTTTTTTGTATTTGTTTTTTTTTTTTGTTTTTTCTTTTTTAAGTGTCACTCCATTCACTAGTTTTTAACTATATGAGTGACACCTTCCCTTATTTATGTGAGTTTATAAAATATTATTGTAAATATTCATTTTTTTTTTATTTTTTTTTTTAAGTTGATTAAGGTGCACCAAGAAGTCTTTACGCTCTTATCACAGGGCACCGCGGAAGAGCATTTAATAGGAAGTTCACGCCTTCTTCCCAAATATATATATATATATATATATATATATATATATATATATATATATATATATATATATATATATAAAGCACCTTGATTACAAGGCAAGATGTGATATACTTGGACTAACTTCACTAAGTGACAGAAGAAAATGTGGTGATCTTATCCAAAAATTCAAAATTGAAAATAAAACTGAATTAATCAATTGGCATATTGACCCAATATACATTCCTCCCATATATGGTCATCACAAACGCTTTCATCTCGAAAATAATAGCAACTGCCTCGTTCAACTTTTTCAACAATCAGGTTGCAAATACTTGGAATGCTCTGATGGATGATGTTGTCAATGCCTCTACTATTGCCAGTTTCAAAAAAAACTAGACCAGCAACTCACAGTTACCAAAGTGCATCATTTTCCTTGGCTGTATTGTTGCAGTTTTGCAGCTATACGAGCTAGCTTCCTAGCTAATGATGAACTTACGGTTCATATCTTACTTTAATTCTTATTACTTTAAAAACCTAGGAGTTTTTAATCCCAATAACAGTGGTATTCAGGTTAAAAATTGAAATGTTTGTGTAAATCTCCTGTTTAGGTTCTTCAATGTAGTTCAAATGTCCCTTATGAAATCTTAAATTAAGAGTTTTTAATCCTAAAAAGTTACCGAATTTCTCCCCTTTCTTTTTTTCTTTTCATTTTCATTAAAATTATGTGAATTTTAAACTTATTTCTTTTACTATATATACTGATATTAAAACAACTATTATCATCTTAATAATACTTTTATTTGCACAAAAACTCTTAATTCGATAAAGAGAGATATAAATTATTTGTACTACTTACATACTTGAGCATACAGCGTGAGCTCAGTAACTAACTACTTACTCCAACTACAAAACCTACACTCACCTTAGAATCCTGTATTTTGTCAGATGCAGTGTTTTTCCAAATGCACTTTCAAAATGTCATGCCTGGTTTTCTCAAAGTACTGTTGGGGGAAGTAACTCCTTTTAACTACTCCAGGTCAGGTCAGGATAATCGAGATCAATCTTGCTACTGGTATCACGTAACCCAGTACCACTTGCCACAAGCCGTGCTGCCTTGCAGAGTGTGCTCTTCTTATGCAAAGGCTAGGAGAAATAAACTGCTGCCTTGCAATAATATAACACAAATAAACTGCTGCCTTATATATACCTTATATACACCTTATATATACCTTATATATACCTTATACACCTTATATACCTATACACCTTATATATACCTTATATACCTATATACCTTATATATACCTTATATATTATATACACCTTATATACCTATACATCTTATATATACCTTATATATACCTTATATACAATAATAATACAAATAAACTGCTGCCTTGCAGAGTGTGCTCTTCTTATGCAAAGGCTAGGAGAAATAAACTCCGACAAAAAATTCCCCTGCCTTGGGGCTCTTGGTTGAGTAAAGGCTAGAGATGGTGTCTCGATAAAAACACTCATCTTGGGCAGATGTTAACTGCATCCAGCTACTGTCTTGTAGAATGCCTCCTAGGCAAAGACTTTAGGGGTAAGCAGAAAAATTCTGCTAACCAGCCTCGAACCCCTTCTTTATCTATTAGGCTGGCGTAGATGTAACCTGTGTTACATTGTTTCCTGCCTAGGATAATTAATGCTGGATCTCCTTGACTCTACTCATAGAATTTTGCTTATGCCTCCTTGATAATGGCTATGCAACTCTTCCTGTTATCTCCATATGAGGGTACAGCTCTAAAACTCAGTTTAATGGTTCTGAGGCCAGCTGGTAGTAAGGTTTTCCGAACTCTGTGGTCGCTCTCAGAGAGGCTGATTCCATCAACAGCTGCAAAATATCAGAGTATTAACAGTGCCATGTTGCGCATGGATGGTGTCCCTGTTAATGCTTTTGGTGTGCATTGTCAAGGCCACATAAGGAGCTCTATGTCACGGCTTAGGGTTAATTAACAGGACTGAGACAACTGCATAGCTCATTGATTAGGAGGCTGTGCTCTATCTATCAATGAGTCAAGTTCTCATTAAATCCAAATCATGACCAAAGTAACCAAAAATTTAAAACCTAAAAAACCATCCCCACCACCTAAATATTTTAATATATCTTTTACAAATATTCGCGGTCTACGAAGCAACTTTCCATCAGTTGAGTCTTACCTCCTGCAAAATTCACCAGACTTGCTTGCACTCAGTGAAACAAATTTAAGTTCTGCAATTCTTTCTTCAGATGTCAGTGTTGATGGGTACTATCCTTTGATTCGTAAAGACTCAAATAGTCACATGCTAGGTTTAGGGGTATACATACGCATTAATTCCCCTATTTGTCATGAAATCAGGTTCGAATCAAACTGACTATACCCTCTCTCTTTACCCCTCTTCCAATATTGTTGTTGTTGGTGATTTTAATGCCCATCACACTGAATGGCTTGGCTCTAACACCACTGATCCTGCTGGCACTAAAGCCTTTAACTTCTGCGTTTCTCAATTTTTTACTCAGATAGTTAACTTTGTGACTCGTTTTCCTGACAACCCTAATCATTTACCTTCACTCTTTGACTTATGTCTTGTCTCTGACCCTAGCTTATGTTCAGTTTCTCCCTTTTCTCCCTTATGTGGTTCTGACCATGCAATGATCTCTATAAATCTTTCTTCTCGTACTTCTTTTTTAGGCTCACCATATCATCGCACCACCTACTATTACCCTAAAGCTGACTGGGATTCCTTTCGTGATTTTCTTCGTGATGGTCCTTGGGCTGATGTTTTTTCTCTCTCAACTGACAAATGCGCCTCCTACGTAACCTCCTGGATTCAGGCTGGAATGGAAGCTTTTAATCCTTTGCGTCGGTTTCAAGTCAAGCCTCATTCTACTCCATGATTTTTTCCTTCTTGTGCGGCTGCTATATCCAATCGTAATCATTTTTTCAAAAGAACAACTCTCTTGAGAACAAACGGCTATTTTTTATTGCAAGAAATCGATGTAAAAAGGTGCTTTCTGATGCTAAACTCCATTATTCTCAGTTCACTAAATCTCGCATCTTATTGCCGAAGTTAGGCTCTAAAGACTTTTGGAAAATCTTCAACAGCATTATTAACAAGGGTTGATCTAACATTCCATCTCTTATTCATGGGACTAATCTTATTACTTCTCCCAAAGATAAGGCAGAACTATTTGCAAAGAACTTTTCTTCTAATTCCACTTTTGAATCTTATGGGCATCTCTTCCTTCCATTCCAGTCAAACAGGTTGACCCATTGTTAGACATTCAAATCACTCCGGCTTCTGTTGCTAAAGTCATATCTCAATTAAACTCGTCTACAGCTTGTGGTCCAGACAACATTCCTGTCACAGTCTTGGTTCCAATATTCAAAAACTCTGGAGAAAATTCTGACCTCTCCAATTATCGTCCGATCAGTCTTCTTTCTGTTATTAGCAAGACCTTTGAGTCTTTGATCAACAAATTCCTCACATCTCATCTTGAGTCAAATAAACTACTGTCAGACAATCAATACAGTTTTTGATCCTCTCGCTCTACGGCCGACTTGCTAACTGCTGTAACTGAAAGATTTTATTGTGCATTAGATGGAGGTGGTGAGGCTAGGGCTATTGCTCTCGACATATCTAAAGCTTTCGACAAAGTTTGGCATGCTGGTCTTCTCCATAAGCTTGCTTCATATGGTGTTTCTAGGAAAGTTTTTGAGATTATCAAACCATTTCTTTCTAACCGGTTTATTAAAGTCATCCTTGAAGGCCAACACTCTTCTTTATTTACAGTAACTTCTGGGGTTCCCCAAGGTTCCATCCTGGGCCCTGTTTTGTTTCTTATCTACATAAACGATTTTCCTTACAACCTTTCATCTAAAGTAGCTCTTTTTGCTGATGACTCAACTTTATACTCCTGTCTTGACAAAAAGTCTTCTCTTTTTGATCGCCTAGAACAAGCAGCTGATCTTGAATCCGATCTTACTTCAGTAATAGACTGGGGTTCACAGTGGCTTGTGAATTTCAACTCTAATAAAAACCCAGTTGCTTACTGCAAACAACTACCATAATATGGTCAACATTCCTATATTAATGAATGGCAATCCTCTTACTGAGTCGTCCTCTTTACGTCTTCTTGGATTATCGCTTACTACTGACCTTTCATGGAAACCATATATACAATCGATTGCTAAATTAGCTTCTGTTAAGGTTGCTTCTCTTTATCGTGCTCGCCATTTCTTTACTTCTGATTCCATTCTCTACTTCTACAAATCTCTTATTCGTCCCTGTATGGAATACTGTTGTCATATTTAGACTGGTTCTTCTAACGATTCACTTTCTCTTCTTGACAAGGTCCAAAAACGCATTGTAAATGTTTTTGGACCTGGACTATCTGCTAAGCTTGAGCCTCTTTCCCATCGTCGTAAAGTTGCATCTCTTTCTTTTTTCTACAAATACTATCATGGTCACTTGGAACTCTTCATGTTTTCCTGACTTATACAACCTTTAACTTTTCAAGTCTTCTGTCAACCGTTTCCTTGCTCTATAACTCTGTTCTTTTTTTTTCCTAGTAACTCCCAACTTAATAGTGGTTGCTTGCAGCCTTGTTGGGAGTGAATGCAAATAAAGATAAAAAAAAATAAAAAACTTGCTTGCCATTTTTTAAGATTAATTTAAGATATTTTTACGCGAAAACAAGATGCATGTAACTTCACCGCGAAAGTAATGTAATGTTGTTTTTAACATTTAAGATTATTTTAGTTTCCAGCCTTCAAATAAAGTCCAATGTAAATCCCACAAGAATTCCACGTGGGATTTCCCATTTGGGTAAATACCATATGGTTCCCACATGTAACCCATGTGGGATTACCCATATGGGTTTGGATTGGCAAAATTCCATACGGATACCACACATATACATGGGAAAATCCCATGTGGGTAGATACCACATGTAACCCATGTGGGATTTACCCATATGGGTTTTAAGTGGCAAATTTCCATACGAATACCACATAGGAAAATCCGTCACATATAAATCCCATGAATCCCACACAGAACCCACATGGAACCCATGTGGGACGCAGTTTTATTTTTCTCTGGAATATGCCGACTGTACTATATGGTCTACATATGCCGACTCGCTGGTCTAGAAGCGCTAAACTTGCTAATTAATAGGGGTGGGTACCTCATGTATCACTTATAGTGATACATGAAGTACCCTACCACTGCTCTCTTCCCCCGTCCGTTTAGAGTGGAAGAACGTTACTTAATTTACGCGATGTTAAAACCATCCAGTTAAACTGAATACTTTTTAACGAAATGATAGTTAACTTATCTTTTATGACTTTTAATCATGACTAAAATCCTGACCGAACCCTTACCCTAAGTCGATGTATTTACATTTAATTTTTGTGTATTATTTATGCCAAATAATACACAAAAAATTATAACTTTATTTATATATTTAAATCAACAAAATATTTGTGGTTATTAAAATATGTTTTAGCCTGAAAAAAATTGGGCGTTGATATTTGAAATAAAAATGACAAATTTAATCTAAATTTGTTTAAAATTCAACTATTTAATTTATTTTAAACTTGTTTTATGCTTTATCTAATGGCTTCGTTTTTAAAATATCTGAAAGTTAAAACAGACACTGTAACGACCTATATAAATTTACAAAAACAATTTATAAATACTTTCATTTTTTTTTATAATTCTTTTTTTTAATAAACTTCATTACTTCATTACAAATAAAGAAACAGATTTCAAATCAAATAAAAAATAAAAATAAAGCAACTTTTTCAACAAAAATTGCTTTAAATAAATAGGGAATGATTTCAAAATCCCAAAACAGTAAACTTCAGGCATATTACAATTAACAATAATACAATTAACAAATCTCAGCAAATAATGAAAACTTAATGAATTAATGTCAGTCTAACAAGACAAACTTAATATGGTAGTTCTTTGTTTGATTTTAATGTATAAAGTTTTTCAATGGTTTTTGATAAAAAGAAAAGTATATTATATATAAGAGTATCATAACACTCTATTTTAATAATGAAGTCAGACAAATTTTATCTTTAATTAAGTTGAAGAAAAGCCAACGAACAGCATTGTCAAAAGGACTTTTCAATCCACCAATTTCAAATGATATTGACCTAAGTTTAAAAAATAAAACATGATTCTGGTCAAAATTTCATCTTTGTTAAGCAAATCATAATTTCAAAAAACATGATGTATGGACACTACTCTGAGCATGTCCCTATTTTATTCAGTCGATGTATGCATACTCTATTGCGCCTGTCCCTATTTTAGTCAGTCGAAGCATGAATCACAGCCCCTGTTGCTATTTTGAATTTAAATTTAGTTTTTTTTTTAATTTTTTATTGTATATATGTATCATAAATATAACTTACGTATGTAAGTTATATTTGTGATACATATATACAATAAAAATCTCACATCCTCCGGTGTGGTCCGGTGTAGTATTCGTATACACCGGTTGCTAAACGCTTTAAAATTAACCTGAACCTAACCATGTACATTTAGATGCACAAATCCCTTCTCGCTGCAGTTAAGGTAGTTTTAAAATATTATAGTGGTTTTATTTTTAAAATATTATGATATTTTGTTGACTACGACATATTTCCATTAAATGAATATGTCTGTAAATTATAACAAGACGAAAAAAATTAAAATGATAAATTTTGCTGTATCATAAAATATAAATGTTTGTAGCGAAAAAACCCAGACCGAAGATTCTCTTTTTAAAACAAAATCTTCTTAAAAACACAATCGCTACTTCAAATTTGAATAAGGTTTTAAATAAATATTTTTTTAGGTAAAATGAGCATCATAGAACATTAATAATATGATCAATTCTGATTGTTTATTGGCAATTTTTCTTAATTATAAGCTCTTTCTTGGTCGGAACTCTAGTATTTTTTGTGAAATTGATAGAAATATTGTATTTTGACAACATTATATAGTTAATATACGTAAAAACCAATTAAAACTAGAATCTATAGTAAATAAAGGAACTTTTTCAAAAGGTTTTCACTAATTCATGTTAACGCCGATCAGCGAAAGTGATCTAAAGACTCCAAAATGGTGTTCTTTAGATTCACTATTAGGGGTAGTAAAAGTTTTTTAAAAATTATGTATAAAAAAAAGTTTTTTTAAGAATTAAAAAAATCGAAAGTAAAAAAAATTGTACCATCTAAAGCTCTTGTTTGGACGTAATACGCTGATAAGACCATCCTACTTCCAAATAAAAGAATTCGAATAATTTGTAAATCGTCTTAACTACACCAGCTAAAATAGAAATTTAACATTTGTTGTTCAAAAATACGAAACGTCCCTATTTAAGTGTAAAAGCTAACTTTTTCTTTTCTTTTTCTTCTTTTCGCACGTACAATTAATATGGGCTTCATCGTTACATTCTCAAAAACAATTTTTCTCTTGACAAGTAATAATTTGGCAATTACAATTCAGTATATCAAACAATTTATCAAGTTTTGCCAAAAATCTATCTTTATTCATTCCATTCATTCACCAATGTTGCAGTAATATAATGTTCAATTTGTGTTACAGGATATACAAATAAAGCATTGGCTTGGATCCATTTATCAATCAACTTTGAGTAAACATCGTTCATTAGTGATTTTATCGGATAATTTCTTTTGTTTCTATTGTTTCTTTCTTGCAAAAATAGACCATATGTAAAAAGATGTCTTAGCGTTGGTAACTCCAATACAAAAATATCTGTTCCAGAACCTATATTTTCCGAAAGCTTTGATTCGTTTTTTTTTTCTAGAAGATATTGACTCTGCCATGATTAAATAGCAAAGTTCAAAATTTGCAAACTTTTTGCGTAAACTTTTTAATTTTTAAAATTTTTTATAATATTTTTTAACATTTAACATACAAATTAAATGTTCGACAATTTATAAATTGGCAACTTTATATAGTTTTGATATCAAATAGAATTCAACGTAAGTGGGTGTAAATAATAACTTGCGTATAAAAATGCGTGGACGCAAAACAGTATCTGTGGTTAGGGTCAAAGCTAATTACGAAAAATTGACCTTAAATATGTAATTTTTAAACAAACTTTCCGGTAGCTTAACATATATTATTTATAGTACACAAGTTTTCTATATACCGGGTTTTAGGAAGAACTTTTTAAAAAAAAAATCATAAAGTATGACACACCCTAATGCAGGGACAGATACAGTAAAAGAATGAGACTTTGCTAAATGACAAGTCAAGCAAGAATGCGCTTTGGTTGATAAAACTAGAAATGATATTGTCAATGACAATGACAATGACGCAAATGACGATGAGAGCAGATAGAGCAGTTTCAACTAAGTTTATTATGTGTCGTTGGAAGAGAAAATATGAAATAAAATATACAGAGAAAAAAGAGCACCATTATAAAAAACTAGCCCAAAATATGACAACAGTATTTCATACAAGAACGAATAAGGGATTTGTAGAAGTAGATAATAGAATCAAGATGATTTGTAGAGGTAGAGAATGGAATTAGAAGAAAGAAAATTGCGAGCACAATAAAGAGAAGCAGATTAGCAGATGCTAATCAATTGTTAAGTAGCAGATGCTATTTAACAATCGATTGTTTCCAGTGAGAGGGTTTCCAGTGAGAGGGTTTCCAATGATTTCCAGTGAGAGGGTTGCTATTCATCAATATTCATCAACATAGGAATGTCGACAGTATTGTATAGTTGTTTGCAGTAATTGAGTTTTTTTGGAGTTAAAATTCACAAGCCACTGCAAGCCCCAATATGTTATAGAAGTTATATCAGATTCAAGATTGGCTGCCTGTTCTAAGCGATTTAAAAAAAAAAAGACTTTTTGTCAAGACAAAAGTTGATTCATTAGCAAATAAAGCCACTTTAGATGTTAGATTGTCAGAAAGATTGTTAATGTAGATAGAAAAAAAACAGGATCAAGGATAGAATTTTGAGTTACCCCAGAAGTTATTGGAATTGAACATGAGTTTAAAAACGACTTTGATAAAGCGTTTAGAAAAAAATGATTTGATATTCTCAAAAATATTTCCAGATATACCATACCAAGCAAGCCTTGTCTGTTAAAAACATATTGCCAATGAAAGTGGCAGAATTTTAGTGATCGTTATAAATAAGACAGTTCAAAAGTTTTTTTTTATTTCATTGTTAGAAGTTCAAATTTTATTACGCGTAAATTAAGAGCTAAATTTTTTCTACGCGCCAAGTGGTTTACAGCAGCAGTTTATAAGAATATTTTTTCTTTTATTAATAGTTAATTCAATTGATACCTTCATTTTGCCTTCGTCAGAAATGGTCAATTTGCTACTACTTTTGTGCAATGTTTTTTAACGTATGTCAGATCTCCTTACCACGTATATTTGTTTGTCTCTTACAAAACTAATTCAGTATATTTAAGATAAAAATTATAATTATTTTTTAGTTTGTTTAAAAAGTTCCTTAAATTAGTATATACATATATACTTCACATTAATATAAAGAGTCTATAATAATATTATAGACTTCTTTCAGTAATGTTAACAAATATTAATGTAAACTTGTATATGTTTCACAGAGAAGCAGATAAATTGAAAAGGAATCTTTTTCAGAAACTAGAAATTTTAATGCTAGAAACTAGCACCTTAAAAAACTAACACCATCAGCATAAAAAAAACTTTTATCACACCACGACAATTTAAGATTTCATAATTTATGAAACGTACAGTTTTGAAAATATTCAATTTTTAAGATCAAGTTTTACCTTAAACCATAAAATATTTTTTAATATTATGTTACCACAACAACCTCCTCCCAGAATTTTAATTTAAAAAATAGGATTTGGTGTTACTAATTAACTGATTAACTTGTTTTAGAATTATTCAAAATAAACAAAAATCGCTTTCATTCCAACGCTAATAAAGAAAAACTTTTGAATTATTTATTTGCACCAATAAAAATAATACAAATAATATTTTAATATTAACATTTTAGTTTTGCAAATGTTTTTAATTACTTTTCCGTGTTGTAATTTTATTCTCTCGTTTTATATTAAAATTTAATAACAAATATAAAAATTATTTTTTGAAAATGAATTGTATAGTAGCGCCATGATTGATTGTTGCTAGGAAACTTCTAAATAAAGTTTTCATGATTAAACGTAATGCTAAATACATTATTTCAGTTGCCGCAATTTGTTACCTTGTGTGTGATACTGAGTTTTAAAATGCCAGAACAACTTTTGAATACGCCAGAAAATCGTGTGAGTGTTTACATAAGTAAAAATAATTTTTCTTTTTTGGTAATACATTATCATAAGTTTTTTTACATAAATTATTTTAAATCTTTTTTAGTTATTAGTTTTAAATAGCTTTTTTAAGTTCCCTAACTTAGTATGTTTATTTTTAATTTTGTTTGTGTGTTTTGCATGTGTGTTTATTGATGTTTCTGTACTTTCAAGCTTTCAAGAAAGTGAAATAAATCAGAGCTATAAAATATTTTTATTAAAAAAAGTAGATGATTTATTATTAGTTTCATGCTATTTGCAATCATCAGGTAAAATATAAGGTTTTTACTTTAAAAATATTTACATACAACTACCTTAAATAAAACATTTGTCCTCCGTTGGCCTAAATGTGAGTGCAACAAGTGGATAAAATATTTTTTTTACTATTTTAAAATAAAGTTGTACTCATCGATAAATTTGAAATTTCATAATATAATCTGTCGGCGTTCAAAAATGATGACCATATAAACTTTATATGGTGCACCCAAAGGTTTTAGTGCCTAGGGCTCTAGTTTTCCTTAATCCAGTTGTAGCTGGGTGTATTTATGCTAAGTTAAAAATTTTTTATTCATGTTCTAAACACTGTCATTAAAAATATTCTTAAGTGGACAGCAAATGTAAATTGCTTTAGTAGCGCGCTCTCTCTTTCTCTCTCACAATTTTCTTTCAATATTATCTTAATTCTCTCTTAACTCTCTCTCAATTCTCTCTCAATTTTCTCTCAATTCTCTCGTAATTCTCTCAGTTCTCTCAATTCAATTTTCTCTTGAATCTCACTCAATTTTCTTGCAATTCTCTCACATCTTTTGTTATGTAGTAATCTACTATCAAAAGTCATAATAAAATATTTTTCATGGATACAAAGGTTACTCTTTTTTGTAGATGGGTTATAAGATTGGCATCTTTTAATTATGTTCCTTAATTATAGGCATTAAATTTGAAAACATAAAGACTCAGGTCTTTATGTTTCCAAATTTCTTTGAAAGTTTCTGTATCATTTCTATATCTGGTTGCATTAAAGGATTTAAGGTGGTTTGCAAACCTAAGCTTGAATACGTTTTCACTAATACCGATGTAATGTTTTTCCGTAAGACTTTGGTGATGCTAAAATGGCTTTATATACAACATTTATTGATAGACATTGGTTATTTAATATATATATATATATATATACATATATATATATATATATATATATATATATATATATATATATATATATATATATATATATATATATATATATATATATATATATATATATATATATATATATATATATATATACCAAGCTATTGATGAGATTTTACAAATATGATTTATTAAAATTTGGGAAAAACAAGACTCGCAGAAATGAAAAATAGTTATAGTTGGAAACTGATTTGGTAAAACTTTAATAATTTATTTAATGTAGCCCGTGCAGATAATAATAGACTTATAAAAATTTAACAAGATATAGTATTTCTACAAAACCATAGAGTAAAAAGAAAAATGACAATGGGTACAAAAGGTTTAGAATCGATCTAAAAGAACGTGAACAAAAACAAGAGTATCGGCATCTTCTAAGAAGAGCATTGCAAAATAAAAAGAGGAGTTGAAGTGAAAAAATGTAAGACTGGATTGGTTGGACAAATTCAATATTCAGAATATTAAAAAACGGGTAATGAGAAACTGCCAATTTGCAATTATCCCCATCAAAAGTCTAGAAAGACCAATATATTAGAAATCACCCTATTCAAACTCTAGCTAATGAAAACAGTAAGTTAGCATAATGTCAACATAATTTAACTTAATGTCAACATAATTTAACTTAATGTCAACATAATTTAACTTAATGTCAACATAACTTAACATAATGTTGTTGATAGTTCATTATTTATTGCTAGTCTTGATTGTCTAAAAACTGAATACAGGATAAGCACATTTTTATGCCTGTTTTTTTTCTAGTATTTCAGGACCACATATTGGAATATTCGATTGGTTCAAAAAGCATAGGAAACTTACTGACACTACCCAATACAGTACAACTAAGGCTCATCAACTCTTTAAAAAGAATACAAAAAAATTACCAAGAGCTCAATCAACTTACACTAACTACACTGGGTAAAAATAATAATGTAATTTTATTAGCCCTTTTGGTGCCTATTATTGCTCCAGGTGGGTTACAAAAGAAATATATTGTCTTAATATCTATTTATTCCGTTGAAAATTCAAATTTATAGTATAAAAACTAGAGGGTCTTTGTTGTATCTGCCTTTTCATTATTACTATATATATGAAAGCCTGGCTTAGAGCTCCAAACAATGATGATTCATAAAATGACCTTTAACCATCTGATGGTCCGTAAAATGTTTACTCCAAACTATTAAATCTTATTTATTTGTTGAAAAATAGGTAGCAGATATTGTTATTAAGAAAATGAGAGGACATAAGTGTTAATTTAAAAGATTTAATTGGACATTTTTTGACTTTGTTCCAAATAGTGAGAAAGAGGTTATGATTATTATTCTGAAGGTGTCACCAATAAAAACTGGACTCAGACAAGTTTATTTAAAATTAGCACGATTTCACAAAAATACTTTGTCAGATTTTGTCACTCAAAAATCAATAAACATGTTTGCTGCGCTTTAAATTAAATCAAATTTTCTTACTTATAATCCAACTGCATGAATTTTCTGTTCTGTCAACTTCTGTTCATTGCACAGCAAAAATTAGCAATCATGATAGTCACCAATAACTGTGCTGAGCGTGCTGCTAAGTTAGCAACAGACTTCAATAATGTACTAACACTTGATAAAGGTGAACGAATTAAAATTGTCGAATATTACAGAAAACTCATGACCATTCCGTTAAAGAAAAAAAAAGAAAAAAACTTTAAAGCAGAATAGAAAGGTATCATTTATTTCTCTAGTGAATGCTTTGATAACACATTGTATATCACACTTAAATATATTGTAACATTTATATTCAATAAAACTTATGTGATAATTTCTTATCACATAATTTCTTACTGTTTCATCTCGACCATTTATTCTTAATTTACAATGTGTAGTAAAAAAGGGGGCCTAATTTTGAGAAAATAACTAAGCCTTTTTTTATTATTATTATTTTTAAAAACAGTGTACTTTTCTTGCGTTTTTAACACAATCCCTAATTTTCTGCAAATAAAACTTCTATTATAACGTTTAACTTAGACTCTTTCTCCCTTATGTAAACTTGTCTAAAGGCTTTTTGATTTCGACATGTCATAAATGTACAATAATAGATATAAATGATATTAATATAAATATAAATAACAGTAATTACTAAAAATAATAAATCTAAAAATAAATTGCACTTTTTTTAACTTTAGCCAACTGTTTCTAAACGAGAAGAGTTTCGTAAATATCTTGAAAATTCGGGAGTAATCGATGCATTAACTAAAGGTATTTAAATTTACTCATACGGTAACTAAAGTAAGATACGGAATGTATAGGTATAGGCACTTCAATCGGATAGGCTTGGATTTGATATGTTTTTTAGAAATTAAAAAAAAATGTATTTGTTGCGCAACGTGTTTTTATTACTCCCAAAACTGATTTACAACTATTTAGCTATTTTCAAATCTCATTTTGTGACGAAATTTCACAAACGCCCATGTCATTTTTTCTTGTTTTGAGAATACTGGAAAAAAAATTGGCTATTTTTTATCTTATACCATAATAAAACAAATGAAAAAAAAACTATTTTCTGATTGGTTTAAGACAAAGGTGATTTGTCAAAGAAGACTGTGTAAAATATTCATTTAAACCATTCAAAACCCTCTAGAATTGACTCGTGCGATTGTGAAATGATTGCGACAATTTGCATTTCCAAATAATTATAAATATATTAATAGTTTTTGAAATATTGTTGAAATTAATAGTCAAGCAGCTAGTTGGGCTGACGGATTTGTGGTGTCAACGTAAGCAATCCTTTATTACTTTTTAAAATAAGATCCCATAAGTAATGCAATATAATATGCCAAAAGTATAGTGATATGCCAGTGTAAAAGTCATATAGTGGACATGTGCTGTTATAAATTTTAGACAGTAAAATTTTGTATAAAACATTGTTATAAAAGTTATAATTAAGAAGCTAACAAATTTATTACGCTGATTATGTTTTATTCAAAATGTTAAAAATGTTAGTGGGTTTAAGTCCACTGAAAGTTGTGTCAATACAGCTCGTTTTTTAAACAGGTTGGACATGTTAATATGATTTTATCCGAACCTTTTTAAAACAAATCTATACCTGCCTGAAAAGTGGATTTGAAAACATGATAAGTGTCAGGTTAAATTTCGCTACATCTACTAGCAGAAAATTAAATCACATTGACAACATTGCTATTAAATTTTTTGAAGTTATAAATTGGTTGTCCATTTATAGCTTGCTTTGAGAGAGCATTCGATCACCAATTTTTAATAATTAGGAAAATTATACTTCAGATTTGACTTTTTTAATTTTGCCTTGTATGATATGTTGTTTCTCTGCAATTCTTTTTGTTACAAATCTTGGATATATCTCTATTGTAATGATATTTTTAAACCAGACTTCGACTTAAAAATCTAGGTGCCGACAAATGTACGCAAGATATTTTCTAAATGGATGCAAAAGTTTTAAAAATAACTAAGCATTTAAAACCGTGATACTTAAGTCCAGTTAAGTCTCGTTTGGCCTTGTTCGAGTTTTTCCTAGTTACAACGGTTTCTACTTAACTGAACCATTTCGTATAAGTGCATTGATTTACTGTTGATACTTCCAACATATATAATCTTTCACCCATTAATTTTTCCAATTGGCCTTTATAATCTGGTAATTGATTTTTCGATCTGCCAATTAAAACCAAAGTTTTTACGCGCTACAGTAGAAAACCTTGAATTGAGCAAGAGATATTCTGCTAGAATGAATAAAATACATATAGTAATAGTTATAAACTTTGTCAATAAGACAAAATTTATAATTATTACTATATGTATTTTATTTTAAAAATTACAATAAGAACGCGGCTACTCGCAGAAGATCATAACAGCTTGTAATCGAGAACCGCCAAAATAAACTTTAGGTAAAAATTAATCCTTTAATAATTCATATATAAATATTCAGACATAAATGCAAATATAATTATTTACACATATTTAAAAATGCGAACATATAAATATATATATTTACACATACATATTTATGTTAATAAGTTAAGATAAAAGATTTTGCATATATAAATTTCTGTTGGCGATAAAGTGGTTCTAACTTAGTTTTGCTAATACTACCCTAAGCCGCATTAGCAGCTTAAACTATTAATATGTGTTTATTAATTTCATTTTATTGATACAACCAATCCAAAGGCAAAAACTTTAATAATAATTTTTTTTTTTTTTACAAAAGATTGAAGTGTAGAGTCATTTTTAATTTAAACAGAGGTAATAAAAACTTTAAATTATTTGCTTTAGTTTTTAACAATATAATTTTGTTGGGGTGAATTTTTACGGGTATGTAAGTGTAAATACTAACTGAAAAATTTTATATTATCATGTATATTTTTGTATAATTAAAAAAGTGCTCAATAAATAAATTTGAGCTGTATAATATTTTAAGTTACTGTTACCCACAGTTACCTGGAGTTAACCGCAGTACCAAGAAACAACCAAATGCTAATGTTTATAATATAATATTGCTACTTAAAGTCTCATGATTTACCCCAATTATTAGACAAGTAGCTTTGAATAATTCAACGTTGACTATAATATTTATATATATATATATATATATATAATATATATATATATATATATATATATATATATATATACGATATATATATACGATATAAATATACGATATATATATATATATATATATATATATATATGTATATATACGATATATATATATATATATATATATATATATATATATATATATATATATATATATATATATATATATATATATATATACGATATATATATAAGATATATATATATATACGATATATATATATATACGATGTATATATATATATATATATATATATATATATATATATATATATATATATATATATATATATATATATATATATATATATATATATATTAGGGCCCTGCGAATCTATTCGATTTGCGAATCAAGTGTCGTTTTGATTCGAGATTCAATTCGAAAAAAATGATTCGAGTTTTTTGAATCACTATTTATTTCGTGAGAGTTGTTGTTTTTTCAGATATCCAACGCTAAAACCCTATCAAAATGTTTTTATTTATCTCAGCCGGAGTAAAGTAATTGTAATCGAAAGTAATTATAATACTGCTATGAAACAACCGCTAAAAAATTAATCGGGGCTACAAAAATTATTTCAATAGAGTTATATATATATATATATATATATATATATATATATATATATATATATATATATATATTACACATTTTCATATTTTAGTTTTATTTGAGCTTTACGATGAACCAGAAAAACCATCCGATGCTGTAAAGTATCTTTTCAAATTTAGTTTATTATTAAATTCCTCAAAATTAGTTTAAAATTATTTAATAAGTTGCATTAATCAGGTTTGTTAGCTGTCATGAGATTAAGTCCTCATCAACTTTTATTGTCACTAAGAAAATTTAATTTGTTTTAATGTTGTAAAAGGTTGTAATGTTGTAAAAGGTTTTAATGTTGTAAAAAGGAGGGGGGGGGGGTGCGTAGAGTATTTTTTTTTAAATAAGTTTGTGGGTAAAAAAAATTTTTTTGGCTTTAGTCGGCAAAAAAATGACACGTCCCCACCCCCCTCCCTTTAAAATCTCTTCGGGACGGCCCTGGTAACATTTAAGTAATAACTCATTTAAAGTTTTACTTAAATCTCGCTTATAAATAAACAACAACAAATAAAAGTAAAACCAATTTATAAAGATATGGATCTGTTGGTTATATATACACTTTAGTTGACTGTATCTAGGTACGAATCAAAAAAAAAAAATTATAATAGCTAAGATAAAATCTTGACACATTTAGTTTTGTAAAACAACATTTTGGTGGTGTGCAAACTGTGGAAATGGACTCAGAATATATATCTAATTTAAAAAAAAGAATCAAAGATCTTGAAATTGAAGCTGGCAATCTTAAGATTCAGGTAAATGTTCATCTTATCATGTTTTTATGTTAAAATTTTTTATATAAAGAAATAGAGTTGTGATAATCATTACTTTAAATTATCTACCAAAATTATCAATTTCAAATTATCTTCTAAAATCAATTTTAAAGTTTCTTCTAAAATCATCAAATTTAACTTATAAGTTAATATCAAAGATAATTATAATCGAAAATCATTAATTTCAAATTGCAATCCTTCTAAAATCTTTATTAATTACAAAAAATCATTCAGGAGCGGTAGAAAAACAATTTATTTCTCTTTTGAGTCTTTTTTTCCCCAGCCGTGTATTCACATTTTTTTATAAGTCTAATTTTATAAATTTTTTTATGGCGAAACACATAACATTAAAGCACAGCAGGGCTAAACACAACAGGGCTGAGCACAACAGGGTAAAACTTAGCAAGGCTGAACTTAAAAAGGCTGAACACAAGTATTATTATCTATAATAAAAACTAAAACAATGAATTAGTTTTGAATTTAATTTATTTTAGCTTGCCAAAAAAGAAGAAGAAAATGAAGAATACGAGCAGGTATTTTATATAGAATATCAAATAAAAAGAAATTTGCTTATGCATAACCCCATACTAATTAGTTTGTTGACTATCTTTTTAATAAATCCGTTAAATTAACAGTTACCAAAATATAGTATTTAAGTAAAAAAGCTTCTTTGAACGAAAATTAAATTCAACGAAAAGAATTTGGAAACTTTTTTGCATCATTGAAAATAAGAAAATATTTACTTTTAACCTGTATATTTTCAGGTTGAAGATATAAATTTTTTGTTTAGAAAATTATATTTTAAAATTATATTTTTTGTTTTAAAAATTCAATTAAAAACTTTTGTTTTTAATTGAATAAAAAAAATTTATGCCATGGCAAATGCATTGCATCTAATGGTGTGTAACGATTAATAAAAAACATTCATTTCGTTAACACGTTTGAATTCGAAGTACCATTGTGTGTATGCTAGTTCAAAGTATCCTTGCGCAAGTGCAGCGTGGGTACACTCGGCCAGTGGAAAAATAAATTTTATATAAACTTGTGAGTGTGTGATTAAGATGTCTTTAAGCACTGCATATCCTATATAATAACAGAGTATTTACATTTTATTATTTGATTCTTCAACTCAAAAAATTATTTTTAGCCGATTATTTTTTTCGGAAAAAAAAAAAGCTTTCAAAAAAAAAAAAAAAAATACCATCCGAATTTTTACTTGAAAAAACTATTAACAATAAATTAAGAAGATAAATAAAAAAATAAAAAACTGTTGTGTTTATGTATTCAAAAAAAAAAAAAAGTTTTCCAATTGTATCCAAATGCAAATTTTATTCTTGATAGGTTGAAATATGTTATACTAAATTGAAAGATGGTCTCAGCTTCAAAAATTAGTTGCAACTCTGTAGTATTATATAAAATAAATTTTTTTTTGTATTTCACAATTTATTTATTTTATTCATTTACTATATTTTCGTCAAAGAAACAACTGAAAGGCTGCCATCTTTTGTGTTAAAGTTCCTCACAAATCTATGAAGGGGTTTATATTTTAAACTTGCTTATTCTATATAAGGTAAAACGTTTTATAATTTTTTTTTTAAAAAAAAAAAAAAAAAAGGAAAGAAAAACGCATTAGTTGTTGTTTTCAGTATTGCTATCCGATGTTGTCACTAAATTGAAATAAAATGTTTACAAATTTGATTTTTGCCTTACTTCTTATAAAGGAGTTTGAGTTAAAAAAATTTATTTATGTACTTTTTATATTTCTGTATCTAATTTCTTTTTTAAAAAAATTTCAGATTTTTAAAAAACTATAGTTACCAAGACAAACCATTGTTACCATGGTCACCATATGTTATAAAGTTTTTTTAAATGTTAAATAAAATGCAATTTGACTATTCTTATAAAATAAAACTAACATGTTATCTAGTCAGAATGTTGTTCTATTGTTATTAAGAAAAAATATTGATTTTTGAAAAATCATTATAAGAAAAAAAAATTTTCACCGGGTCCATCAAATCTATAATAAGGTTGAGAGCCACCGAAATGATTATAGGGTTTATAGAAATAATTATTTAACATGAAATTAGTTGAAATTCGTTCGTTTTGTTTCGTTTCGTTTGTTCACAATATACATCGTTCGTTAACGAAAATTAGTTAAAAAAAAAAGGTTGTTGAAAAAGAAAGAGTTGATGTGCATGGACAGTAGTTGACAGAAGACTTAAAAAATTGTAAATAAAAACACGAAGATGAGAGAGAGTTTCAAAGCAACAATGAGTAAGGAAAAAATTGATGAACAAAATTTTTTTAGAGCATGAAAAAACAGTTACATTAAAAGTATGCAACTTAACTGAATGACGAGTCTTTTGATTGAGCTTGCTTTAGTAGCGGCTCTGATAGTATTTATAAAAAAGAACAAGATACGACGTTGGGACAGATGCAAATATGACTGAGAATGAAGCTTGGCAGCTAGAGCAGGTCAAATAACATTTACAATGCAGTTTTAAACCTTATCTAAATGAGAAAAAGTTTTTTTAGAAGAACCAGAAGTAAAAAAACTTTCATACAAGAATAAATATAAGCTTTATGAAAGTTGAAAATGTTGAGAATGTTGATAATCATAAGTAAAAAAATAGCAAACAAAATGAGGAAAGGTAACCAACCATATGCTAACTTTGCGATTTGCGATTTGCGAAAGTAAGCTGTCATAAAAGATTTAAAATTTAAAATTGGATGTTTGTTTCAACAATTCAAAAAGTGATGACGTCACTACTTATATATAGATATTCCACCATATATATAGTTGTGCCACTTTAGAAATAAGAATATTGGGAAAATCATTAGTATAGATGTCCATCAAGGACAACTTTTTCATTGCAGTAAAAAAAATGATTGAACAAATATTAGGTCTTTTCCAGATAAACCATAAGAGGTATGTTTATCGAAAAAATCAGCATTTCAAATTTAATCCATTACACTTAATGCCAAATAAATCTGTCAAAAATCCCAAAAAAAATAAATGCTATAATGGTTTACAAGTCAGCAGTTGAACAAAGGATGAAAATCCCGATTGAATGTTAGAAAGACAATCAATACAAATTTAAGGACATGTTAAGCAGTTTTAGGAGTATTGAAAAAAATTATGGAGAACACTTTTGTAAGCCCATGACACGAATGTAAACTGATGTAAAATGACACAAATGTATACTGAACATATTTGTAGAAGAGTTTAGGCGTAACTTTGGCAACAGAAACAGAAGCGATTTGGATGTCGAACAGCGGAATAACTTGTTTCTTTTGAAACACAGAAAGATTTTGGCCATTGAATTCAAAAAATGAAGAAACGAAGATAGAGGCGATTGAGTAAGCAGGTATTCAACAAGTACACATGAAAGAATAGTCAGAGGATTGAAACTTAATTTCACGACGGTGAATCGATACATAAGTATATGCCAGGCAAGCATTTGGCTATTGGAGTCTTTTTAAATTAAACAATAATAACCATCAGGACTGAGATCCAAAAAAACAGCCGAATTTAAATAAATTTTATAAATAGCAAGTAGGTTTGGTGAACTTTAATAAGAGATAAGATTTAAGCTTATTTTATATATAGCAAATAGGTTTGATGAACTCTGGCAAGAGATAAGATTTAAACGACGAAAAAATTTGGAAAACAACTAAAATTTATAAAATAAACATTGAAACAATTTTGTAAATATAATAGCATTTTTTTTAACATTATACTTCAGTCTTCATGTTTTAAATTATTAGAGCACATGACTCATGTCAAATATAGAGCACATATATATATATATATATATATATATATATATATATATATATATATATATATATATATATATATATATATATATATATATATATATATATATATATATATATATATATATATATATATATATATATATATATGTATATATATAAACACATATACATATATATATAAACACACACATATTATATATATTGTGCTCTATATTTATATAATTATTAGAGCATATGACTCATGTCAAATATAGAGCATATATATATATATATATATATATATATATATATATATATATATATATATATATATATATATATATATATATATATATATATATATATAAATATATATATATATATATATATTAGCTCCAAATAGTAAAAAAAAAAGAAAGTAAATAAAAAATAAAATAATAATAAATAGTAGTAATAAAGTAGTAATAAAAAAAGATAAGTAAATAAAAAATAAGTGAAAAAAGCCCCAAGTAGTAAAAAAAAAAATAGTTGGAAACAAAGCTATTAAGGATTTTCAATTTAAAATATTTAGATCTTTCGATTTACTTAATCTAAACAGTTACTCTGAATTCTTCTAAGACTATAAATAAATTACATATATATCAACTACAAAGTGAACTGACTCGTTTATGTGTATTATCTAAATGACTCTTACCTTTCTCAAAAAATATTTCAAAAAAAAGACACAATTTTTTTCTTGTCAATTCTAGTTATTATGCTGCTTGTTATGTTTAATTTTTTATCTTGAGCTTATTTTGAGTTTATTTTTTATTATGAGTTTATTTTAATTTAAAGACTATAAAAAAAGAGTTGTACTTAATATATAATTATATTTAACATAATCATAATATATTCCAATCACATTGTAAGGGCTTCGTGATAAGATCATTACAATCTTTTTGAAGTCCGGCTCGTACTATTTAATTATAAATTTCATTATATATTTTGAATCACGAGACTTGTAAATATTACACTGTTAATTTACTAAACTTGTAAATGTTATATGTACGGCAAAATATAAGAATAAAAAAACAAAAAAAAACACAGTCAACAAACAGATATTACACCAGTAGCGGAACTTCAAACTTTTCCCTTCCTCCCCCACAAAATATTTTTTAGGCTCCCACCACAAAGAGGTATTTTTTTACATTTTTGTAATTACTTTTTTTGATCAGTTTGTTGTTATTTTATATTTTATTTCTTTTGATTTTTGGTCAGGCGTTACTTTAATACAGGATTAAAATTTTTAAAATTGATAATAATTTTTAAACACTACAGTTCCCTCAAAAAATGTGGACCCCCTACAGTTACCTCGCCACCCCCACCCCCCACCCCGTATTGCGGGGTTTTGTGGTAAGGTAGTTCCGCCACTGTATTACACAAAAACCTGCTAAAAATTTATTTCAACCTTTAATCTTGGTCCCTAGCTAGCTTTAACACCAATTTTTAATTTTTATATACTTACCTATAGAACTTAACATATTTATATTATATATATATAGAGTTTAAAAGGTTTTAAAATCTATGGGTATATTTATGTATGTTCTAAATTTTAATGGTAAATTGAACATAATTTTATAAGAAGTAAAAGAAGTTGTTAAATATTTATTTTAGGATACAAAAGCGGAATAAAAAAAGCAATTAGAAAAGGTACTTTTTTTTGTATAAATTTGATTTAATAAATATATAATTGTAACAATTATTTAACTTTCTGTTAAAGAAATGCAATTTATTTCTTGGTAATTTGTAAAACTATTTAGTTTGATGTTTTAGTATATATTTATTAAATATCTTAGTAATAAATTTTAGAATAATTATAGCCAATTATACAACTACACGTGTATTTTTTGCAGATTTTTTTATATTAGCTCATAATACTGTTTTAATATTCAAAATAACTTCAGCACAATGTATTCTTTTTATATTTTTTTAGATCACTACTGTGTATTTCGAACACTTTTATATATTTTTTGCTTTGTTTTATGTTTATTATTAATTATATTGAGATTTATTTGTGGAATTGCTTATTTATTAAAATGTAATATTTGTTAAATTATTATGTAATAAATTATTTTATAAAAGAAACATTTTTTTTTTTTTTTGGTTTAAAAATTTATTTTGTTTCAATAAGTCAAATAAAACGCGACTTTTGTATAAGTTCGTCCTAAATTAGTTAGGGCCACTAATTCGAACTGTTCGAATCTTGAGAAAACGTCTTGAGTGCTAAAATCTTAAGTGCTAAAACACTAGCCATTTTTAACGTTAAAGTTCGAATTTTTAATCAAAACTTGGTCAGTATATTAGTAAATTCAGCAAAAAAATCAAGTTTAAATTGTTATTAAAACATTTGTATCATCTTTTTATTTTATTTATTACATTTTTTGGGATATTTACGTTATGTTTTTTGTGGCAACTCTATAAATTATCTGGCAACTCAACAAATTACAACAAAAAGATTTTTTGAATTGTTGTTGTCATTTGGTTGGCATCATTTTTCTCCCATTAAAATGTAAACAAATAACGTCAAAAGAATTTAAACTAAAATATTATATCATAATTTAAAATTAAAATAAAAAATGTCGTCTTTTAAGCCTTATCACATCAAGAATATCTGGCATTGAATTTTTCATTTTGATCATTCCCAAAAATTCCAACAACTAATACGTAAAATTCGCAAAGTTTTATTAAAAACTCCTGGTTCAACTACGTGCCTAACCTAACCTAAGTGTCAAACACATGTTTGACACTTAAATACAAAACGTAAAATTAACGCATAAAATGCAATAAATCTGAAACTGTAAAAAATATTCAAAACTTGAAAGATTTTTAGATTAAAATTATATTTAAAATAATAAACAGATAGCTTTTTTTTTTTCTTTTTTTTTTGTATGTATTTTGGTGCTCCCAGAAGTCCTTACGGCCTTATCATAAAGCACCGCGGGAGAGCATTTAACAGGAAGTTCACGCCTCCTTCCGTACCAATGTTGCTTGTTGAGGTAGAGTTGGCGTTGAACCCCGGACCTCTGGGTTCTGAGCCAGAACTCTAACCACTTCGCCACGGCTGCTTTTTATCGAGTTCGTTTAACAAACATTGCTAATAACTCCGTTTTAAGGTCTGTACGTCACGCTCAATTATAAATTGTTTGACACAATATCAGCAGTCAAAACTATTGAATTAATTATTAAAAAGCTTTATTTTAACTTGACCTTTGACAAAAATATTGTTGCTTCTATTACTGATACAGCCAGCTTGATGAAAAAAAATTATCTTTGACACCTGAACATTAAATCTGTGATTTTTAAATGACGATTGAAAAAGGTAAATTTCGGATCTACCCTTAGCGAAAAAGAAATAGTTTTTTGAATGCTGAAAATCAATACCAAAAAATTTACACATGTTTTTTAACGTTCTAAAAACTTTTTCCCATAATCTGTGAAAGCGGAACGGTTTTTTTTTAATCTATGGTTCTTTGCAACTAAGATAAGAATCTTGTTAAACGATCATATCAAAACTTGAAAAGTTGTAGATTTTATGAATCAAGAAAAAATGAAGATTAGGGTTTCCAATCGGTTTTAACCGATAATCGAAAACCGCGGTTTTTGGTCAAAACCTTTATAAATGAAAACCGTCGGTTTTCAAAAACGGTTTTAGCGGTTTTTATATATAATATCTTTAAAATGTTTATTTAATATAGAATGCTATAAAAAATTAAACTTGTAAGTAATTAAACATTTATTTTATTATTTAGATTCTATTTTGAACATTGAATATAAAGTATTTGAATACTCAAATAGAATGGCTTTTGGCTCTGGAATGACTTTTTATATTAAAGATTTTTGTTCTTAAAAAACATACGGATATTTTTATTAAGCGATTTTATTAAGCGTTTATTTTGTTTCAACAAAAAATTAACGAATAGGTATAAAAACAATTCACGAAATATTTTCTATCAAATATTTAATTTTTTGATAATATACATAATATACAAAAGGAAGTGATGAAACAAGAAGTTATCATAAAAATTAAAATGGGACATAAATTCAGCTTAACGCATGATGAATACACATCGTTGAAGCACAGAAGGTACATTGGTGTCAACCTGCATGTAAGCGAATATAAGAAAACCTATAAAACTGGCCTCATTCGGATTTATGGTTCCTGTCCAGCTGAAAATTTAACAATGTAATCAGTAAACAATGAAATTAATGTTGACTACCCTGAAATCTTGATGAATGCACAAAAAATAGTGAAATTCATATCACCCGTTTGTAATCAAACTTTTCAAAAGAAAGTTACAAAGGAATTTGGTAAAGAAATCAAACTGCATCTCGATATTCGTCATCATTGGAATTCACTTTTTTCAATGACTGCGTCTTTGTTAAAAACTAAGAAATATTTATTCTAGACATTTACTGAATTAAATGTTCTTGATATTATCAACAATTTAGATTAGCTTCATTACATACCGCTTTAGAGCCAGCAAAACTAGCAGTGGAATTCCTTAGCAGAGAAGATGCAATGTTATCGACAGCAGACACTGTTCTTGAATTCATGCTTGCAAAACTATTTGCTATGAATACAGAAATTTCATCTTTATTGCATTCAAATTTAAGCGCATCAATGAAAGAATTACCGGAAATATTATACAGTTGTTAAGGTGTCTAAAAGATCCTTCAGTTGTTCCATTAAAAAATCCTTTTGATTTTGCTGGAAAACTTGCGTTTAGACTTTTGGGGTTTACTGATGATGAGGAACCTTTACTAACTGAAGCACCATGTACAACATCGGAAAGTTCACTTGTTTTTCTAAAGGATGAATTAAATGCACTTCTAAATAAATATAGCATCACATACTTGCCTCTACTGATCAATTCAAATGTCTTAAGCAAGAGTTTTTGTTGAACCAAAATACGAGCAAAAGAACAGAAAATCTTGAAAAAATTTACAATGTGATATGCTCTGTGTCCACCTCAACTGATGTTGAACACGTTTTTTCGAGCTGCACTAGTTTCTGCACATAAATCAGATGACGATTATAACATTAATTCTAACATTATATTAGAAACATAATGTTAGAAAACTTTGTTTAAATAATTTTTCTAAAAATTAATGCACGATAAACTTACATAAGTCTTATCATTTAACAAAAAAAATCGGAAACCACGGTTTTTTTAAAATTAAAACTGAAACCGCGGTTCTTTATAAATGCAGTTTTTTGAAAACCCTAATCAAAATGGCATAAAGTTTCAAAACATTGATTAGTGGGGTAAGAACTAAATGAATAAAATTTTTTAGAAAATGAAGAGACAGATACAGTAAATGAATGCGACTTGACCTAATGACAAATCAAGGAAGAATGAGTTTTAATTGGTTGAACTAGAGATGATAGCTTTATTTTAGCAGCGACCATGACCAGCGACCATGATAGTATCTATAAAAAAGAGAAAAAGATGTAACCTTACGACATTTGGAGAGAGGACCTGCTCTATCTACCAAGCCTAATAACCTCAAGCTTGGTATATAGGTTAGGTCCGACTAAGTTTACAATGTGTTTACTTAGAAACTTGCTTAGAAAAAAAGAGCATCATTAGAAGAACCAGCCCAAATTTTACAACAGTTTTCCATACAGGGATGAATAAGAGATTTGTAAAGGTAGTAAACGGAATCATGAATAATAAAACGGCAAGCACAATAAAAATAAGCAGCCTAAGCAGGTTCCATCTTTGAAATATATTAAAAATCCAAGAAGACGTATAGAAGAGAACTTAGTGAGAAAGTCATTCATTAATATAGGAACGTTGATAGTATTGCAAAAATTGTTAAAAATAACTGAGTTTTGTTGGAGTTAAAATTAACAAGTCACTGCAAGCCCCTATCTGCTACAGAAAAGAGATCAGATTCAAGATTCATATTAGATATATTGAAGGTAAGATCTCAAAAAATATTGCCATGTTATATCGAACAAAACCTTTTCTTAATAACGAGTCTTTAAAAAATTTATATTTTTCGTTTATACACAGCTATCTTTCATACTGTAACATTTCTTGGGGTAGCACTAATCGCACTAAACTCAAAAAAATTTACAGTAAACAAAAACATGCTTGCAGGATAGTATTTGGGGTAAATAGAAAAACACAATGCGAAAAAAACCTCTCTTACGTCAGCTCGGAGCTTTAAATATTTATAAGCTTAATATTTATTAAGTAATGTTATTTATGTTTAAAGCAAAACTTGGGTTTTTTCCAGTAACATTTCAATCCTACTTTAATGAAACCTTCCAACCAAAGTTTCAGTGAATAACTTTGTGGTTTCCATAAACCTTCTTAAATTAAGTTCGTACCAAATTTAATATCGGGGACCTTTAGTTTAAAATAATGAAAAAATATGTTTCAATGCTTTGAAAAGCTTAAATTTATTTTTAAGCTTTTTTTAAGTAAAAAAAAAGTAAAAAAAATAAGTAAAAAAAATAAAAAGTAAATAAAAAAAATAATTAAAAAAATACTAACTGTGCAACTATGAGTTTTGGAGTGGAGCTAACCAACCAACTTTGAAATTTAAACAAACCTTTATTTACAAATATTTATTTGAATTGCAAAATTTTATAGTTTTATGAATAGTTAAAATATATAACACTACAAGAACAACAAAATTATTTTGTGCATTTAAGAAGTTTTAGAGAAAACTCAATGAACCTTTCAGTATTTAACTAAAATTTTTTCCATGGTTATAAGGTTGTCATCGTTATATGGTTGGAGCCCTAAAAACTATTTATTAAAGGGCTTCCCTTAAAGGACTCTTTTTATTAAAGGGCTTTCTTTTCAATTTTCAAAAATTGTTATTTTAATCTTTTGGTTTTTTTAAAAATATAACGTTTTCTAAAGTTTTAAAAAGAACTCTGTTTTTTTCTTTTGCATTTCAAAATAACTTAAAAAGCCAAAACAAAGATGCTCAAGTTAAAATCTGCAGTTACATTTTTTCATATTTTACATTTGAACATACACTTCTTCATTAAGTCCCATATATCGAATCCACATAATGAGAACTATTTTGGGTTTCCGCGCTCATTGGTTGAACTTTCTCTATTTTGAATTAATCAAATTTATACATTTTTTATGTAATCAACAAGGAATTAATGCATAAATTTCTTTAGGTTTCTTACTTTCAGATATGCCTACTTCTACAATTTAAAACAGGGACTGCTAACTTATGCTGGTTTATTAGTTGATTAGAGTATTAAAACTTGTTCAAACCAATTGAATGGAGCATTAAAACATGTTCAAGAAGTTAACGTTACAGTTATAAGAAGTAAACAAACAATTTTTTTGACTCTTGAACTTGTTTTGAACAAACAATTTTTTGACTCTTGAACATCTAAAACCATCAAGTGCAGTAGAGTATCTTCTCAAACCTTCAATAGTTTTCAAGTCTTTATAATACATTTTTTTAGCTTCAAAATAAAATATGCAGTTATGATACTTAACAATTTTTATTAAGTTTCTTGAGGCAGCATATTGCTGGAGGTCCACCAGACAACTCAGACATTGAAGCATTGAGATTAGAAATATCGCAATTGAAAGAGAGAAATGAAGAACTAGAAATTGAATTTTCCATTCTTAAAGGCAAAGTAAAAAAATGTCCTTATATCATTTATGTGTTTTTAGCAATAACATAATTAAATAAATTGTTTTTAAGATGTTAATAGTAATATAAAATAAATAAATATTTTATGGATATAATGTACAAAATTATATCCATAAAATAAATAAATATGTATTTCATGTGAATGAATAAATATATTAAAAAAATGAAATAAAATAAAATGAATAATCATGGAATTGTCTTAACGGAAAAACACTACAAGCTGCACACAAACAATGAAGAGCAGAAATAGTTCCTTCTCTTAATTGTAAAGTACCGCCAGCAATTTCTTGATCGAGTGAAGAATACTCTATATAACTAGAAGGGTTTTCTCACTTTGAAAATCTCAACGCAAAGAGACCACATATATGACTCTGGCGGTGAAGATTTAAAAGGTGTAGTTTAGTTTCAAGGCGTATCATTGAATGCTAGTTTATAAGCACGTTACTTTTAACATTCTTTAAGTAAATCTAGAAAATTTTTGCATCTAAGAACGAGTTCTTGGGATACTTAAAACTTATCATTCATAAAATGTCATTTGTTTTTTTTTATCTTTCGAGATAAATAGTCAATTTTATATTTTGATCATCGATTATTGTTTGAAAATACTATTTTGATTTAACTATATAAAAATGACCAATGATTAAGACCAATGATTTCTTTAGTTAAAATTAGCTTAAGTGTTTAAGAGGTAGTTTTATTAACTAACCCCCGGTTTTGCAAAACGGATAACGCTCTACATTTACTAAAGTACAAATTTTTAACATGAGTCTTTTATATGATTTTGAAAGCTTAATTTTTGTTTGATTGGTATAAGCGGAAGTTACATTTTTCTTAAATAAAAAAAATTGCATGACACTTTTCAAACAGTTTGTCATAAGGATCTCTTAACAAAAAAAATTTTGCTTGTAAGATGTATTTGTACTCGAAGGCTTTTTTGAAACTTAGTGACCTCCACCATACTAAAATTTAAAGCAGCCGTGGCGCAGTGGTAGCGCACTTGCCTCAGAAACGTAAGATCCGTAGTTCAAACCCCACCTCTGGGCAAGTTTTGCGACATCGGTTGGGAAGGAGGCGTGAACTTCCTATTAAATGCTCTTCTGCGGTGCTCTGTGATAAGACCGTAAGGACTTCTTGGGACACATAAATTAACTTAAAATAAAAAAAAATAAAAAACGGGTCAGATTAGTCGCATAAGTATTTGGCAAACGTAATCCGAAGTTACGCTGTTGAAAACAAAATTAATGCTAGTTTACAAAGGAAAACCTTTAAAGCGGAAACTCCTAAGAGTATTTGTATGTGTGTGTGATAATTAATAATGGTTTATCAATTTAACTTCATACACATAAAGTAAATAACAAAATTAACTAAAAAAAGCAACACTCATTTTTTTAAATGTAAAATGACACCTGTAGCCGATACCAAAACCGTTACTTCATTGACCTATTCTGAAACTGGATTTAGTTTTATGAAAAATTTGTTTCCCTTAAATCACAGAAAGCAATAAATCGCATTTTAAAAATTCCTCTGGTAACGTTAAACTGGAAACAAAACTGGTTTCGTAAAGTTCGTAAAGTTACCTTTCGATAAAAGCAAAAAGAAAAAAAGAAAAAAAAACTAATTGCTTCATTTACCTCCTTTAGATACCAGTTTAACGATAGTGCAAGAGAGGTTGGATACTGCAGACATTTCATTGAGGTGAATTTTTTTTCTTTTGCAGAGCCATTCGTTACTTTTTAAGACTTCTGCCTTTATTTTATTCGTAGAATCGTCTCTGATCGTGATACAAGAGATCAATGAACACTTCTTAGTATATTTTTGAAATCTTTTATCCGAAAAAATTGATTTGAATCTTACATTTCAATCAAGTAATAAAATCAAATAACGTGTATGAACCATTTTAAACACAGTGTAGTAAACTATATGATTTGGTATTTCTTTGTGTTTTTCAAGTGTTTTTTTTTTAAACATATTTGCATAATTAAGTTCTTTAGATATTTTCTTTGCTTGTTCAAAGTTTTTATAATTTATTCATTTATTTTTGATAAAATAATAAAGTATATTTTTATCAAAGTTTTTAAAAAAATAAAACCAAAATATTACAATATCATTGTTATATGGGGTCGTCCATTAACGTCACGTTTTAGGAAGGAGGGAGTTAGTGATTTTGTGACGACTCATACGGAAGTTGTTACTAAAGATTTACGATGTTGTGACAAGGGGGAGGGTAAGGGGTCTAAAACAGTCAAAAATTGCGTGACGTAATTTGTGGACGACTTCTTTTACAAAACTTTTTATTCTATCAAGAAATATATGAATAAAATAAGAGATGATATTTTTTTTTTTTTTTTTTTTTTTGAAATTTGAAATTTGAAACTTTATCGCACTGAGTGACACCATACCCAGCGAAGCCACTGCCTATTTTTACAGGACTCAAACATGTCTAAAAAGTTATAAAAAATACATTATTTAAGCCTCATTATATATGAAAATACGCGGGAAAATATTTTTCAATATATTTAACACTATAGTTTTATGATCTAATAAAGGTATTTCTGCTTGAAGCAATTGATTGCTTGAACCAATTGATTTTTTTAAAAAAAGTTGTAAGTCACTGGTGCTTACTGTATATAAAATAGACTGTTATAAAATAAACATTCAGGGCCATTTCATATTGTTTATTAGTAACCGTACGGGATAGTGCTCGTGACCTAGCAAGACATCGTTTTGAAGGATACTAAAATGGAATTCACCGCTGATAATTATAAGGTTTTTTCATAAGATATTTGCTTTTTGATTACACATTAAAACTTTTTTTTAAATAAATATTATAGTTTTTATGTGATTGTTGCTGTTTTCTGAGTTATTAGATTCTGCTCTTTATATTATTTCTGTAATTACTGTGTGATATGTGCAATATACCTCTATACTGTGATTTGCTAAAAATTCATGAGTAATGTTCTTTTTATTTTAATTTTGAATCTAAAACAACCACATACTACTAATAATAAAATCACAGTCATAAGTTACTATTTAAATCATATAAAAAATTCCTCAAACTATGAAGCAGTTTAATCAATTTGATAGTGGGATCAGTATTTTGTTGTTTTGTTGTTACTAAATTTTTTTTAATTATAAAACGTTTATTTTAATCTTTTTTAGCCAGCGGATTCTAAAAGAGAAGAGTTTCGTCGATATTTAGAAAAGTCTGGTGTCCTTGATTCTTTAACTAAAGGTATATTATTATTATTATTGTTATTATTATTTTTATTATTATTATTGTTGTTATTATTATCCAATTATTATTATATCTAATTTAGTTCTTGTGGCACTTTATGAAGAACCAGAGAAACCATCAAGTGCAGTAGAGTATCTTCTCAAACCTTCAATAGTTTTCAATTCTTTATAATACATTTTTTTTAGCTTCAAAATAAAATATGCAGTTATGATACTTAACAATTTTTATTAAGTTTCTTGAGGCAGCATATTGCTGGAGGTCCACCAGACAACTCAGACATTGAAGCATTGAGATTAGAAATATCGCAATTGAAAGAGAGAAATAAAGAACTAGAAATTGAACTTTCCATTCTTAAAGGCAAGGTAAAAAAATGTTCTTATATCATTTATGTGTTTTTAGCAATAACATAATTAAATAAATTGTTTTTAAGATGTTAATAGTAATATAAAATAAATAAATATTTTATGAATATAATGTACATTAAATAAATATGTATTTCATGTGAATGAATAAATATATTTAAAAAATGAAATAAAATAAATCTTACTTCAAATAAGCAGAAAAATCGCTTAAATTAATTCACAAACTATTTTACTGTGGTAATAATTGCTGTATGGAAAAGATTTAAGATATTCACAGTTTACCACACACACAAAAAATTACTATTAACATTGTTAATCTATATATATATATATATATATATCTATGTATATATATATATATATATATATATATATATATATATATATATATATATATATATATATATATATATATATATGTAAAAATTATAAGAAAATTGCAGTATTAAACATATTTTAGTATGGAATTCTCAAGCTTTTAAAACTATGTCTTTTTTTCATGGCATTGAAGCAACAAAAGACATGGTGTTATTTTATGACGCCATGCTTTAAGGGAAACCCAATTACTATTAAGTTAATAAATCATTAATTTCAATTCTTTTGATACAGAGACTCATTTATGAGTAGCTATAAAAAATTAACAATTTATTAGAAGTGGAATAACCTAAAATAAGAAAAGCCAAAAATTGTAATAAATTATGAGAAAATTATTTTAAATACACTCATGCAATTTGATGCAAAAATAAAATACAATAATGCAGTTTGAAAATACAATCATACAGTTGGAAAAACTTATGCCAAAATTATTATCATTATAGGTTGTGAAAATATTTATTGAAACAAATTCACTATAAAAATAACAAAAATGTAAACTAAATAAAATGAAAATAAAAAAGTAAAAACACTAATTTAATTAATAAAAAAACAGCTTTTTTATAAACTGTCATTGTAGACAAAAATTCTTGTATTTTAACAAGAATATTTGTCTTTACTTAAAAAAATCCTAATAATTATGTTAAAATAATAGTTATGTTAAAATAATTGCAACAATTGTTTAAAATATTTTTTGTCAAATGTTTTTTAAGCAAATTTTATTTTTTATATAGGAATTGTTTTTTGTTAATATATAATTAATTATATACTTTACTATATATTGTTGTCTGTCTGGTAATACCTCTCATGTGTAAAAAAACAAACTTTTCTAGAAGAAGTTGAAATGCATTTATTATAAATATAATAAATGCATTCATATAATGAATTTGATAATTTGATAATGAATTATGATATTTTGATAATTTGATATAATGATATTTTGATAATCATATAATGAATTCATATAATAAATGCATTCATATAATGAATTATATAAATAATAAATGCATTCATATAATAAATGTATTCATATTATGAATTATTATATATACATTATTATATATAAAAATGCATTTATTATATATAAATTAAATCAAGTAGTATCTCTATTCTATTCATAGATGATTTTTTTCCGGGAATTCCTGGAATTCTGGAAATTCACTTGAAACTCCTTTAATTTTCCAGAATTTTCCGAATGTTTTTTGTTTTTAATTTGAAAAAAAAATTTATATATTTTTACATATAATTTTAAATGCAACAACTTTTGCATTCAAACAAATATGTTTTCTATTATTAAAATTAAAATTTTCACGAGGTATATTTTTGTAACAATTTTTTTTCTTTTTTTTTTTTTTTGCTTTTTAATTCATTCAAATTATCTTTTTCGAATATTAAAAATTCCTTTTTGTAAATAGTCAAATAATCTAAATTCAGTTTTAAAAGTTTTTTGTTGTCTTTTAATACGATCAATTTTTAATAAAATAATTTTCCGGGATCAAATACTCATCTATGTCTATTAAAATTAAAAATACTCATCTATGTCTATTAAAATTAAAAAATTTTCAAAAATTAGTAAATTTTTTTTAATAAAAAACTCATCTGTTGTCTCTTCATTCTTTTTTTGAGTAGTTTAAGGTTAATGAGTATTAACAAGAAAAGGTGTAAAAAACAAGTTTTTTTCATGAAGAAGTTTAAACTAAATTAACTCAATTAACCTTAAACAACTTGAGAGAAAAAAAAACATAAATTTATTAATTTTTAAAAGTTTTTTTAATTTTAATAAAACTGGATTTTTGCAACATCTCTTAATTAAAACACATTGCTACTTCCAGTACTTACGGTTTGTCAGCACATCTGGTATCTTACTAAAAGTTATGGATGTATGAGCATTAAAAAAAAAGTATTTGACACTTAAGAGGTATTATCAAAGCTGGGCAGTAGTGTGACTTGGTCCACAACTTGGCTATATGTAGACTCTCCATTTGGTAATGGAGTTAAAAATACTTTTTGTGAAAACTTGGTAGAAGACTGATATTGCTACTAAAAAAAATCCAAAGCACTACTCTGTTGTTCAATGCGTTTAGAAGTCATTTTGTTTTTAATGTTTTTATTACTTATCAAGTAATAAAAACACTTAACAATCTCAACGTTTTTGCAAAAAATTTGTTTACTATATATAGTATTTAAAGATTCAACTTGTGACTCTAGTCAGCAATTAGTGGTCGTTATACAAAACATTATAATAATAAAAATATGCAATGTGTGACTTATGTCAATAATTAGCAAATCTAATTATTGACAAATTATTGAGGCATATTAAAATTATAACATCTCCCCCAGTTCAACAAGAGCCCATACATAATTACTATGGGAGAAGAGTACTTCCTAAAGAAATAACAACTGATGACGATTACAATCCGACACTGTTTAAACCTCAAGAAACGAACTTAAAATACGTCACAATCGAAGATCCAAGTTCTCAAATAAGTTCCCGTGCTGATCAAAACTATTTAAAAAATTGTGAGACAGAGTTACAGCCTGTTCGATTCACTCACTATGGGAGAAGAAGAGTACTTCCTAACCGGAAGTGTTACTTCCGGTTAGGAAGTACTCTTTGTTGGTACCCATGTAACATTTACACTTATAGCATAATCCTCGACCAATTTTCCAAATATTTGAAGCCTTCGTCAGATTAGCATTTCCCATTGCCCAGCACATTTAACAGGTTTGTCACGAGTCAAATCAGAATTTAACCAACTGAATACACAAGAGAATCAGTTTTGATAGAGACTTGGGTTCCATTTCAATGCCATATTGAGACCTTTAATACATGCATCCAATTCAATGCCATATTGAGACCTTCAATACATGCATCCAATTCAGCCACGTTGATATGCATTGCATCAGACTTTGGTTGAAGCCAAGTTGCATCTTCTATTTTTGTCACCTTGCATTATTACAACTCCTTTTGCAAGCGAATTTGCATCACACCATACAGTTAGAGATGCATTTGGTTTAACATTCCACACGCCTTTTCCTGGATCGCATTTGATAACTATATACACGACTTCCTGCATCATTTCATTTACACACTTATTCATAACAGGTTCATCCCAACCTGCTTCGTTTCTACATCTCTTTATAAAGCTGCATGCGAGTCTCAACCAGCAACTGGTTGATTAGCAACCAGATTACCGCATAATGAGAATATCTCCCTCTTGGTGAGCACATTTTTAATAATAGGAATCCTCTCTTCCAAAACATTTCCTTTGTAGATGGATTTACTGTTACTTCCAATCCTAGAGCAGGAACTGGGTTTTTGCCAAAATATTCAGGTGTTTTCGCGTGAAGAGCCCATTTTTTCATATGTGCCACCAGCTTCCTTCCATTTCCATTGGTTGCTAAGGTGTCATCAATGTATCCTCTTGCTGAATTTGCAAGTGCAGAATTTTGTTGGAGAACATATCGTAGTATTGAGCTTATCATCACAGGTGCTAGGTTCAAACCAAAACCCAAACATGTAAGCGCATATTGTTGATCCTTGTAAATTACAGTTTGGTAAGGCCAATGTTGTTTATGCATATGAATTTGTAGGTATGCTCTTTTAGATCCACCACCAAGTCGTTATTGTTTTTATTCATGAGTCTTCAGTCCCTCATTGCATCGTTGATGACATCTGCATCCTTTGTAGAGGCTTTTACATAGGTGTTAAGTTTGCAATAATAAAGCACCGGTCTAATCTTCTTTTGATTATCTTAAATGACGCACATCAACGGTAGTAATCCTTTAGCTTTTCCAATAATTTTATCGTCATATTTGATAAGTATGTCTTCTTTGATCCATTCATTAATTTTGTTGTCGTACGCTTTACGATGTTGGTTGGATACGTTGTACTTGTTCTGTTTTTTATTTTAGGTTCCGTCTCCCACTCCCAACTTACAATCCATTTTTTGCCATCAAAATAAGCTTTGCTCGTTCCAATTTCAATTGTTGCAACAAGAGGTGTCGATTATAATTTAATCAGAGAATTACATTTCAATTTTCCAGTGCCAATTTTCAGTTCATCATACGACTTTATTAAATCCATACCCATAATCATGTCATACTTGTTTATTACTTCATCCACACATAACACCAATGCATCCACCAAGCACCCGTTTGTTGGGTGGTGTATTTTAGAAACAACTTCTTCACATCGAATTATTCCGCCCATTGTTGCAACATTAATTACACGAATTACTTTATAGTCAAATGGTAGTAACTTCTTGGTGATGATTGATTGCAAGCAACCAGTATGCAGGCTTGGTCGGGAAGCGGGAGTGATCGCTCTCGATTGCTGACCATGTAAATAATATTTAGTTGCGAAAAGCTGGCCAGGTTTTTTAGTCGTTTTGAGAATATTTTTAAAAGCAAAAAAAAAAAGCGATAAACATTAACTGGATCGATGAGAAATAATTACAAAAAAAAAAAATTAAAGCTAAATAAATTACGTTTAGAACAAATATTTTCGAAACATCGCTCTTTTATAATTTTTTTTATAAAATTAAGCAATGTTTTTTATATAAAGTAACAACTTACGATTGTTTAAAAAGGAAACAAATATCTTTATTAACAAAGTTTGCAAGTTTTAGTTTTATTTAAGCTAAATTATTTTATAAATAAAAAAGTTTATTTTTTTAATACCTATTTTATGTTTCGCGTAGTTTGAAAAGTTTAACATATTTGAAGCAATTCTTCTTAGTAAGATAAACAAATGAAATAATTAAATCATTGAATTACTATAGAAATTAAATTAACAAGGTAGAAATCGACTAAAAAGGTTAAAAATACTTAATGTTGAGGAAGCGAAACTGCTTCACAATAACGCTGATGATGTTTAGTGAGTGGGTTTTTTAATTTTAATTAGTGTTTAAAGCAGAAAAAAGTATAATGAGTTTTAAGAATGGCAACTTAAGCGAAAATAATTAGAGTTAGTAAACCAATATCTAGAAACTTTTCTTTGTATCTAATTATTTACTATATATATTTGTGTTCTGTCGTATGTGGTGCTTGTTCATCCGCAAGTTACTTCGTGTGCATTGTTTGTGTTTAGTAACCAGAAACTTCTTATATGTTTGTTACATGATTAATTTTATTAATTTGAACGATTATAACTTCATTGAAAACGCAAATATTTTTGTAAGTCTTTGTTTAAATCATAAAAATTGCTTTAAAAGATACATTACAATAAAAAACAGATACACACAATTACATTTACATAAATAATACATACTTTTTAAATAAAAAATAAGAATATACTAATAAAATCTATAATTTATAATAAACTTTTAAAATTTTGACAATTTAATAAATATATGTTTAAAACATTTATTTTTGTAAACAAATAATATATATTCTTAAAGCAATTTATGCTAGAAATCTCAAAACGTAACAAATCGTGAATAATACAATTTCTAAAACATTTCAACAGAATACTCTAGAACTTTATTTCGCTTAGTCAGTGTATTTTTTGAACCAATAGAATTAGTTTGTTTGTTAATTTGGCGGGTTTTTAGTGTTCGCGAATATTCTTTTTATTCTTTCGCACCCAGATATTTTGGAACATTCAAGTTGTTTATGTTTCCATGAATGTCCGTAAAACAAAAATTTTTTGTTTCGTACATAAACTTAAATATTCTCAAAACGACTATAAAACCTGGCCAGTTTTTCGCAACTAAATATAATTTCCGTGGTCAGTATTCGAGAGCGATTGCTCCCGCTTCCCGACCAAGCCTGAGTATGCACAAGCACTATAGCGTTTCTTCCGTTTATTACCAAGTTATTTGTAGCAGTCCTTCGCAGCATGTTTATGCATGCATTTCTTGCATAAGGAGGTACACTCACGTGCAAAGTGATTCAATGATTGGCAGTTGAAAAATCGCTTTTTTTTTCTTTGTATATCATTTGACATTATAGTCCCAGTTGTTCAATAACTTGCATTTATTTCTTCGTTTACAGATAAACATGCCGCATCTAATCTAGTTTGTACAATCATGGATGCTGTCTTGATACAATCGTCAAAGTTCAATGCATCTTCTCCCCGAAAAATGGCACGCAGAACAGCATGATCATTGATCTCAATGATGAATTGATCACAAAGTCGGCTTTCTCTCTCTGAAGGCATGAACTTGCATTTACGAGCTGCTTGGATTACTCAATGCGCAAACGTTTGTATCAATTCTTCATTGCCACGATAAGTTTCCCAAATTCAAACCGTGAGATTAACAATCATTTTCTAATTTCCAACATTTCCAGTTTCATCACCAATTCTTCGTACAAAACGTCCTCAAGCAGTTCAGGTGCTGTTTATTCTTCCATGGTCTTGTAAATCTTTGACGGCAGAGTAGCAAGCAAGTATGCTACGGGTCGATCGAAAGTAATATTGTTCATCACGAAAAAAGAAGTCAACTTTGGCTGTTATACAAAACGTTATAATAATAAAAATATGCAACATGTGACTTTAGTCAAAAATTAGCAAATCTAATTATTGACAAATTATTGATGCACATTAAAATCACAACATACTTCACTGCCAAAATTATTGATGCACATTAAAATCACAACATACTCCATTTAACTTTAAAAATACCAATTAAAATTGTTTAAATTACAGGCTTTTTCATTTCATTTGGAAAATCTTCAACAGCATTATTAACAAGGGTAGATCTAACATTCCATCTCTCATTCATGGGACTGATCTTATTACCTCTCCCAAGGATAAGGCAGAACTATTTGCAAAGAACTTTTCTTCTAATTCCACTTTTAAATCTTATGGACATTCTCTTCCTTCCATTCCAGTCAAACAGGTTGACCCATTGTTAGACATTCAAATCACTCCGGCTTCTGTTGCTAAAGTCATATCTCAATTAAACTCGTCTACAGCTTGTGGTCCAGACAACATTCCTGTCACAGTCTTGGTTCCAATATTCAAAAACTTTGGATAAAATTCTGACCCCTCCAATTATCGTCCGATCAGTCTTCTTTCTGTTATTAGCAAGATCTTTGAGTCTTTGATCAACAAATTCCTCACATCTCATCTTGAGTCAAATAAACTACTGTCAGACAATCAATACAGTTTTTGATCCTCTCGCTCTACGGCCGACTTGCTAACTGCTGTAACTGAAAGATTTTATCGTGCATTAGATGGAGGCGGTGAGGCTAGGGCTATTGCTCTCGACATATCTAAAGCTTTCGACAAAGTTTGGCATGCTGGTCTTCTCCATAAGCTTGCTTCATCAACCAGAACAAGTGACAGATTTAAATCCAATAAAAAAATTTATAGAAAATTGTAAAAGACGAGGTAGAAAAACGAAAGCCTTAGAGCCAAAAAAGATATTTGTGAGTCTTTAAAAGCATCATGGTAAGCTATTCCACTATCAATAAGCTATTTTTTATTCCACTATTAATATGCTATATTTGGTGAACAGCATGCCTAAAAAACTAATTGAAGTTAAACAAAAAATAAAGAACATGCAACAAAATAATATCTAATTGTTGCATGTATTGTTTGAAGTGTTGGGGCACTTGGTTGAATAAACCAAGTGCCCCAACATTATTGGGGCACTTGGTCTATCATTCATCTTGGATCGTCCAAATTTGTCCCTTTTGTATGTGTGTGTTTTACTTAATTACTTTTATTATTTTATAATACCTGCTAATTGATTTTTTTTTAAGTTTAACTGGTTGGCAGTTTCCCTAATAAACGAAAAAAATTATAAATGCCTCTTTTATTTTTTAATTAACCACAAAAAGTATTTATTTGAACAACTTTTTCTTCGTCCAAACTTCATTGTATCACCGTGTGTGCGTGCGTGTGTGTGTGTGTATATATATAAATATATATATATATATATATATATATATATATATATATATATATATATATATATATATATATATATATATATATATATATATATATATATATATATATATATATATATATATATATATATATATAAAGGTCGTCGATTTTTTGCCGACACAGTGGTCGGCATTTGGCAATAAAGAGGCCGAGCCTAATTCCGAGGGCTGTATATGTGTGTGTGTATATATATACAGTAGCTTTCATAAATTTAGACGCATTCATTTTTTTTTTCATATATGTAAGAAAATACTCAAAATTAAATTAAAATAAAAGTACTACCGCTATGTTTGATATATAATTTACAAGAGGAAGTGAAACTCTATTAAAGAGTACCTTAATTTTTTTTACAGGATGTTTATTACTCATTCTATACCGATTAACAAAAAAAAGTTAATTGATAAGCTTGATTTTATTTTGTTCATAAATTTAGACGCACAATCAAAAAAGTCTTATATCTTGTTAATTGATAGTTAATAAGTAGTTTTTTCCCTATATTTCTCATTAATAGGCCTAAAGTAATTGATTCTGTCAAAAAACCTTATATAAATATGACTTACCTGGAATTAGTTAATCATTATTTAATAAATAAACAAAAGTTAAGTTAGTTTCGCACTAAAAAGACGCGAAAAATGGGCAAAAGACGTATCACTCAAGGTGAAAGATGGCAAATTAATGCGCAAATCAAAGAAGGAACCAAAAGTAATAAAAAAATCGCCAAGTTAATTGGAGTTTCTGAGAAACGCGTTCGGACAACGAAACAAAACTTTCTTCACACTGGTGGTACCAGCGAAAAAACGAGGAAAGGTAGACCCTTGTCAACCACCAGAAAGGAGGATAGTGTTCATTTTAGAGCTGTCAGAGCTAATGCAAGAATTAGTTACAGAGATTCAACCACTGAATTCAATACAACGCGAAATACATCTATTTCTCAAAGCACAGTCCGCTGAATACTTGTCAAATACAAGATTGAAGTCTACACTGCTTTGAAGAAACCGCTTCTGCGTCCATATGATAAACAAAGGAGACTAAAATGGTGTCATGAAAGAAGGTATTGGACAATAGAACAATAGGAAAACATTATGTGGAGTGATGAGAATAACTTTGAGCTTATTAATCGCAAATCTAACATAACAGTCAAAAGAATGGCTCATGAAAAGTACTATGCCAGGTACATTAGACCAACTGTACAAAGTGGAGGAAGTTCAATAGGAATCTGGTCATGCTTCAATTACAAAGGTGTTGGTATGTGCCAAACATACACCGGAAGAATCAACTCCAGAATATACGTAGAAGTACTGTAAAACAACTTAATTCCATCAATTGACCTGCTTATGCTTAATGATAAACCATGGAAACTTCAACAAGATGGCGCTACTGCACATACTGCATACTATGCAAAGGAGTGGTTCAACGATAATAGTATCATGACAATACCGTGGCCTCCATACTCACCTGATTTAAACCCGATTAAAAACATTTGGGCTTGGATTGACCGTGAATTAGCAAAGGTTCAAATTTCCACACTTACTTAGCTGAAGGAATTACTTAAGGAGAACTAGTATGGGGTCCCAGAAGCGATGTGCAAAAATTTTGTTGAGTCTATGTCTAGAAGAGTTCTTAGTTGTATTAAAGCAAAAGGCGGATACACAAAATATTGATTGGTTCATAAGTTACGCCTTCTAATGTATCGTGCGTCTAAATTTATGAATATTTTTTTTTGTCTAATTTTTTTAATACCATGTAGTTGTACCTAATTATTACTTAGTATTTCATTTTTTTTGTAAACTTTTTTAAATTTTGTATTCTGTATGTATTTATCTAATAAATAGAAAAAAAACTAAACTAAAATCTTTTTTCGTCATTGTTTTATCGTTGAAAAACTAAAAATTATTATTCTCAAATATGAGTGCGTCTAAATTTATGAAAACCACTGTATATATATATATATATATATATATATATATATATATATATATATATATATATATATATATATATATATATATATATATATATATATATATATATATATAAAAGCTTGTATGCAATTAAATTTGTATAATGTCCTTTTTAAAATTTCTAGTATTTTATATCTAGAAGTTATAAAACAAAAATAAAATTTAAGGAACGTTTATTTCAGTGTGAAAAAGTAGAAGATAAAGTTGAAGTTCAACAGGTTTTAGTTTTATAAATCTCTTGTGCTCACCTAATGCATACCTCTTGACAGAAAATATGTTGATATTGAGACATTACAAAATATTATTTTGTTGCGCTTATGGTTCTTAAAATCAAAACTGTTGATGTTTGAATTTATTGTGTTTATCCCCTGAGTTTAGTGTTGCATGTGCATTTTATTGTCTACCTTATTATCTGTTAACAATTTGATAACAAAAATGTTTATTTATAACATTTCACCGTATTTAATTCATTAAATTTAAAAAAAATAAATTTGCATTTTGAAATTCTAATTTTATTTATAACCAAAATACTTTTAGTCTTATAACTAAATAATTTTTTTTTTTTTATCCCATAATAAGAATAAAGTTGTAAAACTATGCTATAAAAGTTTAAAGTTATTTAGTTTAACAGATGCAAATCTTGAGGTTAAGCCCGTTCTCCATTCAGAACTTTTTGCGCTTTAGAGGAGCGGAAAAGTTCTTTGATCATGCGCAAAAAGTTCTGATTGGAGAACGGGTTTAAAAAAACTGTTTGCGCATGCTCAAAGAACTTTTCCGCTTCTCTAAAGCGCAAAAAGTTCTAAATGGAGAACGGGCTATAGTTTCACATGTTTGTGATATGCTGAAGTGTTTGAAATACACTTACGTCAATCACGTAAATTCACATCACGTCACAAATAAACTCACGTAAATACACAATCACTTCACAAATAAACTTACATTAATCTTTTTTTTTTTTTTTTTTTTTTGCTGAAACTTATTAAAATTAAAATTGGAACATTTTTTTTTTTTTTGGTGATTCCAGTTATGTAAACGTTTTGATTTTAACTATCTTCTTTAATTTTTTGTTTGTTTCATAGACTTCCTAACAACCGTTGCGTAAAGTTACATTTCCTACAATGAACTTTTACATAAAATTATTAACTTAAAGATTCTGAAGCAACATCGTATTTTTGTGGTTCTATTGTATAAAATTTCTATAAAAATAAATGTTGTATTTAATTTTGAGATTTTTTTATCTCGTAAAGCCAGCCCATTATTGATCTGTAAATTCTTGATCGGATTCAGATCGGGACTTGATGGTGGCCGTTCTAAAACATACCACTCCAAGATGTAGCTCCTCAAACCTTAATATTGCTCCCACCGTAATTACTGCTTTTAGAGTATTCTACGGGTTGCTTTCTTGCTTCATAGGACGCCTAACACATACTTTTGCATCAGACTGAAAGCAGTTAAACTTAAATTCATCAGTCCACAAAATGTTTTTCTAAATGAAACATTTTTATTTAGGAACATTTTTGCAAACCTTAATCCCTTTAGTACAGTGAGGTAATTAAAATTGTACAGTAATTAAAATTGAAAAAATCATTTTTTTCAAAAATTATTGTTATATCAATAAATTTATAGTAGATTCCAAATTTTTTCTTGGGTTGCAAAAAAAACTTTGGTATCTACATCTAATCTTTGGTTTAAATGATTCAGTATCATTTTTTATCCATAGCAACGCTTTGATTTTTCCGTTGTTACCAGGGTTGCCAGGTTTTTTTTCGGGCACAAGCCAAAAATGAAACAAAAATAAACCAGGCCAAAAAAAAAAGAAAAAAATCATAATTTTTTGTTTCAAAGCCTTGTTTATAATTTATATTTTGAAAAAAATGCTTTTTTATCCAAAAATTCATCCTTGAATACTAAAATTTAAGGGAGGAGGAGAAGAACGACTTAGTGAATGTTTAATTTGGGTGCCAGACCAGCCTTCAAAGTGGTGTGGGTAAATTAGTTCACTCCCAAACACCTATACTAAATCCAACACTATCAACCTGTAAAATATATATATATTATTTTGCTTGCATATGGATATATATTTCTTTTCCAACATCTGCGATAATTGACTCAATTATTTCAAAGTCCTGGTAAAAAATCTTTCGCTTTATTAAATATAATTTGACCCAAATGACTGCATGCAAGACTTAATTTGATATTTTCTTAGTCTGATTTTTATGCAGATGAGCTGTGAGAAGACTCAACAAAGTAGTTAGAAACGGAACACATAAACAGCCAAGGCAGTAAACATCTATATTGCAGAGGTCTAGGTCTCCGGAAACATCTAAATGGGTTTACGAAGCAGTTTAGAATTCAGCGGTGTTTTTAGAAACTCATTTTTCTTAAAAGTTTTTAGACTCGCTCTAATGATGTAATGTTAATTAATTTATGATTAATGACGATTTCTGTAATGATTTTCAATTTCTCTACCTTTTGCATCCTTAAGATATAATTGTAGACTTGAAATGGCCTTTTCAACTTGGGAAACAATATTCAATACAGGCAGATTTTTCTCAAAAAATGTCATTTTGAATTTTTAAGAGTTTTCTAACATTTTTGGCAATTAAGGGATAAAAACAACATTTGAATGACATTACAAGTAAAAGTTTTTAACGTTTTAAGATTTTAACGTAAGCATTTCTTTCATTTATCTTAAACTTGATTGTTCTTCTATAAAATAAAAAAAATGGAAATCTTTCTTCCCATCAAATTTACTTTTTCATGAAAAAAAATTGATTTATTATTAAATAAACCAGAATTAAACCAGATTTTGAAAAACATACCAGAACAAACAAAAAAAGACCAAAGACTTTAAAATAAACCAGATTTAAGCCAGATTTTCTAAAATAAACCAAAACAAAAATTTCAAAAAAACACCAGATGGTAACCCTGGTTGTTGCGCATTTTTGCAATGAAATTATACTACAAAATGCAATAAAAACACCTTTATTGATTGAAAGAAAATTAAATTAGCATAAAAGAAAAACAATATTCCGATACCACAATCGATATAACCAGTAAATAGCGCCAATATGGCTATAACGAACTAAATAACAATTATGTGGCGACCATTTGACAATAGTGTTTTTTTGTTATTGAACGAAATTTTTGTATAAATAGAGTTTTGTTGTTGTTTTTCAGATACAAAAATATAAAGAATATAAGTGATATAATTAATGTAAAAACGGTTAAGATCTTAAAAATATAAGTTATAATACATATTCGGTATATCATTATTTGTGATCGCCATCGGATCATTTATAGTAGTTGTATAAAACAAAGTTTTGTTATTCACCTATTGCTTCTTTTTTATTGAGTTGATTAATGCGCGTCCAATGTGTACAAGACAGCTATTAGTACTACTTTATGTTCTTGTCAAGGTTATTTGCAGTGGCGGATTTAGACTTCTTGGGGCCCGGGGCTATTTTTGTTTTTGGAGGCCTTTTTATGGGCCAGAGCCTAAAAATGACATTAAAAAAAAATAGGCCCTCTAAAATTTTTAGGAGCCCGGGGCTATAGTCTCCGCCGCCTCCCCTCCTCCTTGATCCGGCACTGGTTATTTGTGACTCTATACCTTAGTTTTTTTAATGTCTTGTTTAAATAAAAGTGCTGTAGATGGATCAAATAGAAAAATATCTTTAAAAAAAAAAAAAAAAGCTTTACCAAATGTATAATCAAAGTTTCATGAAAACAGTGAATAAAAGGGTTTACATTTTTAAAGAAACCACTGCTATACTTTCAGACTAAAGTTCAATTGAAAATATTCCAAGTTTATCCTCCTTTAATAAGTTATCGAACAAAGAATTTGTTCAGGATTTTTTAAGTATAAATAAAGATTTTAACTTTATTATGAGATTTATTTTACCGTAAAACATAGTTATGCTTCTTAAATGTTTAGAATGTGAAGATTTTGTAAATTTAAAATTTGATTCTTCTTTTTTCATCTAAAAAAGTAAGCCTAGGTATTGGACTATAAACTTTTTGCAATGGCTGTTAATGAGAAACTTTTTATTTATTTATCTCCTATTACTATTGCTAAAAAGAACTCTAATGCAAAACAAAATGATCTAGTTAAACGTGTGTCTGACCACTTTATATAAACCCTAATGTTGTCGTATTTCGTGAATTGGGTAAAAGATTACCACCAGCTTTGTATTATATTTTCTGCTTTTGAGACTTGTCAAACAAATCTCGAAAGCAGAAAAGCATAAAATAACCATAAAATAAAGAGAAAAAAAATATTATTAAAAATACAAAATAGTTTTTGTGATCAAAATAAAACATTACTTAGTGTATTGTAAAAAAGTGAAGATTTTTGAACATTGTTTCTTTTTTTTTTTACTTGCATCTTTCTCAAAATCATGTTTTTTGGACTGGCAGAGATATTCTCAAAACTAATTATCATATTGATTTGAAATTTGGCCCTGAAAATGAAAAAATGAAGCAGAATAAAAAATATTGTATTAGTATTTACAACATACATTAGAATAATCTTTACTGCTTCTTTCGTTTAGTATTTTTTTTTTAATTTTTAACCTTTTTAATTTACAAAAATGCTAATATTTTATCGAGTTTTGGACCTAACTTAAATGTTTTAGTCCACCACACAATGACACATATAATATATCACCAGTCAAAATTTCAATCATAAATTATGAACGGTTGCTGAAAAATCTTCGTCACCCTTTGCCCCCTTTAATAATTTAATAAATAAAAACTTAAAAAAAAAATTCATTTTTTTAGTTTTCTAATAGTATATTTACAATTTGAGAAAAAAAACAACATCGGTTAACAAAAGTTAAATACAAATTTTTTTTCTAATTACTACCACCTTCAATTAAAAAAAAAATCGAATTTTTAGAAAACCGGAGCTTTTATCTTCTTTTTCGTATTAATTTAGTTCACCGGTGATAAAGAGTTGTAAAAACCAATAGTTTTTTTTATTGAAACTTAAAGCATGTTCAATTATTATATCATTTTGTTTTTTAAAACAATAAATAACAAAGATTTTACGAAAAATATTTAAATCGGTTCTTAATACAGTTCACAGCCGTAAAAACGAATTGAAGTAACTTACTACAGAGGAATTCGGAATATTTTTTTACGTGTAAAAAGTCGATATGCTGCATAAAATTTGTATCAAATAAAAAACTTGCTACCTCTGTAGTAACCAAGGTTTAAAAAAGCACCTCCTAAAGGCGACGATGCGTGCGCTTTTTTAAACCTTGACTATTATAACCAAGGTTTAAAAAACCTTGCAAAAAGCGCACGCCTCGTCGCCTTGAGTCGTCCATTTTTTAAACTTTGGTAGTAACATGATTCAATCCATTAATATTTGCGGACTGGATTAAAGTAGAAAAAATTTTCTCTTCTTTTTTTTGGTTTTTAATTAATAAGCATTTAAGTTGAAAATATATAAATATAATGCAAAAGTTTAATTTCTAGAAGCAATTAAAAAAAATTTTAAAAAACATGTGTTTTTTAACGAAATGAAAAGTGATAATAATAATAACTGTGTTTTTGACATCGCTATGGTATTTTGTTCATGTTTTAGCAAATTGTAACCTCGCTATCATAGTTTGTATTAGCTTTTTAATCACCAGCTATAAAAAAATTATATTACATTTAGGAAACATTTATGAAAGAGCATTGAAATCAAAAGAATTCGAAAATATTACCGATTGAAAAAATAACTTATTTCAGTTTATTTTTAAAAATTAGAAAACTCAAACTTAGAGAAAGATCTAAATTTTTAAAGATTATTTAGCTCCAAAGAAAAAAAACTCTGCAAAATGATATATAAAGATTTTCCAAAAATTTTATGCAAACAATGTTGATGAATGAGATTATTTCTAAAGTCATATTTGGTTAAAAAATTGAATTAAACGAGCAAACTAAAAAGTTACTTGATGTTCTCAACCAACAAAATATCAGCCTTAAATATGCCATAAAACTTGAAGATCGTCCATAAATTGCGTAACGCTAAATTTCACTAATAAACAAAACAAAAAAAATCAGAAAGTTTTCCCTCGCAGAGCGAGTACCTAATATGAATTTAAGTTATATTTTTATATATTTAATATATTTATAATAATATATTTTTATATATTTAAGTTATATATGAATTTAAGTTTAATTTAAGTTACCTAATATGAATTGTATCTAATATGAATTTAAACTTAAGGACCTAAATATGAATTGTTTTCTATACAGTGAAGATAATAAAATTAAAAACTTTTACGATTCTTTTTTCGAAACTGGAGCAATCCCCTTGATTCGTAAAACAAGAGTAACAAAAAACTCAGCGTCTTTGATTGAAAAATATCATTACAACAGATATATTCGATAATGATATCCAAACAGGTATCTTAAAATCGGATATATCTAATCATTTTCCAATATATGTAGCTTAAATCAAACTTTTAAAAAAACACTTTTAATCAGACAATGGGTCAATTACATGAGCTTCAATTACAATTACTTTAAAACTTGCCAATTACAATTACAATTATTTGGATCAATTAAATTACAATTACAAATGTGTCGCATAATTTCAATTACAATTACAATTTCAATTTCAATTGACGCGGTTCTGAAGAATTAAATTTCTTCGGTGTTTTATGACAGAAGTTATCTAGAGAGATTGTATGGCTACTTTCTCCTTTGTTACTGTTGTTAACACTCCCTTCCTTACGCTTACGCGTTCGATATTCTGCATGTTTCAGAGTGTGTTTACGCTAAAAATAAAAGCAACAGAAATTACAGAATAGTTATAACATAATTATATAAATATTACATAATCTGTATAATGTAGATTGTTTTAATAAACTATTTTTTCAATTTTGTAAAGTACATGTAATAATTAATAATATTGTTAACTTTGTTAAACACGATTCAAATTATTATATTTAAATATTTACAACATAAAATCTACTATGATATAAAAACAAAATTATCATAACATTAAAATGATTGACTCATTACACAGTCACTGAGAGTCAACCCTTGAATATAACACTCGCAAGTGATATGATAATGTACTCATTGCCATTTTTAAAATAAATACATTTATTTACGATCTTTACACCAATTACAATGATATTAAACAGAGTATAGATACCTATACCAATTTAACTGGAAGGATAAGGATGAACAATTACAGTGCTACGATTGACAAATTACATTGTTTTTATTAAACTATTTTTTTTATCATTAAAGCTTTTCGATAATTGGAACGCCATAATAGAAAAAAACTATGCTTATAAAAACTATGCATTTACAAAAATCATACCATAAAATGTTTTTCTTCCGAGAGTTTTTAAATTCCGTAAAATTTAAGTCGACTAATGGCTAGCCCTGATTTTGCCCTTACCGATCCCTTATTGAGATTTGCCATAAACAAACTTTAATTTTTAAAATTGAATAATATTGGCTAAACTTTATCAAAAAAGTAAGCTATTTTAAATGTAAATTGATAAAAAAAAAGGTCAAAAAAAATTTACCCTTAATATACCCTTATCCCTTGAGGGACCCTTAAGGGTCTCTTATGTTATTTTAAGGCGGACGGTATTATAGTCATAAAATGTTTTGAATACTTAAAAGATCCTATTTAAAGTCTATACGCCAAGAGTTTTTCCTGAACAACTAAAAATTGCTAAAGTTACTCCAATTTTAAAAGAAGGTGATCAAATAAATATCAGTAATTATCGCCCTATCACTGTCCTTCTCCACATTTCAAAAATACTAGAACGTATTATGTAGAATACATTACACAATTATTCTCATTCTAATAATTTTTTATACAACTATCAATTCGGCTTAGAATTTAATAAAAAATAATTCCAAAGAACATGCAGTTATCCAATTTGTACGTGAAATCTCTAATTTTTTTGAAAAGTCTATATATACATTAGGTGTTCATGAAATTTTACTACAAAAGCTAAAATATTATAGAATAAATTGCAAAGTTAAAAAATGGTTGAAAAGTTATCTATCCAACTTAAACAATTTGTTTTATGCAATAATGTTCATCCAAATAAATTAATTATTTGGATGAACATTATTGTTCTAATTATTTCATGTGGCGTTCCACAAGGCTGCATTTTGGGACCCCTATTGTTCTTGATTTATATAAACGATCTAAATAAGGCCTCGAATTTAATAAGTATCATGTTTGCTGATGACATCAACTAATTCTTTTCTGATAATTACATTTACAAACTCTTCTATACTATAAATGATGAACTTAAAAGTATATCCAAATGGTTTAAATACAACAAACTAACCCTTAACATTAAGAAAACAAATTAGGTTCTTTTCCACCCAGTCTCTAAAAAAGTTTATTTACCCCGAAGTTTGCCTAATATTTTTATTGACGATGTTGAAATAAAAAGACAAAATGTAACAAAGTTTTTAGATATTTTTCTTGATGAAAACATCACATGGAAAACGTATTAAGACTATATTGGTACAAAAATTTCTAAAAATTTTAGAACTTTATATAAAACCAGGACATATTTATGTAAAAAAGTCTAACTCAACTTTACTACTCATTAATTCATAGTAATTTAAATTATTTTATGGGAAAATGTTGCATGGGGAAGCACTGAAAAAAATTAAAATGCCTTTATCGCCGTCAAAAACATGCGATCCGTTTAATAAATTTTGCAGATCGATACACTCAATCTAAACCACTTTTAATTGAAATGAAAGTTCTCAATATTTATGAGCTTAATGTTTTTAATGCTTTGTGCTTTATGTATATGTAGAAAAATGAAATCTATATCAATACCCGTTTTCAAAGATCTCTTTTGTTTGAAACCAATAAATAAATATAGACTTAGAAACAAAAATTTTATATATGAGCTCTTTTATCAAACCAAGTTTAATCAGTTTTGTATTGCATATTGTGTACCCAAAAGCGATATTACGGGAGTGGGGTGGGGGTGTTACACCCCCACCAAAAGAAGGTGATTTTCAAGTTATAGGTGATTTTCAAGTTATTTTTTACGAATTTAGTCGGCTAGTCGGCTATTGACACAATTCAGTCGGTTAAATTTTCGTTTTGAAGCCCTTTTTTTTTTTTTAAGAAACTAGTTGGTACTTTTTCAGTATTCATCCCTCTCCCCCCCCCCCCCCTCATTTTATTTGTAGAACTGCCTCTGCGTACACCCTATCTTTGGAATAAAATTGCTTTGTCTAATATTGACATGCATTTTACTTTTCCCATTTTCAAATATAAACTGAAAAATTTTAATTATCTTAATGGATGATGTAATCAGGTTTTTTTAATTGTAATTTTATATTTTCTTTAATACTTTTATTGTTTTTTACGTTTTATTTTGTTGATTATGTTTTGATGTAGTTTATATACACACGCTTGGTTTTGATAATAAGATCAGTACGATCTTCTTTTAGAAACTTTGTTTGTGTTTGTGAAAGTAATTTATTTACTTTACAACGAAAAAAGTTAAAATTTTTTATTTCAATTATCATCTTAAAAATTTTTGAAAATTGCATTTTTATAAGCTCGAAGGAATTCTAAGTGTAAATGCTCCCCGCTTGTCACGCAGGGGGTTGGTGGGGGGGTGATAAGTGCAAATACACCTAATGCAAAATTTAGAAAAAGATATCGGAAATTTGGTTACTGAGTTATTTTTAAATCTAATTCTAATTTAGAAACAATATTAACAGGTAAAAATAAATCCGTATTTTCACGCTTTAGATGTATATAAACTAACTTGTAGTTATGGTAAACCTTGTGTAAATAAAACTGGTATAAAAATGTCCACTCGAGTTTTACAAAACTTAAAGTCGATTAGTGACGAGAAATTGAGTAATTCTGGTGTATGAGTCCATAAAAAAAAATTTATTTAAATATTTACTGGACAAAGTTTTAGCATTGAATTCTAATAAATTTGAAAGAAAAATTAGGGAAGCTTTGGAAATACAATATCAACAAACTGGTCCACGCGTGAGAATGAAATTGATAATTAACCACAGGTTTTTGGAAACCAACAATGCGTTTTATTCAGATCAAAAATTGACGTCAATAAAACGTTTTCTTTTTAAATGCTTTTTTTAAAATTATTTAGTTGTATAATTTGATAATGAAACCGTCTAGTGATTTCGAAATATTACTATTAAATAAATAATCATAATACAGTTGTTTTGAATGTCTCCATTAAGAGAGGTAATTCAAAAGTAATTTAGTATAAAAATTCATTTAAGATGTCTTCAAAACAATAGTTAATAATTGTTTTTGGTCTTTATTTATTTTATTTTTTTATTTTATTTTTTATTTCGTCAGTAAAAAAAAAAGAATACAATGCCGTGTAATATAAATAAGATCTACATGACCGGGGTTAAAAGAAGACAATACTTGCCTTATCACTACACCCCGACGTGCTTTCATAAGCAAGCGTGTACAACCATTAAAAGTTAAATATACAATTACTTTGTGTCATTTAAAAAATTATATACAATTATTTACAAGTATGTTAAGACTAGTTACTAATCTATAATCAAAAGAAAATAGTAAAAAGAAATTAAAAAAAAATAAAAAATAAAAAAAAAAATCAAAACTATAGATAAGCTAATAGAATAGTTTATAGAGTTAATAAGATAATTGTTAAAAATAAAGAAAAAATAAAAATAAAAAATTTTTAAAAATAATTTAATTCATTAACATCGTTAATAAGTTTTTGTTTCAATTTTTTTTTGAATAGGTAAAGAGAAGAACAATTTTTCAGCTCGTCATCTAATAAAGCATTCCATAATTTAGGACCTCTTATAGCAATAGAAAATTTGGTAGCCAAATAATGCATTTTAGGTTGCTCATAATTGTACTTAGAAAATCTTGTAGGGTACATGTGATTAATTTTATTGAAAAGTGTACTAAATATTATAGGTGATATTTTATTATGAAGTTTGTACATAAAAATAAGAATTTGATAAAGGTTTAACTGAAAAACATTGAGTATGTGAAGATTATTAAATAGTTCTTTAGTATGTGTGAATCGACCTGCATTTGAAATAATTCTGACAGCATGTTTTTGTTTAATAAGCAGTTTTTTAATTTTACTTATATTAGAGCTGCACCAGGCAATGTTTGCATAGTTTATATAACAATATAACAATGTATGAGGGAGAAATATAAAATTTTTAGGCAGTTTTAGTTTAAAAACTGCTTGGCTTTGAATAGTATACCAATATTTTTTGAAATTTTATTTTCTATTGTACTTATGTGTTCTCTCCATGTTACGTTTTCATCAAGTATCACTCCTAAAAATTTTATTGATGACTCTCTAATTATTTTAGAGTTGCCAATATAAAGATTAGGAAGTTTTAGTGGAATGTTTTCTTTATCGTGAACTCTATAAAAAAAAGTATACTTAGTTTTATTTAAATTTAGGGACAATTTGTTCGCCTTGAACCATTCCGCTAGATTTAAAAGTTCTTTGTTTACTATTTTAAATAAAAGTTTAATATCTCCATTAGAGTAAAATAAATTCGTGTCATCTGCAAATAAAACAGAGTTTAAAATGTTTGAAAACTTATGAAAATCGTTTACATAAATAAGAAATAAAAGAGGACCCAGAATTGAACCTTGGGGAACACCGCAATTTATTGTCATATAGGAAGATTTTCCTTCTTCGTATGATATGTACTGTTTTCTATTGTTTAGATAACTTATGAACCAATCTAAATATGTGCTTTTAATACCACAACTTTCGAGTTTTTTTATAAGAATATTATGGTCTACTGTATCAAAAGCTTTGCTAAGATCTATAAAAACTCCAAGAGTAAACTTTTTCTTGTCAAATGCTTTAAATATATCATGAACAATATTAATAATGGCATGGTCAGTTGAATTACCTGGCTGAAATCCAAATTGTTTATTATATAAAATATTATTTGTATTTAAAAAATTCAAAATCCGATTATACATAATTCGCTCTAAGATTTTTGAGAAGCAAGGGAGAATTGAAATTGGTCTGTAATTTTCACAATTAAAAATATCTCCTGATTTAAAAATAGGTATAACCCTTGCAATTTTAAGTTTTTCAGGATAGACACCTTGTTTTAAAGAGAGATTAAAAATATGTAAGAGAGGGATTGTCAAGTATTTTATTGATTTTTTTATTACATTACTACTAATATTATCAACTCCTACACTTTTGTTTTTTTTTAAAAGATTTACTGCATCTATAAGTTCATTTTCAGTAATTTCATAAATATCCATTTTAGAGGTCTTATTAGGAGTAAGATATGTCTCAAAGTTTACTTCAGTGGTTTCTATTTTTGACGCTAGAGTGGAACCTACACTTACAAAATATTGATTAAGTGTTTCGGCAATTAAAGATTTATTTGAAATAACTTTATTATCAATTGTTAGATTTATAGGAAGAATATTTCTGTCAGTTTGTTTCGTACCAATTACTTCCTTAATAATGTTCCAAGTATTGTGCCGATCATATTTATGTTTAATTAATTGCTCGGTATAGTACAACTTCTTGGACTTTTTAATAACCATCTCAAAAATACGTTTATAATTTTTGTAATTGGTTTCATTGTTGAAAGTTTTTTTTTTGAGAAATTTATTATATAGTCGTTGCTTTTTTTTTGACGACTTGATAATTCCCGGAGTTATCCATGGATTTGATAATGTCTTTTTTTTCACACATTTTGTAATTAATGGAAAGGCTGTATTATAAAGTTGTTGTAATTTATCTTGAAACTTATTGTATGCCTTATTTGTGTGTACAATATCAAGGAGGTCTTTATTGTCAGTGTCGGATCAAGGGGGGGCTAGAGGGGACTATAGCTTGGGCCACGCAAATTTAGGGGCCCCCAAAAATTTTTGAGGACCTATTTTTTTTTTTTTTTAAGTCATTTTTAGGCTCTGGCCCATAAAAAGGCCTCCAAAAACAAAAATAGCCCCGGGCCCCAAGAAGTCTTAATCCGCCACTGTTTATTGCATATAAACTTTGAAAAATATATAGCGGTTAAGTTCATCTTACATTGAAATATTAAACAAAGAACCTTTAGTTTATATATATTATAAACATTCATTTCAAATAAAAAAAATTTGGCATGAATATAACAATGCTAAATGCTTCTGTTGCTGTTAAAGCAGACATAGTTGATCTTTTTTAGTGCTACCCCATGCTACTTGCATAGTTGACATGACATTGATTAAACAAGTATTAAAGCTAAATTAATTCATGTCTATTTTCAAAATGTCTTGCTTTGCAATACATTTTGAAAATTTGTCATACTAAGTTTGAATATAATTTTTCCATGTGAGATTTCATCAATAAAGACGCCAAGGAAATTATATATTTTGAGTTTCATTTGAATTTCCCAGTATATATTAGAGGTATATCACTTGATTAAAGTTTTTTTTTTGAATTTCGAGTGAAATAGAATTTAGTATTTTCTATGTTAATCGATAGTTTAGACTTGAACCTGTTTGAAATTTTATTTAGCTTCATGTTTATAACATGAAAAAGTGCAAATGATATTTTTATTAGACAGAAAAAATATCTTCGTTTTTAAGAGCATTGTATAGCAAAACAAAATAAAAAACAAATTCCAATAAATAAAAATAAAAATTTACATACAACATAAGTCTTTCATTGAACAAATTTTAGATAAGTGTGCATGGTGCATGTCAAGTATATGCAGTTGTTTATATATATATATATGTATATATATATATATATATATATATATATATATATATATATATATATATATATATATATATATATATATATATATATATATATATATATACAGTATATAAATATATATATATAAGTTATAGCAGTTGCAATAAGTCAGGAATTTAAAAGTTGCAAATTTTTGCCCCTCTCCCGCCCTCTCATTTTATTGCTAGTAGAATTGTCTCTGGTTACCACTAAGTTCACACACATTGTAACTTATTATTATTTTTTTTTTATAAATGAACTTTTTTAGTATAAATACAGATTGAGTTTTATTTCAATCCTAAGTTTCTTTTATTTCAATTAATTTGATTAATACTATTAGGGTAGGCTTATTATTTGATTAATACTATTAGAGTAGGCTTATTATTTGATTAATACTATTAGGGTAGGCTTATTATTTGATAAATACTATTAGGGTAGGCTTACTATTTGATTAATACTATTAGGGTAGGCTTATTATTTGATTAACACTATTAGGGTAGGCTTATTATTTGATTAATACTATTTAGGTAGGCGTATTAGGGTACGCTTCCAAAGTAGTTTTCTAAAAATATGTAATTGAGATATATTTGGCATTGTTACGACTTCTTAAATAATTTTGATAAACCTAAGTGTATTTTAAACAGTTTGTTAGACGTGTTTATACTCATTGGTGTTTGACAATACTGCAATATATAAGTAGCAAGTTTAAAGTTTAGCATTTTACATATTTTTACATTACCCATTATCAATTGATGGTTTAAAAAGAAAATTGTTTTCACTCTAAACATGATGATTGAGCAGGTTGGTCCAACGCAAACGGCGCAAGTTTGACATAAAGTAAAACATATCTTAAACACTTTTTTAAATAATTTTTTAGACTTGTGTTACAAAGTTTTATGTTTTTTGAAGTATTTTTAAAAAAATAAAAAAAAGGCCTATTAAATAAATAAAAATTTATGTTTTATACAATAAGTTTCAACTCATACTTTCAACTTTGACTATTTTTTTTTAGCCTAAACACAAAAATCATAAATGTATTGAAAACCGAATATGAACTGTTGATAACGCTATTTTCGGATATGCTAGGGTCTTCTCAAACTTTTTCCATAAAAAAAAATGTGGGCCAACATGCCTCGGTCTATCTTTCAGGTTCTTCGTGAGTTATGATACGGATGCAAATATATTGGATGATTTATTATGGATATAAAAGTTACCAATTTGAAATATTGTGCAAAATTATTGAAAATTAGTACAAAATTAAAAAATTAATAATTATTTGTTAAAAAAAAAATAATATGTAATATATAATAAAAACTTATATTAAAACAACACCATCATCAAGAAACTTCGTATAAAAGTTTTAACCATTTTTTTAATGTTCAAAACAATCGAGGTGTGTTCATCTTTGTAACTAAGCAAAAAAATTGTTTTGTTGCTTAGTTGAGTAATTGTTTTGAGAAAAATATTTTAATAATTCTTTTAAAGTGTTATTTACAATAACCTTTCAACAGTTAAATTTTATAATATAACACCTGTAACCACCTGTAATAACAATCAATCGATTATTGATCATAGCAAAGTAAGTTTTAAATTCATTTTTTTAACTTTTTTTAAACTTTAAACCATTAACAAACTGGCTATAAAGTATTTTCTATTATTTTATTAAAACATGCCTTGAAAAATATATTTTTAAAAAGTTGACATTAAAAACAAAGGGTATTTAATATTATACTTAGGAATGCCATTTTAAACGATTTAAAAAAAAAAAATTATCTAATATTATACAGTTCCAGTACCAAAGATTTCCTCTGTGAGCCTTACTTTTGGACTCTAACTAGTCCAAAAGTAAGACTCACAGAGTAAGGCTCTAGTTAATGAGTAAGGCTCTAGTTACCAGTGCTAAAAAGTCTTTAAAAAATTCTAATGTTAAATTAAAACAATTATAAAACTTTTAAATATCAAAGTTACAAACAAAAAATGCTTTTAAAATCATTTTATAATACTAAAGAAATTTATTAATATCTTTTTCACAAAATTTACAACATTTCTAAAGGAAACCAAAATAAATATAATAAAACCTGAAAAAAAAATTAAATTATCATGAAGAGGTGATAAATAGGATTGTGTTTTACAATCTTACAATGAGATGTCGAATAATTGCTAATAAATGGAAACTAAAATAATTCAACGAGCTTTAATTATTCGCGGATGTGATTTGTTTTGAAATGACGTAATAATTAAGAGCTTAGCTTCCAAAAATTTTACTGGCTCTTGCCTTTATATTTACATCATTTTGATACAAATTGGGGGTAATTAGAAAGTTTCTTATTAACCGTTCATTCAAAATAAATAACAACTTGGCAGATTTTCACGAAAATTTTTAATCTACCAAAAACAAACAAGGAAATTATTATACCTTTTTATAAATAAAAGAAATTGTGATTTTAAATATTCTGAACCTTTTTAAAAAGCTTATGAATGTAAATATTTTTAATTGCCGTGTATCTGTAAAAGTTTTTTTAAAAGCTCAAAAGAAAATTTTGATTTTTATAAAATCTTTAAATAAAAGTTTACGATTTATATCAACAAAGACTCAACAATTTTTTTCATTAAAAGACATTTTTTCTAGAAATATAAAATCAAAAACTGTATATAAATTTGACTAAACAAACTAAAATGATTACTAGATTAGATGAACTATCCAAACCTCTCTCAGTGAATTAATGAAAAGGGGCCATCCATAAAGGACGTCACCATTTTTTAGCCAATTTTTTACCTCCTCCCGCCCCCCTCCTTTGTCACCGGTTGTCCTTTTTCCCTATACCCCCTTGAAAAGGACGTCATAAAATCCTGACCCCTTCCCCTATTTTTAACCCCAAAAAAGTTTATTTCATCTCGCAATGATATTTGAATCTGCTGCTACACCTTTGAAAAATAAAATTAAAAATATTCTCATACATCATCTTCTTAAAAACACATGTTTACGTAGTTTCCCATGTTAATTTAACTAAAATAAAAAATCTATAAAGCGACGTGCTTTTCTGACAACCTCCCCCCTCCCCTTGTCTTTTTGTGTTATTTTTAAATGGCCTCCCCCCCCCCCCCCCTATTTGGATTACGTTCTTTATTGATGGCCCAAAATTCATGGAAAATAAAAAGCTACATATCTCAACATCTTTATTCCAACAATGATTGCTTTAACAAAGCTTTTTCAAAATGTTTTTTCTGTTTTGGATTTCGCCAATAGAGAAACTGATTTTGAGACAACTAAAGGCCTCTAACCTTAAAAGCAGAACTCTGAGTTAAATAAAAAAAATAATTAAAAGTCATTAAGTTATTCTGATTCTTATTAATAGCTTTATTTATAAATTTTATTGTAATTTGCTCTATGTTTACCTTGGAACTGCAACGCTTAAATGTAATGTAAAATACAGCACAAAAACTTGTAAACGTCAAAGGATAACAAAAAATTTAACTGAAAAAAATTATGGAGCGTTTAATAAACGGTGACTTAACTATTAGAATACAATTTACTTCCTTCCATTTTGTAACTGGGCGTTGGCAATTTTTTCAAATACTTCATTAGATTAACCGAGAGTTGTGATTATAACTGGAGCATATAGTAACGCTGTTCAAAAAACTGGTGGCAAACATTTTGTCTCCTCATTTTCTTCTAGCGTAAAAATTCTTGTTAAAATACTTAGTCTAAATTTTTTACTAAAATTGTAATAAGCAAGGTTAATACTGTGTCACAAATTGCAACGGAAAATATGAAAATCTAAAATAAAAATGGTTTTGTCTTCCTTTACACATTAAAATAAAGAAAATTTACTGTCATCTTAAGTGACAATATTTGACATAATTCACTGTTGTTTGTGAAAGGCTGTTATATATATATATATATATATATATATATATATATATATATATATATATATATATATATATATATATATATATATATATATATATATATATATATATATATATATATATATATATATATATATATATATATATATCATGTCATATCACAAGTTAAAATATATATATTATTCTTTGGGTTTAACTTGTGCGTGGTGGTGTAGTTCTAGAGCGGTCGCTTTGTAAGCCAAAAATTTTGAGTTTGAGCCCCGCCACATACTTGTTAGTTCCGCGCTCAACTTTTTCCGCGCAGTGCTCTTGTTCGACATTAGTAGTTGCAATGAGAAGGTGAATAGCATTAAAAAAAAAGAGACTATAAAACAAATAATGAAACTAATGTCAGGGAAATTAAGTACACTAGAGATAATTGGCTTGCAACTTGCTTGGCTTTCAAAATCTTACGTGAAGATTTCACATAAGAATAAAGATTAGTCAATAAAGCAGAGTCTAATCAAAAAAAGGTTGCAAATTTCATTTCTACTTTAATTATAAAAGAAAATCTTTTAAGAGAAAGTAACTCTAAATTTTGATACAATTTCTAATATGTTTCTTTCAAAAAGTCAACAATTATCAAGATTATCTGTTTTTTCACACTTGAGTCATAAAAGATTGTTTAAATAAGAAAACTATTTTAATATACTTATACAGGCTTTTAGAAAAATTATCTTCTTTGATCATATAAATTATCTACTTTGATCATATATTCATATGATGGAAAATTCATTATGCTGATCAACGATGTGTTTAACTAATCCAAATACTGCATTGCAAAAAAAGAGTGAGTTCTTAGCTTTTCCACTTTGTTCGTCGCAATTTGATGGAAGATTTAAGTGCATCGTCACATTAAATACTTTCCATATAAAATTGATTCAATTGATTTGAGACCTGTCCAAGTTTGTAAAAAAGTGATTAATTTTAGTCTAGTTTTGGCGTATCATCATATTAAGTCATGTTAAGTATTTAACAGATTTTGACACCTTACATTTATCTGCTACTGCAGTTCTTGATTGTAGATTGAAAAAATAACTTTACTTCAAAGTTTTGAAAATACGTTAAAATCTTTTTTGAAAAACAAAAAAAATATTTCCAGTTTTTTAAATTTTGTAGGAAATACTAAAATAACAAAAATATAAATTATTTTTTGTGGTTTTTGTAGAACTTTGTACATCGATCTGATTTGAGTTAATTTAAAAACTTTTAACTACTTTTTTTTTAAGATTTTAAGGATAGTTTACTATGGTGAAAACAAAATAAACAAACCAGTAGGTATTTTTACTTAAGCTTAAACGTTTATTCACACATATAGTAAAGGCAGATAGGTGCTAGCTGTCTCTGTTTTAACTCTTTAAGCTCTTTATACTTGTATCATTTTTAATTAGGAAGTTTTAATGTGATTTCTGACATTTTCTGATGGAAGGCTTTGATCGCAACTCGTCAACTTACCCTTGCTATCAACTAGTGTCGGTTTTCTCGTTAAAATAAAAAACGCAAAAAATAGTATAAAACTGTGTATTGAAGAATAATAATTACGTATAATAACTGAAAAATCAACACAAATTTTTTTTGAGGAACAATTTTTTAGTTTATCATTGTTATTTGGACCAAAATATTGCTAAAAACAATTTTTTTTTAGTTGGAAATATTAAAATTTTTTATAAACATTAAAATACAGCATTTGACAGACAATAAATTCACACCATTATTTTAACATCGTTAATTAACTAACATTATTAAGATTAGCACGAGATATCAGCTATTTTGATAGTCAGTATCTATGTATTTTCAATTCCCATGACAATATTCAGTGTCTTGTATTTTCAAATCCCATGACATTTCCTACGTTTTTATTTTCGACTTATTTGATTGATTGATTTTGCGTTGCTTTGACTAAAACGCGATTATCAATTATAGGTTGTTTTTTTTAATTTTTGGGGAGAATAAGATGTGAAAGCCGGTAATCCAGCAGTTCAGCGGCCTAAATTAATTGAATTTTTTAATTTAAAAAAAAAAAAATAAAGAATGTAAGTAACATTTTAATAATAATAATAGTATTTAAAATAATAATAATTATTTTTATTTTTAATATTATTGTTAAAAAAATATTTACAATAACAATTGTAATAACATAATTTTTAAAAAATATTATTTTAGGATGCTTTCAAATTCTCTACGAACGAGAGCGCTAAACTGCAGGATTACCTGGAAGCCTAGATGAGGTTGTTTGTTAGTTACACGGAATAGGCGTGTTCTGTAAACTCATTAACAGAAGACCGACTAAATCCTGATTAGGGATTGCAATCCGGCATTGCGTGATCCCGCAATCCCGCGGGATCCCACATTATTTTGGCGCATGCGAAATCCCGCAAAAACTACTGCGGGATTTGCGGGATCCGCAGGATTTGCTGAGCTTTGAAATTATTGCTTTTAAATAAAAAAAAGCAACTCTATAAACAAACACAAAAAAGATATCAAATTAAAGTATTTAATGTATTTGCATAACAAATTCATTTAAAAGTTTACTAGTCATTAAATGCACAATAAAATGTATATGGAGAAACCCGTTCAAATTTTTTTTTGTTTTGTTAATGATTAGTCATAAAATAGTCATTAAGTGCACAATGAAATGTATACTGAGAAACTCGTTCAAATTTTTTTCGTTTTGTTAATGACTACGTTGAAATTTTTGCTAATGAGTATATTGAAATTTTTGTTGCTGAGTATGTTGAAAACGTTAAATTGAAAACGTGACTAATAGAAAGCGCTACTTTTTAAAAAGACTTCAAAAATTATTTACATCAAGATTTTAAAACAAAAGTACCTACTAAGCATGTCGCAAATTAAAACTATATGGAATTATTTTAAAAAAAGTAATAAAGGAGAAAATGCGAAGTGCATGTTATGTTCGGCTATTTTAAAAATTAGTCAAAGATCAACAAAAGGGTTATTAATCCATTTAAAAACTAAACATGGAACTGATTTAAAATTAAACGTTTTACAACAAGACAGAGCTTCAACTTCAAAACAGCATAAATCAGTTGAACTAGAGTCTAAAATATACATCGACTGCGAAGACGAAGAGGTAATTCTATCAAAAAAGGTCAAAACAATAGACACGTTTTTCGTAAAAAAGCTTTCTATGGAATAAAGGTATCGCGCATGGTTGCTAAAAATGGCTTTACATTTAATAGTTTTTGCACATCTTCAGATTTGCGGTATTTGTTTTCAAAGAGTGGTTTCCGGCTCCCTACTTCACCTAATACTATAAGATCGATGGTAGTAAAATTCTCAGATTCTGTAAAAGCCGATATAATGCAAAAATTTATATCACTAAAAAAGCAAAATCAAAAGTTTTCAATAACGTTTGACAAATGGACATCACAAAATAGTCAGAGATACCTTAACTTAAATGTACATATGGAGGCAAACACTTTAATCTTGGATTGATTCGAATCCATGGATCGTGTAATGCAGAATATTGCGTCAAGTTGGTTGCAGGAAGACTAAATAGCTTCAATATCGACCTCCAAAAAGACATTATCGCCATGACCACCGATGGAGCAAGTGTGATGGTGAAAGTCGGTAAAACGATGTCTTGCTATCATCAACTATGTTATGCTCATGGAATACAACTTGCAGTTATTGATATCTTATACCAGAAAAACAACGGAGAAGTCGAAGAATCGTTTACTACAAATGAAAATTGCGAAGAAAAAGATGAACATGAGAACACTGATGATGATGAAGGTATAAATAAAGAATATGGTTTGACAATAATTTTGGACCGACCATCTGCTGAATTGGTTAGCAATTACAAAGATCTCATGAAAAGTGAGAAAGATTGTGAAAATATTTAAAAAATCTCCTGTCAAAAATGATACATATTTACAAATGTATATCCTACATGCCTTAATTGATGTTGGGTCTTAAAAGCCTTAATTGATGTTGGGTCAGAAATTCGTTTGACCCAAGAATGGTCCCAAATTAATGACTTAATTATTTGTATGGCACCACTAAAACTTGGTCTCGAACTATTATGCAGGAAAGAATCGAACCTTGTCACTGTGTAAACAACTTTTAAATTTATGTTAGATAAATTACAAAAGCAATCATCACTTTTGAGCATTGATTTAGCCGCGGCACTTCGTGAGAGGTTTACACAACGTCTTAATAAGAATTTAAATGGACTACTGGTTTATTTACAAAACCCTAAAAAATATGAACAAGAAATTAAAAAAAATGAAAATACTTTTTCAATCAAGAAATAAAAAAGATATTGACAAGAGTTTATACAATTGAAAGAAATAAAGACGAAGAAAATGAACTCGAAGAAAAAGAAGCTATTAACAATTCTATTAACATTTCTATTAACAATTCCCAAATACTTACTCCTACAATTCTATCGCTGAAAAAAGAATTGGAAAATCATATACAGAAAGACAAGAAAAGCTGGACAAAAAATGTAAAGGAGATACCAAATTTAGATTCTTTAGACTTTGATAAATTATTGAAGCAGGAAATGTCTGCCTATGAAAATAACGGAGTAAGAGGCGAGTTTCTAGATATAGCTCATAATTACTTGATGACCATATCACCAACAAGCGTAGAGGCCGAGCGAGCTTTTTTAGCTGCTGGCTATATATGCAGTCCTTTGAGGAGTAGATTATGTGATGATACTTTAAGTAGAGTCTGTTTGTTAAGAGCGCATTTCTTACAATGATACTTTCTCATACTTATTTTTAAAAATAAGTAAAGCTTTAAGACGCTCTACGTAAAGCTAAAAGACGTTTTACTTATCCTTTTGTTCATTAAATTAAGAGCTATATTGATTTACAAAGGAATTGTGTTTTTGGCTTCATTCACCTCATCTTATCAATTTAATAAGTTGAGCATATTTTTTCTGAAATAATTGAAAGAAAAATACAATTATCATTTTTGCTTTTTATAACGTGCATAAGAAATCTACCAATCCCGCGCGGGATCCGCACATAAATTAAAAAATTCGCACGGATTAAAAAGTGTGCGGGATTGCAATCCCTAATCCTGATATGCGGATGACAATAGTAATACTTGAAAACAACGCTTTGGGTATATATCGCGTATATCTTTTTAAATGGATAAATTACGGTTATTCAAACGTATTGAGCCTAGATTACTTTTTCGGGTTACATTATCAAGCTATATAAGTTTATTCTTTTTGTAATATTATGATATTTTGCTGCTGTTATATTTTATTATTAGTTTTATAATTTGTGTTTATAAATGAAATAAATTTATTTTATAAATAGTTTATAAATAAAATAGTTTAAATAGTTAATGAATAAAATAGTTTATAAATAAACTTTATAGTTTATAAATATAGTTTATAGTTTTAGTTTAGAAATATAGTTTATAGTTACAAAAATAGTTTATTTAAAAACTTTGTAGTTTATAAACAAAAAAATAAATAGTTTATAAATAAAATAAAATAAAAATGTGTTTATTAATAAAATAAATATGTTTATAAATAAAATAAATTTATAAATGAATATTATAAATAAAAATAATTTTTTTTTATTGCTTTTGATCATTTTTTTATTGCCATGTGCTCATTTGTTTTAAACGCAAAACAACATACGTGTGTTGTATGTAACCATTTAAAAAGATATACGCGGCATATACCCATAATGTTATTTTCAAGTATTACTTTCGTCATCCGCATATCAGGATTTAGCAATGATGTAAAGAAATAATTTATTTACGTCATTAGGATTTAGTCGCTCTTCATCAACAGCCAGCCGTACTAGCCCGTGCGAAATTACATGGAAGATGATGCGCTGTAGTAATTATAGTAGCTGATCTAGTTTTGCTTTGAAGCGGCCAACGCTGATAGTTTTCCATGGGTGAGCGACGCGGTTATTGAAGAAATTATAACGAACGAGGCAGTTGTTGTCCATTTCACGATGAAAACGCTTGCGATGTCTGTAGCTTGGTTAGCTATTTGGTGGATCGATATGCCAACTAACTGAGTCAATATTGTTTTCGATTTTGTATTTTTGTATGAGGTCGCCGCGTATACGTCTATTTAGTAGAGAACTGAGGCTGAGTTTGCTGCATCTTGTCTTGTAATCGAAGCGCTTTATTTTGTGCGGTATTTTGGTAGCCCGATGCTGGATGCGTTCTATGACATCTATATTATTTTTATGGCTAGTTGCAACAAAATAGTACACTTGATCCTATTTATTAAAAAAAAAAAAAAATCAATGACAATATCGGAATTAACAATATAACAATTGAGTTTAAATAAGTTTATAACAATATCTGTAACAATTGAATTATCTGTAACAATTGGGTCAGTAACAATTGGAATTATTTGTAACCGAAAAGAAAGAATAATTGTGCAAGAAAAAAACTTTTCATACAAACTGCAAACATTTTTATACAAACATACAAAAAAAGATCTCTCATTTGAATGTAATTTCACCTGAGTGACATTGGAAATAAAAGAACAAACGCCAGATCTAGAACTTTCGGCAAGGACTATTTTATTAATATCACTTATAAATGAGAAAATAGTACGTAACTTTGAAATGCTTTAAATACTAAGTTAAATATCGAGCACAACGAAGGATGTTTTAAGTTCTAATAGCGCACCCATAATTGTTATAAAGTGTATTCAAGTATTTATAACTTTATTGTTTAGAACTTAAATATTTATAAATTTATTACTTAATATTTAACTAAGTATAACTTTATCAGTAAAATAATTTTTTTTTTTAGTTATTAAGGTGCTCCCAGAAGTCCTTACGGTCTTATCACAGAGCACGCGGAATTTTGTCATTATTTTTCTTTTTCGTTTGCAATAAATTTTTCGTTAAGAAACCCCTATATTATCCTTATACTTTCATTTAAAAGACCCTTATATTACCCTTATATTCTTTTTAAGAGATACCTTGACAAAAAGAGAACTTTTTTGTTTTGGACACAAACAACATATTCTGGTTTTCTTATTGTTAATTTGGGATTAGACGTAATTTTAAACTCAAAAAAAGTTTTACTGTCTTCATCGTCCAGATAAAATAAATGTTTAAGTTTTCTTGTAGTGTAATAAACCTTTGAAAAAATTTTCTTATTAAACAAAAAAGTTCTTGTTTAACTCTATTTCTTCCATTTGAACTTCCATTTGTGACCAATGAATTGATCACTACCATTTTGGCCAATCGATTGTGACCAATCAATAGATCACTTCCTTTTGTAACTAATCAATTGTGCTCTGAATTTAAACCTTTATATGCTAATGTATCATTTTTACATTTCTAGTATTGTTTACAACTTTTAGGCAATGTCATCTAATAATGAAAACATCAATTTAATTAAACAATCTTTCTTTTTTTATATATCATATTTAAAACTTAATTGTCCATGAAATTTAGGATTTTTTAAATAACGTCTTTGAGAAGTATTAAAAAAACAAATATAGTTTTTAATATCTCGACAACAATTCCTAAGTAATTAAGGTAACTAAATAAGTAATTAACAAATCCTAAATCATCAAATCGCCATATTTTGCTTTTTTTATTGATGAAGATAAGGTAGACTAGGGTTAGTTGATCAATTTTTACTAAACTTAACAGATTTCACGAACGGTGTTTTGGATTTACATAATTTTTTCACTACTGAAAAATAATTCAACCTGTCAAAAATTGGTCAAAAAGAAATAACTTTGATTGAGAAGGTACTGTGTAAATTTTGAAAAGCTGCTCAACCTGCCCCAACGGGGCAAGTTGAGCAACTGTATGGAGCAAGTTGAGCAATCAACAAATAAATGAAAATACATGGCATGGAACTTGGATAAATAATCAATAAAACTATTGTTAACAGTGACGTGTATATAATTTTATCAACTTTTTATTCTATACATTTTAATGACTTTAATAAGAAAAGAGAAAAAAATAAATAGTAAAAAAGTGTCAGCATCTTTAATTTGTTAAATGTTTTGTCATGCGATGCGTAGTTCGTGGTATTTTAGTCGCTCAATTTACCCCTATTCTTAATTAGCCTCGCTTTACTCTATAATAGTTTAGTTTACTTTGTTGCAGCTTTAGACAAACCAGAATTGAATTGGTAAATGATCTCATTTTTTTACTAGCTGAGCTTTATTTTATATTTTTTACCTATTTTGCATCGCAGTAAATATATAAACAGTTTTGGTGTGTTGCTTGAAAATATGATTTAAAATTGAGACAAGAAGCTGTATAGTTATTTTTCAAACCATTTCAACATTTAAGAGAACAAATTCAATAGAATCAGACGCCATCCTGGTTTCTAAAACCGTTGCTAAGGAAGTAAAAAACTATAAATGCTAAATTAGAGATATTTTAATTGTGTTTTGTCAAAGTTTTTTCTTTTTTTCAAAATTTGGAATGTTAAATTGAACAAAAATTGATGAATAATCGATTTTGTTGATGTAAATGCGCTCAGATTTTTTTATACACATAGACAAAATGCCTATCATATAAGAAGTAGACGCCACGCACAAAACAAATAAATAAATAAAAAGAATAAAAATTCAATAACTAATAAATATATTTAAAAAAATAAAGAAGCTGTAAAATAGTGATGGTTTGATTAGATTGATTTGATTTGAATGTTTTCATAATTTTTGAATAAATATGTATTACCGTCAAATATTACATACATAATAATACAACATGTCCCTTCGCCTGATAGGTTAGTTGTAGCTGAAATTGGTTATGACGTGAACTAGGAATAATACCGTAATAAAAAAGATGTTTGGTGATCTCAGGTTTTCTGTGTATTTTCTGTGAATGCGCAAATTATTGATAACAAGCACATGGTAACCCAGAAAACATGCTATAGCTAAATTTCAATGGACCTAAGCATTCAGCAGATCGCTATAGTTTTGCCCATAGTTACAAAGTGGATCATTAGTGGAAGCCATCAAAAGTTGTTCGCCGATAGTTAACCACCATTAAAATGTCGGAAAATTATCGGCTTGCCATTTATAGCGGCCCCCACTAGTGGTCCACTAAGTAACCGATGAGCTAAACTCCAACAAACCGCAAAATAATGCCTATATAGATCCACTGCAAACCCACTAAAAAAATGTTTATTGGGAAAGTTCACTTGATTAATGGTGAATTGGAGTAAAACTTCTTTGTTAACATTTTGACACTGAGGAAAGCACTGTGGAAAGACATTCATATAGTCAATAAAAAGTATAACAAATTAAACCATGATTTGATATACAACTTTAAAGTTACTCCAAAGAACACAACTCGTATTTTCTGCACAACAAAAAAAATAATATTTTTTGCGTCAGTTTTTTGTTTTACATAGTATTAAAGCTAAATGAAAATTTTTTGAGAATTATTCCAATTAAGTCGTTAAGAAAAAATTAAAGAAAACTTTAAATCAACTTTATCGAAGTAAGTCAACCATGTAATTTGCGGTTCATTGAATTTGCAAGAATGGGTTGTAGCTTCTGAATGGGCCCTTGTTCGTTTTAAAAATTTATTATTTGAAGGAAATTCAAACTTATTTATATGACAATTCAGTTACGTAAAAAATTTAGACTGGGACTTTTAGGGAGGGAAAACAGATATATGCATAAACACTGTTTGCGCCTTGAATTGAATTTAATTAAATACATGTCTCACTTATATTCAAAAGAAAAACTTAAAGATATATACATAAATTAAAAAAATAATAATAATTAAAAAAATTGTGTTTAAAGATTTCAAAATTAAAAAATTATAGTGATTAACGATCGAATTAAAGATAATAGAAGCCACGCATTTCTAAGTTTTTCTTTAGTCTATATTGTATTTTAGTTTCCTGTATCCAGCTTAGTCTTCTGATCGCACAATATTTTTTACCTAAATTTTCTGCTAGGGACATTACTCCAATTTGATGTTCACATTTTGATGTTCTCTACAGCAATTTTTTTTTTTACAAAAATTAAATTTTTACAAATTAAAAAAATTTCAAAACAAACGAAATAATTTAATTCGTATTTTATTAATTTATAATTTCAATCAGGAACTCTTTAATATTTAAAACATCTGAAGAATATGAGCGGGTGCTATTCACGCTTGTATGAATACGCCTTCACTTAACGTTTCATAAAAAAACGTGAAAAATTCAATTCTTGAACCTGCTTACCTGCTATACCACAACAGATACAAAAAAAAGAGAGTATGCTTTTGCAAAACATTTCAAGCGAAGTAAAAGCTAAGAAAGGCTGTTTAAAAGTTCATCAATTTTAAATAGAAAAAAAGATCGTAACAGAATGAAGAACTTACGTGAAAAACATTTTATTTTCATTGATTACGTATCGTAATTTTGTCAAGTCATGCGCAGTCTTGAATTAAAAGAAAAATGGCTACCGTTTGTGAGACATAAAAAAATCGTTAGCTTCGTCTTTAAACTTTTTTACTGATTAAAAAAAGAAGTTTTTTAGACAAGATGTTAAGTCAAAAAAGATCTTTGAAGATTTTAGGTAAACTTTACTACAGTTTTAGTTATCTCGGGGGTTATTTTATAAAAAAAGTTGAAGTTTTTTAAAAAACTAATCATGCGTAACATAATTCAACGCAATTTTGTTGCAAATCGCGGAGAGTTACTTTAATTTTGACAGATATTTAAATTAGAACACTTTGTCTGCAAATATTTTTAAAAATACGGTATGAACTTTGATTTTAAAATAGATTTTATAAGTTTATGTTGTTTGTTGTAATGTTAAAATCCACCTGGCAATCGAAGTATAACCTCAATAAAAATACTTTGCGGTTTTAAGGAAAATTAGTGACGTCAATTTTACATCTGTTATTACACAAACATTTTATGTTTCAACCAAATTTTTATTGTAAAATAATAACAATAATAATAATAACAACTGTAATAATAAAATTCATAGTAAAAGTAATAATAATAATAACAACAACAATAATAACAACAGCAATGATAAAAATAGCAATAATAATTAAAAATAAAGTAAGTATTAAAAATAATAGTAATAATAATAAACTTAAATATTTTTGTGCTTTATACGCACCAAAATTGAAAAGCTTATATGCACAAAAAGAGTTACAGGCTTTTATTTATTATAAAAGATTATATTGTTATCAAAAGTTATGTTATTATAAATGTTATAGACTATTATTTCCTAATTATTTAAATATATAAGTTTTTTTAAATTTATATCATTAATAAACTATTAGTTTTATTTTGGTAACAGTTTTTTGCATAGGGAATAAGGGAAGGGGGGGAGGAAGGTGAGGGAGGGGGTGACATCCCCTTCTCATTCAAAGAAGATTTGGAAACAATTTAACTTTAACTTTTTAATTTACAATTTAACTTTTTTATATTTTGATTTTGAAACTAAAATCAATTTACTTTATTAAAAAATTACCATTGCTCAATTTATTCTATTAAAAAATTACCATAGAATCTGGATTTTGGGACCGTGCGAAACTTCATCTTCAGCTTACAATTTTTTTTTTTAAATTTTTCTTTATCGCAACTTCATCAGAGTAAAAAAATCATTAAATAATTTAAAAAATAAAATATAAAAAATAAAATATAAAAAATTTGTAACCTCCTCGACTATAGTGGCCCCCTCGGTCTAGGAAAAGTGAAAAAAATACACAGAAACATTAACAGTGGAGGCAATAACAACGTTTGTTTTTTGTAATTTAATTCTTTTTATTTGTTTATAAATTTTAAACTACAAATATTAGTACTTTTACATTTTTTTTTATAAAAAAATAATTATTTTTTAATCTTAACAAAAGTAAAACTAAAAACATGTTAGTATTTTTTTATCGATTGCTATAAAAGAACACAAGTATTTATAACTCCTTTTCAGTGGCGGATTGAGGTTTAGTGTCGCGGGGGGGCCAAGTCAATAAATAGGGGCGACCGGGGTTGCCTTCAGTAATTTAATCTTATATATATATATATTTTCTAATTGTTTTAGGGGGCGCCGTTAGACCGTTCAAGTGGGGCGTGGGGGGCAGCTCGCCCCCCCACGCCCTATACTAAATCCGCCACTGCTCCTTTTTTTACGATTAAAAATATTTTTTTTTTTAGAAAAACGTTAAATGTACAAATATTAATCGTTTTTTTTTTAATATTCTTACAGAAAACACAAATTAAAATTTTCGTGCTTTTTTCGGAGCACGAAAATTCAAACAAATAAGAAATTTGACGCGCTTATATTTTTAAAGCACTACTTTTAAAAAATTTTTTTGCCAAGTTTCCAAATTAAAAAAAAAATTTTCCCTCAAGTTTCTTTAGTAATTTTTTCTTGAGCCCTTTCGTATAAAAAGGTGCATTAACAAAAAACAAACCTGGTGATGATAAACAACTTTTTTATTTTATTATTTGGAATAATGAATTATGTTATAGAAGATTAGAAAAAGTTCGTGTTTGAAAAAACGCGCTACAAAAAAAAAAAAAAAAAAAAGAAACGAAAGCTCACGTTCTGCTAAATAAAATTGCAGTTTTGAAATTTTTCCAAAAATAAAGGCTGCTCTCGTGATCCTAACTTTTTACTTCGGAATAATTTTATTTTCTGAATAATTTCTTTTTTTTTTTTTTTTTTGCGCGCGAACAATCTAAAATTATTTTTTTTATATTCCAACTTTAATTAGTACAAAGAAGTTGTTTGAAAAAATTGAATTCCAAAACGACCATTGATTTGAAAATTTTAATTGGTTAAAATTGTGTGTTTTAGATCGTTTTTAGTCTGGTGGAATTTTGAATAAGCTGGGCGTCTTGTCGGCTACTCAAATCATAAGTAAAAGAAAGTTAAGGAAGAATGACGGTATATTTAACAAAACATTACAATAATATATTGTCACCAGTAAATTTACCAAAAAATTTACTAACGCTTAAAGAAGAAGAACAAAACGAAGTTTATCTAAACGATGACGACTCCCCAAGAGATAAATCTTTTTTTGACATTTCGAATGTAGCCACAGAAGGAATTTACAACGACTCTCAATCAGGGACTAATAACTTCGGAGAATTTCAAAATGATGGTGGTAATTGGAATGGACTTATAAGTAACTACCCTGACGAAGAAAGTATTCATATATCAACTACAGTAAATAGCATTAATCCGTGCGTTAATAATATGAGTTCTGGTCATTACTCATTCTCTTCATTTAACGATCCCGTTTTCAATTTTAAAGAAAATCACTCGCCTATGCAATCACCAACAGGTAGTTTAGCATTATCTAAAAGTCATCTGCCTGCTTTAATTTTGTCCAGCAAATCACCTTCTCGCTACAGCGATAAAGCATCTCCAGTACTTTCACCGCTGACACCTTTGGGTGTAGTTCATGGATTAGGAAATTCGTTTAGTCCAGCTCACTCAAGTGCATTTACACACATAACCTCAAGAGAATACAGTGGGTATAAAGACACAACCTATAATACATATAATAATAAAGTCAGTTACGTAGCATCTCCAAATAATGAGCTATCCCATATGCCTAGTATTTTGCATCGGTCATCAAGCTTTAGGGATATCGGATATTCAACTCAGCAACACGATATACTTCCTAGCACAATGTTTATTCAACAGCCTCGCATGTGCAGTCCTCCTCTCGCAAACATAAACGCTTTTGTAGAAAAATATAACTACTCTCAATGTTCTAATCCAAACGTCTTTAACAATTTATATCAGCATGCAAATTTAAATATGCAGTATGGCAATGACATAAATTTTTCCACTAGTGGTAACGATACTGACGGACATATAAATCTAAACGAAATTATCGATTCGCACGGTGTTATCGATAAAATGAAACTTTCGTGTAATGAAGATGTAGTAAGTGACATGCATTCAAAAAAAGTGGGGAACAAAGGTTATTTATGCGAACTTTGTGGAAAACTTTATACTAGAAAATATGGATTAAAAATACATATGCGAATTCATACAGGTTTTAAACCACTGAGATGCAAGTTTTGCCAAAAACGTTTTGGTGATCCTTCTAACATGGCAAAGCATATTCGTCTTCACGCAGTCGGTGACACGCCATATAAATGTCAATTTTGCACAAAAGTTCTTGTAAGGCGTCGTGATTTAGACAGACATATCAAATCAAGGCACCCTAACGGTCTTTAAAGTTTTTATTTTGTAAAATTTATGTTGTAAATAGTAAATTAAAAAAAGATAACACCTAAATAAAAATACGATTTGTGGTTGATGCTGACAAAATACTTATAATTGTTAAATCATTTATTTTGCGCGTTACTATATGCAAAAGTTATGCATAACATAACACGGTTTTTAAAGTGGGAAGCACAATCGTCATTTTCTTAAAAAAAAGCATTTAAAGCTTAAAATTTTTTTTTAAAAAAAGATCCTCCTGAGTAAAAGTGTGAGTGTGTGTGTGTGTGGGGGGAGGGGCACGTGCTTCCTGGCTCCCTTTCCCTGGTGTCGTCAGCAATAAAATAATTTCAAATTGAGGGGAGTTTGAATTAAGTTCAAACTCCCTTTCCAATGTCGTATGATAAAAAAAAAAAACGCATCGTTGTAAATTATTATTTTTATTGTAAATTTAATTGCATGATATGATTTATTTTACTCTGGAAATAAAGTTGGCAACTTCAATTTATCATTGGTCAAATATTTAACTTTTTTGTAAAGGAAATTTAATGAAAATAACGAAAGAACCTTTGCAATTTTCATTTAACGTAAGTTAAAAAATACACATGAAGTTATTTTTTTCTAAAAGTTATTAATATAGATATCAAAACTTACGTTTTTACTTTAATTTTTAAAAGTTAACATTTTAATTTTGAATTAGTATGACGTAAGTTAAATCTTTGCGAATTTATCTAAATGTTTTGGCGCTGTTTTTAAAATATTGTTATTATTTACACAACAAAAAATTGGATTCCGTAATAGGAAACCAACCATTTATTTAAATAAAAAAATGGAAAAAATTATTTGGAAAAAAAGCTAATTATAAATATCTGAATAATACTCTACTTATAATCACATTAGCAAGAGGCTGTGAATGTATTCGTTATACAATTTTATATTGAAAAACTGAATTACGTCTAGTTTTAAAATTGTTTTTCTTCATTACCTCGAAATATTTTAAATGTTGGTTGGTTACTTATCGCTTTACGGCGTCCAGTTGATATTTACAATTTGCTCTTACTCACCAAGAAAAAAACTGTTATCGTTTTTTATTAACTCTTTTTATTTTTTTAAAAGAAAAATCTCTACGTAAGAGAGCGACCAATTATTTAAAATGAATGGAATTTTAATTGCAATTCTTTCGTTTCGTAACTTAAGAAGTAAGATACAGCGCCGTCAATACTACTAATATTGTTTTTAATCAACAAATGACTCCTTACAATTGTTAATAAACATTTTTTTTTAATATAAAACAAATGTTTATATTTTAAAGTAATTTAAATAATTAACTCTAATTAAACGACTGGCTTATTAAGTTACGGTATTCATATTTCAAATGACGTTCTTTAGAAATAAAAACAGTTTTTCGGACTCCTAAAGTTGCCTATTTAATTATTCGTGATCTGGCCTTTTAAATTGACTAAAATTACTTTCTCCTATTAATGGCTTAATTAAGCCATTAATAGGAGAAACACATGGCATTTAATACGAAGACATGCGAACAATATCTCACCCCTTCATTTTATATATAATGTGCGATAGCCACACATGGTTTTACTGAACTTACTAATGACCCAATTTGGGTTTGGATACTTTTTCAGCTGCCTCAAGCAAAAAACTAATTTTCTGCAAGATATCAGCTCATTGGTATTTTTTTAGATATGAGTTCATTTAGGAGGAAATCCTTCATAATAATCGCACGTTAACGCTCGGTAAATCGCAAGTTAAATGCATATTTTAAGATAACCCGTTTATTTACTTTAGTCATTCACCTCTATTAAAACTTTTTTACATTTATGTATTAAACATTTGAATTACAACATCTTCTAAAGATTTTCAATAGAGCCGACGAAACGGAGGGGAGAAGGCGTGTGCTGTCCCACATTTTTTCTGAAGGAACTTTCTTTTTTTTATTTTATTTTTTAAAGAAAATCCTAGATAAAGAGGACTTTTTAAAAAAATTGACGATTGTGCCCCCTCCACTCTCGATTGTGCCCCTCCACTTTGAAACCCGTGTCGCCCTGATGCAAATAAAACAATACTGTTTTGCAGAAATTTGTCCACAAAGTTGAAACATTTTTTTACTTGATTTTTCGTGTAACGCAAATTAAATGACATATATTGGTCATAAGTTTGTTATTTTATTTTCAGAATCATATTTTCAATGCCTATATTATCCTTCATTTTGCTTTCAAGCAAAATTGCTAAAAGTTTTATTAGGAGTTTCAATAAGAGAAATTTTGACAAATTTTTTTATTTTACATTATTTAATCGCTTAAGATTTATCTCAATAAATTTACCTTTCCCGGCAAATATTTTTGTCGTGATTTGGTAGTGGATCTATAAAGGCATCTTTGAGCTATTTTGACTATTATTGATACTCCCTATAAGTGTCCAACTTTCCAACATGTTATATAAAAGACAGCCACTTTTACGGACTGCCACAAATGGTCCACTAAGTAATTGATAATATATAATGAACCGCTCAAAATAAAACTATAATGAACCGCTCAAAATGTCTATATAGGTCCACTAAAATTTAGCTACAGAATGTTTGCTGAGAAAAATACATATAACAAAATCAAAATATTTGTTTACTTAACGATTTGCAACTTAACGATGCGCCAACATACAGAGCTATACAGAGATAAATACATATTCAAAAGGAAGCATTAACGTTTACTTTCGTCTATTTTTATTTGTTTACTTTTTGTTTTATGTATATATATATATATATATATATATATATATATATATATATATATATATATATATATATATATATATATATATATATATATATATATATATGTATATATATATATATATATATATATATATATATATATATATATATATATATATATATATATATATATATATATGTATATATATATATACATACAGTGCCGTGGCTAGTAGGTTTGAGATCCCCCCCCCCCAAAAAAAAAAAAACCTGCCCCCAAAAATCTTTCGATTATTATTCCAAAAGGTTTTTCATTAGACATTAAAAAAAAAAGCTCTTTAAATTTGCAAAAGGGCACTTAAATTTCTAAATGCGTCTAATGACAATTAGGGCCAAAAAATCTTTCCATTAATATTCAAAATTTTTCCTTAAGGAAAGAAAAAAAGAAAAACCTTGGTACAAAAAGACAACTGTTTCTAATTTTTCATTGAAGAAAAAATTAAATTTATATAATATCTTTATATAATAAATTATAAAATATCTCCACTAGACAAAAGTAAAAGTTTGATGCTTACTTTTGAAAATGTATTTAAATAAAAAAATAGTTTTTATGTCGCTCACTACTTTTTTAAAAAAATTCTTTATTTAAATCTCATTTAATCCCGATTAAAATATATTTTATTTAGAGATTTAATTTAATAACCCGCGTGGCGCGTTAAATACAATATCTAAAATATAAACAAACAAAACATTTAGATCTATAACTAATGGAAAAGTGCAGCACAAGTTTCGAATCTAGTCGAGAAAGTCCCGGTAATATTAACATTCTAATTTGGAACATTTGAAAAAATGATGTAAAAGAAATTTAACTTTAAAATCTAAATAGTTTTTAGAGAATTTTTTGATATTTATTCTTCACAGTTGCAACGGAAATGACAACGTTTTAACAACTCTAAATAAATCAAATTTTTTACTAGTTGCCGATGCCCTCTTGAGTATCAGGTACAAGAGATTAAGTCAAAATTCAAACTGTGTTATGGTTTATATATGAGTGAAGCTTGTTTTGACTACTTAAAAAAATGTGACATCGGTTTATAAAAATATGGCATCGGTAAAATGAGAAAATTTTAACGATAAAGTGCGGGAACAAAGTAAAGAAATAGAATTAAGAGATTCGGTGCTTCAGTACATACATCGACTGATTTAAGGAGAACATGCAAAGAAGAGCTGCTACATCATCTGAGGGTTTGGGTTGGGACAAAGATATGGTAGGATTAGGAGAAAAAAATTGCCCGTGCATCTCAGTTGACCGCCATCCCGCAACCTTTTATTTCACATTTCGTTTCCTTACATTTTGTGCATGCAATGAGTAGTTTTCAAGAAATTTTAATTGCTCTGTTTCTTTTCATTAGTCATAAAATTGAACCGAGAAGAACTAAGAGCACAGAGCACTGAGGAAAAGAATTTAACCAGGAAGTTCATGCCTTCTTATCAATCAACCAGATACAGAAGAAGCATCGAACGTTGAACTTCTTGGTTCTGAGCTGGAACTATAATCGCTGCTCTATGATTAGATTTTGTTTTTTTGATTATATCATTTTTCAAAGTGTGAAACTATATTAAATAAAACTATTTTAAATTTAAATAAATTTATGTGTTAGGGTGATAAGGATGTACAAGGATTAAATATTACAAGTTCTGAATTTCAAAATTAATAATAATAAAATTAATAACAAAAATAAAATTAATAATAAAAACAAAATTAATAATAATAATAAAAATAAAATAAATTACGTTTTTTTAACAAAAAATGCAATGGTATCGAATCTTATTTCAAAACAAAACTGGTACTTGCAACGACAAAACTCACAAACAACGTCAACAAGTAATTTATTTTCTTTCATTGATTGATAAAGATGACGTCACTCAGAGAGAGGTCTGATTAAAGGAACAACGTCAATTATTAAACATAATAGTTAATAATAAGCATTATTGTTTTAATTATTCACTTTAAACCAGAAGCCATATTATATAACTAGATGTCTAACTTCATTACGAAAAGTAAAGCCACTTTTTTGCCTTTTTACAAATGGTGGATTAAATTTGTAAACAAATATTTTTAACTTTTCTTTTCTTAAATGAAGTAAATATATTTTAAATTTAATTACTATTTACGTAAAAGTGTTAAGCGGAAATTGTAATACTTGTAAAATAATAATTTGTGATTCCTTGATTTATTTTTGATTAAAAAAGGATTAAAGTTTTGAATAGAAAAGTCTTACTATTTTGAAGCATTTTTATGAATTAAAATACTTTTTAATAAACATAGGCTCATAAAAAAACTTTTAAGAGTATTTTATAACTGTTTTGAATTATCTTTAATTTAATGGGAACTTTTGACGTGCATTTTTAACTTTTATTCTACACATCGGCTTCAGCTTTTACCCTTTTTACAAATGGCGGATTATTGTTATAAACAAAAAAAAAAGCGGCTTTACTTTTTGTATAATAAACTCCCACAAGTTAGACATCTAGTTATATAACATATTATTGACCAGAAGTTTTAAAGTGAACAAAATATTTTTCCAGAAGTATAAAAAATTTAAAACGATAACATTTATTATATATTAGTGAAGGACGCAGGCTGTTTAATTTTCTATCCTCTCCAAAATGAGTTTTTAAAATTTATATAATCTTAACTTTTGAAGACTCAAAGATTATTTGATGAAATTTAAAACTTGTCGATGACTTTAAATTTAGTATAAAGATAGTAAATTATAATATTTTATAAACTCATTACCTTCACATTCACAGGGTTTTTTTATTCCCAGACTCTAATTAGGGCAACTTTTCGAAAAACATTCGAAGATATAAGCAAAAATCTACATAATTTGGAGTTTTTACAATGCATACAAGAGCCATCAATAAAACATCAAAAAACCTTGCGTTCGCCCCTGTATATATTTTGAAAATCATGCAAATTTTTAAAATACCCTATATATGCTACTCAACGCACTTAATCCAAGTTATTATATTTTTTTGTCTTTACTGTTCTTTGTGGTTACAAACATACAACTTTTTTAGCCTGCTACATATTATTATTATTTAGTTTTTGACAACATCAACAACTAAATGTCAGAAATATTTATCAGAAATATAAATGACAATTCTTCAAAAAATATAGTAAAGAACAACAATAATATTGTCTTTCTTCACTGTATATATTTTTAATCCACTCGATTTTATTTTTCAATTTTTACAGCTTTCATATTGTCATGTCACATATCGACACTTGCCAATTTGTTGTTAAATTTAATTTTTTTAAATTAAACTATGCATAATAATTTTACATAAATTTCTTATAACATAATTAGATATTCATTTTTGATAAAATTTATTCTTATTTATATATAATCAAATAATAATTATTAGGTTGGTGCACAGGGCTGTCCCGAAGAGATTTTAAAGGAGGAGAAGAAGGGGGGGGGGCCATGTCTGTTTTTTGACGACCAAAGCCAAAAAAAAAAAATTTATGCCAACTAGCTTAAAAAAAAAATTTGTTGGTGCAAGGTTATTGCACTTTTTTTTAGCGCCAATATTAATAGTAAAATAAAAGCACATTAAATACATGACTTTTTTATAGCATTTTAAGTAAAATAATATCTTAATAACTAATATAATATAGTTATAAAAATATACATTACTTATCAGTAATAAATAATAATTAGAAATTAATAAAAAATATTTTTAAGGTTTTTGCATCTGCAAAAGAAGGTCATGTACTGTAATAGCTTTCTCTTCTTTTTTGAAAGTATATTATATAAAGTATAATATAATTTGTAAAGATAATATTATAATTTATATTTATGATGTAGTAACTTTTATTAAATCATAACAATTATAATCATATTAGGTTGATGCATAATTTTGCTCATTTTTTGAAGTTTATTATTCAATTTTATACATTTATATATATACTTCAGTATTTATATTTTATTTGAAATCAGTATTTATATTAAAAACTATTATATAGGTATCTATTTTTATGACTATGTTATATTAGTTACAAGTAATTAAAAAACTTTAGTATATGCGCTTTTCAAACCTTAACCCTTCTCTGTAGATGCTAAAAGGTAAATAACATAACTACATAGGGAGTGACTTGTATTTCTCCGTACTTAAAACACGTCATGGATTGTTAAACGAACTTTGTGAGTGTTTCCAAATCACCTAGGTTCCTTCTAGATGTGAATAGAATTCAAAAGGTGTATGAAAATAAGGTAACTAGATATATTTCAGTAACTTTGAAATATCCCATCTTATCAAAATGTAATATATATATATATATATATATATATATATATATATATATATATATATATATATATATAAATATATATATATAAATATATATATATATAAATATTTATATTCATATGTATGTACATTTATATATAAATATATATATATATATATATATATATATATATATATATATATATATATATGTATATATATATATATATATATATATATATATATATATATATATATATATATATATATATATATATATATATATATATATATATATATATATATATATATTCATATGTATGTATATATATTCGTGTATTTTCCTCAACGTGCATTTAACGGCGTTGAGTAGATAGAGAAAAATAAATTTTAAAGTGTAAAAAAGATTCTACTGAACATACCGAATTATAGTAATTTCAAAAAGCATGCAAGAACGAAGATAGTTCTATAATTAGATGAACAAATGACATCTCTAAATTTTTTATGGACTGGTATAAACGTGCCACTTTTAGATTATCTGGAAAAATTCCTTGTTTTTAACTGATTTTAAATAGCACATTTAAAATTTCAAAATATTTTAGACTGTACTTTTGAAAATTAAACCAAGCATATAATAAAATTCTCTAATAAAACAATAAAACTTTCAAGTCAACAATCAGAAAAATTTTGAACTTTTTCCTTTGCGCGTTATAATTTGCTTGAATGTGTAATAAAAGTTCATTAGGTTCGTAAA
>NC_061170.1:36193294-36298294 GCF_022113875.1 Hydra vulgaris | reverse complement strand
TTCCTTTCTAATAATAACATCAATATACTTTTTTAAGATATGAACATTAAACTAACAAAAATATCTGACTGGTTTAAGTCAAATAAACTTTCACTCAACATTGATACAACTAAATGGATTTTCTTTCATCCACGATTTAAAAAACATTTACTTCCAAGTAATATGCCTCTTCTTCATATTGATAATATTCAAATAAAAAGAGTAATTTTCACAAATTTACTAGGTATCATTGTAGATAAAAATTTATCATGGAAGAATCACATTGGACGTTTAAGCAACAAAATTTCAAAAAGCATTGGAGTTTTATATAAAGTAAGAAGTGTTTTAAACAAACATTCATTAACACAACTATGTTATTCTTTTATACATTGTCATATTAATTATACTAATATCCTCTGAAAGGTACATAATTTTGCAAATTATGTCCATTTTGCAAATAATTTTGCATTTTGTAATGGTCCTCTGAAAGTTCTCTTCTTTCTCTTTCAGTAACTTCCAATTCTAATAGTGGTTGCTTCCAGCCTTGTTGGAAGTGAAGATTTATAAAAAAAAAAAAAAATTCAACAATCAGGTCGATGCTCTACTCGATTGTTAATGCTCTACTTGATTGTGTTATATGTTGCTATTTATTTTAATGAATTGAATAAAATAATAAATTTAACAAAAAAAAAATCAACAAACAAAATTAATAAATATTCACAACATAAACAAAAAAAAAAAGCACACACATACACACACACACACACACACACACACACACACATATATATATCCTTGCATAGTAGTCGAAGGAGATTTTAGTGGTAATAAAAGTCTATTTTTACGCTTTTTTTTTAACATTTAAGCAACATTTGAATGTCGTTTAAACATTAAAGCAATTAAAAATATGCAGATAATATATTAAATTTATCCTTTTTCTAAAAACCGCAATAATTATGATTAAAAAGTTTTATAAGTTAATGGTGCTTTTGTTTATTTATTGTTTTATAATATTTTCAAAACATGCAGGAAGTGTTGCTACATCAACTAAAAAAAATTAAAACATGCAAGGAGCATTGCTACATCGACTGAGAAATAGATTAAACATGTGTTAAGCGCTGCTAAACCAACTGAAAAATAGGTACAATATGCAAGGAGTGCTGCTACATCGACTGACATATTGGTACAACATGCATGATTGCTGCTATTCTTTTATTTATTTTAAAAAATCTTCACTTCCTACAAGGCTGCAACCACTATTTGAGTTGGAAGTTACTGGAAGAGAAAAGATAAAGTTTATAAAGCAAAATAATGATTAACAGACAACTTAATAGATTGCAAATTATATGAATCAGGAAAACAAGATAAAGGAAACGAATTCCAAAGAACTTATGTTCAAGGAAAAAAACTAAAGAATAAGATTTTTTGAAGCACTTTTTCTAGCACAGGAATAGCCACAGTAAAAGGATGACACTTGATTGAATGAAGAATAACACAAGATTGCATTTTGGAAGATGGCACAAAAGACACTAGCTCTTTAGAGCAGTGCCCATTATAGTATTTGTAGAAAAGAGAAAGGAAAGCAACATTACGATGATGTGACAATTGTTGAAGGTTGGCTGCAAGAGCAGTTCCAACTATGTTTACAAAGTTTTTTATTTGCCTTATCTACAAGAGAAAGGGCAACATCAAAAGATCCACTCCCATATATTGCAACAGTAATCCATACAAGGACAGATTTGAGATTTATGGATAGAGAATAGAATCTGGAGTAAGAGCATGTCATGCTCGATAAAGAGATGCAACTTTAGCAGATGCTAATTATGAAATTGACCTTATATATGGCTTCCAAGAAAGACTCATCGAGTACATTACCATTCATAATATAGGAAGATCTAGATTGTTGCAATACAATTAGCTGAAATAAATTGAGTTTTATCTGAATTTAAGTTCACCAGCCATTTATAGCCCCATGCTGTTGCAGAAGTTAGATCCTTTTCAAGCTCAAATGCTCCCTCCAAGCAATTAGATGGTGTTGGCTTCTTATCAGATGGTTGTAACTTCTTATGAAGTTACAGGAAATGAAAAAAGTGCTGTCCATGAAAGACAACTTTTATACTACGATTGGTAAGGAAGGACTCAATAATCTTAAAGATGTTACCTGATGCACCCTAAGAAGAGAGCTTATGGAGAAGACCAGCATGTCAAACTTTATCAAAGGCTTTAGAAATGTCAAGAGTGACAACCTTAACCTCTCAATATCTACCTAATGCAAAATAAAACCTATCAGTTATTACTGTTAACAAACCAGCAGTAGAACGAGATTAAAAGATTAAAATTTCATATTGATGATCAAAAAGTAAGTTATTATACTCAAGATGAGAGATGTTTGTTAATTAAAGATTTTTGAGATGAAATACAAGATTTTGTTACCTGACAATAGCGGGTTTTGGCAGTAGATAAAACCTTTTACAATGGTTTCTAGCAGTAGCAAACAGGCGTCTGTTTTCTGGAGAATTGTTTTAGAGATAGATACAGTAGTAATGATTACAAATTAAAATTTAAAATTACAACAGTACAACCAGAGGAAAATCATGAGAAAAACTGAGGCTTAACTTGGGGGGAATAAAAGATTCCATAAGAAGCACATTTGTCAGGAGGAAGACAAAAGATTTCTACGCAAAGACAAAAGATTTCTACCCAAGGGCCATCACAAAGAAAATCACGGAAAGAGTCCCAGTTAAGTCTTACTTAAAGTAGTTGTAAGATGTACATTGATAGGGGGATTCTGATGATGAAGAAGAATGACTTTTAGAGAGATCAAACCATGATCAGAAGCACCTAAGGGTTTATGTCAAAAAATGATCACTGAGTAGGATTAGAAACAAGACATAAGTCGAGTAGAGAAGGTAGATGATTTGGATTGTCTGGAAAGAGAGTCTGGAAAATCGACTATTTGTGTTAGAGATTGAGAAAGGCAAAAGCTGTGGGAATTAATTCCTGCAGAGTCACTGACACTAGAGCCATTTAGTGTTATGAGCATCAAAGTCACCAACAACAACGATATTGGCTGAAAGATAAAAAGAAAGGGCTTGGTCACTTTGATCAGAAATAACATTGAAAAGAGTACAGTTTTGAGATAAAGAGCGATATAAAACTTTATCACAACATGAAATACGAAATAGTAAAAAAAAAAAATATTAATTGCATAATAAATTGCAATACTAATTTATAGGCACGGTTGTTAAATTAAAAAAATAGCTGATTTAAATTAAATGCAAATGTTTTAGATTGGACTAAGTAATAAAATTATTTAACTGATAAAAAATAAACTTATTATATTCTAAATTACAGCATAATAATTTTTATTTTATATAATGAATTATATATTTTATATATTAATTACTTTAATATATTATTTAGTTTTAATAATTCTTAAAATGGGTGCATTCTTAATAATAATAAGTAAGAAAATATAAAACATTTTTTAATAATATAATGTATTGGATATTAGCTTTAACAAATCAGCCATAGAACAAGATAATCAAAATCCATATTGATGATCAGAAAGTTATTAGATTCAAAATAAGAGGTTAAGTGATTAAAGTCTCAAAAATCTTGCCAAGGTTAATACTTAGACAATACTTAAACGCTAATACTTAGAAATACTTAGACGCTAATACTTAAACAATACTTAGACGCTAATACTTAGACAATACTTAGACGCTAATACATAGACAATACTTAGACGCTAATACTTAGACAATACTTAAACGCTAATACTTAGACAATACTTAGACGCTAATACTTAGACAATACTTAGACGCTAATACTTAGACAATACTTAGACGCTAATACTTAGACAATACTTAGACGCTAATACTTAAACAATACTTAGATGCTAATACTTAGACAATACTTAGACGAGTAGTAAAATAGTAGCAGTAAAATCTTTTATAGCTCTTTGTCAAATTTTTCATCAAATAAGTAATGTAAATAAATAAATGGATAGCTAGTGTGAAAACCTTAAAATAACGCTTTAAAAAATTTTTTCCTAGCACAATAAATGACACTTGTTACCAATGTATATTCTTGTAGCATTAACGTTAAAAACATAAACTTTTAACAAGTATAAAACCAAATTTTGCATTTAATAAGCAATTTTTTTTAATGAATAAATAGATTGTGCAAAAACCAAAAGCTCCTGTAAGAAGCTGTTTAGAGGAGCATATATATATATATATATATATATATATATATATATATATATATATATATATATATATATATATATATATATATATATATATATTATATACCATGTGATAAAAGAGAGGTTTTTTAAAAGTTTTGTTACAATAAAACTAAAACAATTATTACTTGGTTTGGCCTTTCCCTTCTCTCACTTTCTTTTTCTTCTTCTTTGGTTTTAAATTTGGATTGAAATTGCCTTTCAGTTGAAAAACAGCCTTAAATTATTAGAGCAATTAGCAACATTATTATTTGTTATTTGATAAAATAAAAATTATAAAAAAAAAACAAACTATTTTAATCAATTTAATTACACTTAAACTAATTTCATAAGAAAATTATTTTAAGAACTTGTTCTTGCTTGATTTTTTATTTAACTTTTTGATTTTTTGACGCTTAATAAAAAGCAATTGTAACTGTATAATACAGTAATTAGTTTTATCATAAGCGTTCATGTAGTTTAGAAAATTTGGCTATTCTTATCATCATAAAATAATCCTAAACCAGATAAAACCTTAATGGAATCACTACCCCCCAAAAATATTTGGAATTCAAAAATGTCAACATCCTATCATATAACCCTAATATGAGCTGCTTAGCGCAACAAACGCCAAACCTACAATGTAATAAATGTTCATTTTATTTGATTTTTGGGCAACTCATACGCCATATTTTATGATTTATGGTTTATTTTTTATGATTATAGTTTGTGTTTTTATAAATTTTTTTCTTTCCTTAATATTTCAAAAAAATCTGAGAGGATTACGCAGTTGTTGCGCTAAACAGCTCATATATAAATGTGTTTTATTCTTTATTTTGAATGTATAAACACCACAAAGTCAGTAATTTTGTGTTTGTGTTAACAAAAATCAGATAATATGTAACAACACTGTTTATTAGGGCTGTACCAAATTTCGGCTCTGGCTCCTGCTCCGGCCGAAATCAGGCCATTTTTACAAATCCGGCCCAAATCCGGCTCCGGCAAAATGTTAGCAAATCCGGCTTAAATTTGACCGGATTTCTGAATTTTGATAGGATAGGTATTACATCTTTCTTGCCCTTGATAACATGTATACTTATTATTTTATTTTTACAAATCAATGTTTTTAGTAATTCTATAGGTCTATGAACTTCATGTTTGTTTTGGTATCTGTATTTAAATTTCTTTACAATTTAATCAGCTAAGCCTATAGTCTATTTTCAAACAACAACGCAACGAAAAATTCTGAAGGGAAGGCACACGATATTCTGCAATAATGCAGGTGTAAAGACTATGAATTCAATCCTAATTAAGTCATTGGATGAGCGTTTTAAAGGCATTGAGGAAAAACCTTTTTATATAGTGGTGACACTGGCTGATCCATAATTCAAACTAAACTCTTCTCATTACAGGCAACACTGACAGGTGAAAAAGCAAGATTGAAGTCAATCTGACCATGGTGAGCAGCAGATTGACAAAACTAAAGAAATTCCAGCAAAACAAACCCGGCTGGATAATTCTTATACATTGTCATCATTACAATGGCAATATATATAGATGAAATTATTCAGTCTACGCCCTCTTGTGGCACAGCCTATGACACATGTCACATGTAAAACATGAACAACAATTACCAACAGGCATTGACATTTAGGTATCCAGCTAAAAATTAACGTTCTAAGAACGTTACCATAACGTTCGTTTAGGTTTGAATAACATACGCTCCAAACGTTCTTTGAACCAACTTTTTTGAACTTCGATTTACAGTTCTTAAACGTTCGCTGTGAACGTTCAAACAATAAACAACGAACATTGATCTAACGTTCGCTGCAAACAATACTTTGATAGCTCTTGAACATCCACTCCAGCTAAAAATTAACGTTCAAAAAATGTTACCATAACGTTTGTTTAGGTTTGCATAACATATGCTGCAAACGTTATTTGAACGAATTTTTGTCAACTCCAATTTAAAGTTCTTGAATGTTCGCTAAAAGTTCAAATAACAAACAGCGAACGTTTGCTGGAAACATTACTTTGATAGCTCTTAAATGTCCACCTTAAACGTGTTATTACGAACATGGACGTTTACCCAAATTTTTTTTTTCTTTTCAATGTATAGATTTAAACATTTTTTTTAAACCTACGTTTGCTAGTATTTGTAATGTAATGCTTTTTTGAATTTACAAAACCTATTTTTACTTAAAAAATACAAATTCACCATGTTTTATAGCTGAACTACACCATATGAAGCTTATACAAAAACCTACGATTTAACTATTACATTTACGATTTAATATACATTTTGACCAAAGGCACACAATTAGCTGAGCTGATTACAATTAAGAAAAATAATACTTCTTGCAATGAAAAAGTTGATTTATTAGTACTAGTTAGTGCCCTATAGGACATAAATAACAATTTACATCAATTTAAACTAAATTTTTACAAAACAACATCAACAACTTAAAAAATAAAAACATGTTACTCTAAGGGAAAGTCCAGCTAATTCCACTAAAAACATTAAAACATGCACGTTGTATGTAAAATAGCAAACCTTACCATACATCATAATAAATAAAAACAATTCCTAATTAAAAACAAATGCTTTTTGTGGATTTGATAAACAAACTATTTCATTTATGAATTATCTATACACAAAGAATGACATTAGTTCACAATAATGTGATTTAGGGATAGCATAATTAACTTTACTTTTTAACGATTCCCTATTATTTTCAAAAAAAATAATTCAAAAGTATCATGTTGGATCTTCAAAGTAGTGAGATTGAATAAAAATTTCAATTAAATAATCATTTAATAATACAACTATTCTTTTAGATTTAATTAAATAAAAGCTATAGTTTTTTAACCGAAAATAAAAGTACATTTTCACAAGTTTTGAATAAAATATTAATTCATATATATATATATTTTTTAAAGCAAATATTATTGTTGAAATTTATATATTATTTTTGCTACATTATTTTGTGTAACAGGTTGACCTACTTTAAAAGAATTTTTTTTTAATATAAGGACACCGTTGAAATGTTAAATTAATTAAGCTGTTACCTAACATTGGAATAATGCTTTGAAATTTGAAGGAATTATTTTTTTAAACTTTTTGATCTGGTTATGTAACATATAACATAAGATATGCTAGCCCGTACTGTCAGAACTTTTTTAAAATGTCGCTGCAATTGAAAACAACAGTCACTTGGTATTCTGAATAGTGAACATTAGGGATGTACAGGATTTTGGCTCCAGTAGTTTTTTTTCGAAATCCGGCTCCGGCTTCGATTCCGGCTGGATCTTTTAGTAGAAATCCGGCAAATCCGGTTCCAGCTGGATTTCGAAAAATTAAGTCCGGTACAGCCCTACTGTTTATTAATCACATCCAAATAAGAACATAATTGTGCACCTAAGACAAAATGAAGTTTATAGTCACAAACAATGATTCACAAAGCTTGTATAAAGTTAGCAGAAAATTAATAAAGTTAATTGAAGAGCTTGTAAAACAACAATTAATCACAAAAACTTATTTTAAAATAAATGAAAATCTTTCTTACATTCTTACAAATCTTGATTTTAGATATATACTATATATATATACTATATATATATACTATATATATATATATATATATATATATATATATATATATATATATATATATATATATATATATATATATATATATATATATATATATATATATATATATATATACACTATATACTATATATATATACACTATATACTATATATATATACTATATATAGTATATATATATATATATATATATATATATATATATATATATATATATATATATATATATATATATACTTATATATATATATATATATATATATATATATATATATATATATATATATATATATATATATATATATATATATATATATATATATATATACATATATATATATATATAAAAGCTTTAAAAGATCAATTCCTTCATAGAAGGATTGAAGAAAACAACAAGTTTATCGCAACCATCCCAAATGACTGCCTCAATAAAGCATATACAGGGTAAGGCATAATTATTTAGACGCTTTTAGGTAGTAAAATATGTAACTTGATTTATTGTGTACATTATAAAACTTACATAATTAGATACATAGAGAAGCATTTTTATGTAAGTACTATTGTTTAAAATAAATTCATTAAGATAGGCTCCATTTGTCTGAGCATACATCTCTGAATATCACCTGAAAGAATTCATAATATTTGTCAGGAATTATAAAGAAATCTGCAGAATTTCAGTTGTGATTATTCTTTTAACTTGGTTATGCTGTGATATACCCTCTGGAAAACTTCATGTTATAAATACCCCCATTAAAAAAAAGTCTCATGGTGTTAAATCAGGCCAATCACAAAGGCTATATTATGTTGCTAAAACAAATGAATTGTTTCTGGGATCAGTTTTTCAGAAAACAAGTCACATACAATTTTCATTAAGAGTTGTGCCATGGGAGATGTTGCTACATTTTGTTGAAACTATCATGAGTATCAACCTTTTGCTGTCAAAGCCTTGGTCACACAACTCTCAGATGTTAATGTTACGGCTCATCTATTGTTTATTCAGAAAAAAGAAAGTAAAAAACTCACAAATGACTGGAAGTCATAACAAAAAAATTATTATGAGGCATAATAATTATTGTAAAATGAGGATTCTTTTTACTGTTTTTTTTAAAATTAAACACATAAAACATGTAAAATAAGTATTTTATGCATTCCAGTGTATAAAAGAAGAAAACCCATCAAAATATATCAACTGAGATTAATTAAAACTGGCTTATTTACATAGATCTTCTAGTTCATATTTAACTTTTTTTTCTTTTTTATATGGGTAATGACTTAAAAAGTTTAAAAACATGTATATTGCAAAAATATTTATTTAAACTTGTATTTACGAAAGACTTTTTGAAAATCCAGAAAAATTAAAAGTTGAAAGAAATATCCAGAATTCCGGATTCAGGAAAAAAATTAATTTCCGTAACTTGTTTAATTCTTTTTCTTTTCTTGTCTAAAAATGTTTGTTTAAAATCTTGTCTAGTTGTTTCTAAAAATTACATTAATGCATAGCAAACTTACGACCAAAAGTTTGTGTATCACAGAAAATTAAACAAAGCTTCAAAATAGCATAAGTGTAATGTAATCTAAGTTTCACTTTAAAATTTAAAAGTAATTTATGCAACCACCATACATCATGCATTGACTAATTGACATGATAATTTGCAGATTTAATGCTTCTTCTATTTCGAACACAAGGTTGGGCTTATTTAGAAAAAAAACTTTTTTTTTTGTCGTACTAAAAGTTTGGTAATTTTTTTATTCTATGACATGTGACATCAAACAAATCTCATTTATAGTTTTAATCTCCTTCATACATTTTTTCAAACTATTTTAGTCAAATAACCTTTTAATAAATTTTATAAAACTTACTAACATTCAAAGAATGAAATAACTTTGAAAAATCAAATTAAAAAAAAATGTGTAAACAATTATAATTAAAAAAAAAATCTTTTTACATTAATCTATTCTTATTATATCACTAATTATAATTGCTCTGATAGTTGCAATAAAAAGCGTTAGTCTGCATCTTGTAAACAATACTTTTAAAAAATGTGCTAGAACTTTTAAATAAATTTAAAAAGTTTTAAAATTATACAAAATTAAAATTGAATATTTAATAAATAATAATTAATAACTCAAAATATCAGATATATTAATTAAATAATCAAAAATAAGAATAACTCAAAGCTTTTGATATAAAAAAGATAAAACTACTTTAATAAAAATACATCATTTAATTTTTTAGAGTGGAAAATAATCATTTCATCATTTTCAGGGTGGAAAATAAGAAATGGAAGGTAAGCAGTCACTGGCCACCACATGGAAGGTAAGTCACTGGCCACCACATGGAGTCTATCAACAATTGTTTTTTTGGACTTTTAAAACTTTTTATTTTTTTCTTTGCTTAAATTTTTACTTTGGCAATAGTTCTTCATGTCTGAATTTTATATACAAAAATAATTTAATGCTTGAAAATTAACGAATTTGTATTCCTTTTAAAATAATAATTTTAAATAAAATCAATGAATTCTTTAAATGGGAACATAAGTAACTAACATTCAAATTGCAATAATTAAATCAATAATTATTGTAAAAAATAATACATAAAACGAAGCTTTTACTAAAAATGTATTTTTAAATATATGTTTCACCTGATTCCTTGATAAAAAAAAAAATGAGCAAACGCGCTATTGATAATTTTAAACTTATTTTAAAATAATTTTTTTCATTGCAATAATTTCACAAATGGCAGCAAAAGCTACAAGAAAAATAAATAAAAAAATTGAATAAAATAAAAAACAAAATTGGAAGAGAAAATGTTCTTAGCTAGGTCCAACAATTTAAAATAATAAAATAAGAACTTTAATCTTTGAAGTCAATGAAATCAAGGATCAATTCATCTTAATTTTAATCATTTTAAAATCTTTTATGAAATATTTTGATTAAAAATAAAATAAGAACTTCAATCATTTTTGAAAAAAATGATTTTTAGCACTATTAAAATGAAAGAAATTTAAATAAGTGAAGCAAAAAGATTAAGAGAGTTTACGCCATATATAATATTTGTCAACAAGGCAAATAAAGTAACATAAATAAAAAATAAAAAAACTTTTTAATTTTTAATAAAAAAAAAAAAAAAAAAAACTTTGTTGACTGGCAGTTATTTTCCAGTTGAATACATTAATAGAAAAAAACGTTTTAATTTGTTTAATTCGCATTACATGAAAATTGCAAAAAGTTCTTTTTTATTCAAAAACTTTTGTTCAAAAATAAAATATCTATCCAAAAATAAATTAAAGTAGCACTCTTCTGATGGGATGCACTACTATTGAAGCTAACCTTCTTCCTCCCTCATTTCCACAGTAAAATAATTTAGTTTATACAATTAAAAATACATTATGAACCATTAAAATAACTTAAATAAAGTATGTATAATATCAAAAATACATTTTAAATAAACATGTGTTTGATACTTGATTGCTAAAAGTTAATAAAAAAGATACTACTTATGTCCTAACCTCTTTTCTCACAAAAAATATGTTTATACAATCCTACACTATGTGCTGTTGTAAAAGCTATTTATATACTCTTCACAGCAGAGTATGAAATAATACATAAACAAAAATAGAAATCAAAAGAAATATTAGTTAAAATAGTTTTCAAATCAAACAGTTTATTAGATTTTTGGGTAGTATTTTAGATTTTTTGGGGGAGGAGGGGAATGGCGAAATGGGGTGGGTTGGGAGTAGGGTTTATAGGGTTTAAGTATTGGGTTTATGAATACCAACCCTGAGATATATATTTATACATAGAGATAGATATTATGCTTAAATCACACTCTTGTCCTAGCTCTAAAAAAATTCACCTGCTCTACATGTATTTTTGATCCTTCAAAATCACTTTCATCAAGGAGTTTACAGGCTAAATCAACTGATTCATGCTAAAAAAAATATTTAAATGTTAGTGGTTCAAAAAAAACTTGATAACTAATATTGTTTATTATTTGAAAATTTTTTCTTTATTTAAACTAAAACTTATTTGTAGTTTTTATTTTTGAATATGCACAAAAAAAAACAAAAAAACTTTGAGATTTTAATTCAAAGAGAACGTGTTAAGCTGTTTTGTTATAAAGTGTCAATCAAGCTGCTTTTATTACATAAAACAGCATTAAGAAACAAATGATTTAAATTTTTTAAATCAACTCCCCCCCCCCCCTTGATCAATTTTGTTTAACAAACAAATTGAAACAATTTACTCCTTTTGAGTAAATTGCTAGCAGAAAACATTCCAGTATATACTTATTATCTTGACTTTACACTGTACCTCATGAACGATTTTGACACTGTACCTCATGAACAATTATTAATTAAACTGATTTCATATGGAATAGCAAATATCATATGCAACTGGATTAGGGACTTTTAACTAATCGACACCAAAGAGTGATACAAGGCAATGAAGCATCAAGCTGGGAAATGATAACAAGCAGTGTTCCTCAAGGATCAGTAATTTCTTCTAATATATTCATTTTATATATCAACAATTTACCAGAGACTTTAGAACACTCTAAGCTTTTTACAGATGACACCAAGTTAATCAAGAAAGTAGCTAACTGATAATGATCAATTACTTCAGAATGAAGTTAACTAAGCTTGCAAACGCTCAGAGATCTGGCAATTATAATTTAAAAGTGAAAAATGTCGCATTATGCCTTTTGAAAAAAATAACCTTTGTTACATTTATATACTAGGTGACAAAATATTACCAGTCTCTGATACCAAAAAAGATCAAGGAATTTACAGTCATCAAATTTCAATTGGAAAAGTTACATAACCAATTGTAAAAACGCTTTATTACATCAATAAAAAAAATTTTAAGATACTATATGTAACATTTATAAGACCTTTATCTTAAATAATTTGCAATACAAGTATGGTACTCATACTTAAAAGTGATATTACACTTGAAAGAGTTCAACGTTATGCCACTAAATGGATACCCCAGATTTGAAAACAAAGTTATAAAACAAGAATTAAAATACCTGGCTTAAGCACATTGGAAAAAAGACGTAAAAGAAGCGACTTAATTCAAATGTACAAAGTATTTAAAAAAATATTGTAAAACTAGATTGTAATATTTTTGCCTGATATCAGCCCAACACAAGAAGCTATAATTTCAAAGTCAGAAGAGAAATTGATAAAAATTGCAACATTCATCATCAATTCTTAACCAATAGAGTCTCACAAATGAACAAATTACCAGATTTTGTCATTTTTGTCAAAAGCAAAAGTTTGAACTTATTCAAAACTCATATTGATAAAAATCTAGGGGTATATAATTTGAAATTTATAATTTATTTACCTAGAAAAAACTAAACAATGTATATGTTGTCAAAGTGAAATTAATTACTATTAATTTTACTTGTAGTTTTCAAACTACTACAGCCTTCTATTATATTATATATTAAAATATATATATATATATATATATATATATATATATATATATATATATATATATATATATATATATATATATATATATATATATATATATATATATATATATATATTAATAAAATAGTATATATATATATATATATATATATATATATATAAAATAGTATATATATATATAAATATACTATTTTTTAAAATAAATATATATTAAAAATAAATGCAAAAATAATATCGAGAGAGTACAATCACAAAATAAAAAGTTTTACATTATTTCACAATACTTTTATTGATCGCTATTAGATGTTTTTCACATACAAAAAAAAAATAAAATATAAAAATTAGATTTTAGAATATGAAACATAAAAATATAGGCTTGAAAAAAAAAATTCTAGTTTCATTTAAAAATCTTAGCTTTGGGTAATTAATTTACATTGCAACAATTGTTATTTAATAAAATTTATAACTCATTATAATTCTTTTTTGAATTAACTTTTAATTTTCAAATAAATTCAAAATGCTTATGAAGAAAGTTAAGATTTACGGCAAAAAATAATCTTAAAATCATTTGTGAAAAGCTAATGTCTTTTCTTCAGCAAAACGCTCACAAACCAGAAATAACAGAACAATTTTCCCAACTTCAAATTTTTTACTCACATTCATTTTCAGTTTCAAACTTCATTTTAAAAAATTTAGTTAATTGCAGAAGAAAAAGTTAAAAAATAATCAAGTAAAATCATATTAACTTTTATATTAAAATATAAAAAAACCGTCTGAAAATAAAAAAAAAAAAAAAAAAAAATTAAGTTATACCTTTAAGTAACAGCACCTAGCATCACCTTTAAAACTACCATCAGTGTTTTTATATAATCTAACTTTTTTAGCGCCTAAATAAAAAAAAGTTGTCACTTTTTTAGCGCCTAAATCAAAAATCTGTCAACCTGAAAATAATTTTTATGTTTAACACAATCCTGTAGATTTATATTAAAAATAAAGTATTTAAAAGTATTAAAGAGTGAATTTATAAGGTCACAATATTTACTTTATACTAACAAAATTTTGTTTGGTAATATTTAGAAAACTCTATAGATATTTTAAGCAATACTCAATTAAGTATTTAAGATATTAAAATTCACACACCATTTAATTTATTGTTACAAAAGTTATAAGTACGAATACACAAAATCTAATTATTTCTCATTATTTACAATTATAATGAATTTGGATATAAAAAAATAAAGTTTGAATTTTTAAAAAACTAAACTTTTTATCAAAATATCAAAAGAAAATCTTCTTTATTCATTTAGTTATAGTTAACTTTTGATAACATTATTACATAATAACATTTCTACATACAAGTTAATTTATCAACTAAACTAGTTTTGCGGTAATTTAGTAAATTGCAATACTTCAAAAGAGTTAATGTCAATAAATATGAAAAGCAAACAAAAAGAACTTTGTGACATCTGTTAGAAGAATGTAAAAAAAATTGCTAAGAATAAAAATTTTTTTATTCATCACAAGACCTGATTTATGCTTTTTATTTTTTAAACTAATATTTCTTGTTTAAAATATTTATACAGGATTAAAAATTTAACACAATTTGTGTTTGGGTGTATTTATGTGCATACATATAATCTAAAAAATTGAAACATTGTGTGAGTTTTTTTTGTTTGTACAAGAAGCGACTTAATTCAAATGTACAAAGACATCTCACATTTATGCTAGCATCTAATTCTTTGTCTGAAACTATATGTATTTATGCTAGCACCTAATTCTCTGTCTGAAACTATATGTATTTATGTAAGCATATGTATATGTGGGAGACAAAAAAAAAATTTGAAAATAGCATAAAAACAGCTTACATACAAAATATAAAAAAAAACCTGTGTCATCTTCCATTATAATTCCACATTTTGACATAAGAGTAACAAAATCTTCTTCTGTCAAATTTTCTGGAAGACCTGTAACATAGACATTATTGTTTGTTTTTTGATCTATATCAAACCATTCTTGTTCTTCATTTTTTCTTTTTTTCTGTTTCATTTCTTCAGATTTTTTTTCTTTCGATACTTTACTTGTTTCATCTTTAACATTTTCATCATCATGTAAATTTATATTTGGATCGTGTTCTCCAGAAGGAGTGAAGCCGTAGTTGGCTTGATAATAGGCTATAAAATCGTCATCTATCTAAAGTATTTGAAAAGATTCAAACTGTACAAAATTTCAATCATTTGTTTCAAATTATATAACCAAGATATACTACTATATTGCTTCTATTGAGCAAATCATTAAGTTAAGTTCTTGTAAAACATAAAAAATACCTTTGGAATCCATCCTCTTTTGCCTTGATCCCATTCATAAATTGTGCCGTCAGTTGGATCGGTATATGTATACACTTCATTAGAAGAGTTTTGTTCAAGATAATGTTGCCACTCTGGTTTACTAGAATCATGAGAAGCTCCTACAGCTTGCTTTTTAAGAATATTGACAATATCTAAAATATTGTTAAAAAAATTATTACTTGTTAATTTAAATCCAGTTTTATAACAATATATTTAAATTAATAGTTAAATTTTAGATTGTTGATCTTGTGAAATAAATATTGTAGTAAAAAAACTGTTAAAATAACTTAGTATTTGTTTAAATTCAAATATTCTATAATAAGTGGAATAAAATGGAGAGGGTAGTAAACATAGTTCACAAATTAATTGTAAATTAAGATACATATAATGCTTTAAATTGCCTTTCAGTAATAAATTTCATGATATTAAAATATTTATGATATTTTATTCAACAGTGTGATTAATAAATGCTAATTTAATAATTTTTAAAATCTAGTTATCGTAAAGAAAGCTTAAAGCAACTCATAACTTACTATAGCAGAACAAAACGCAGCAACAAATTCGGAACATTATACATTTAGGCTCCAGATATTTCAGAAACCAAAACAAAAAACAAATTTAAAAGTTTCAAAATCATGTTACTTACTAAATGTTGAAAATGGGAAAACAGTTATGATATATGTATATCTAAAGAATAAAATCAAGAAGGCAAGAAACAATTTTACCCCTCAAGAGTTATAGAAACCAATTATTAATGAACTTGTTTTTAAGAGTGTTTATGTAAAATGTTTTTAAATAAGTTTTAATTAACATATATAAGTTATTTATTATAGATTATTAAATTAAAGATTCTTTCAAAATTAAAAACTGTTAAAAACTTTCTTTAAAATCAGCTGAGCCAAAGCACAATAGAAATCATGATGATGATGACATCATTGTTGTCAATCATGATGATGATTGACAACAATGATGAAGATGATTTAGCATCATGTCACTACTCTGGAACAACTTTAAACTGACTTAGAGAACATAAAGTAGATTTCGTAAAAAAACACTGCAACCCACCATATTGTCCCAAACTACATCATTTCGAAAAATATCAGGCTTTTGTCAATAGAAAACTAAAGTTCAATGTAAAAGAAACCAAAAACATTAAAGACTTCAAAAATAAATGGATTAGAGCTACCAAAAAAGGCCAGCCGAAGACTGTGCAAAAGCTGATGTCAAGTATAAAATGCAAAGTATGTGTGTTCTCACGTACATAAATTCAGACTATCTTAAATAGAATTTAAGAATATTAAATTAAAATATATACAACATTACATATATATGTATATGTAATGTTGATTTAAGAATATTAAATTAAAATATATACAACATTACATATAACGGTACATATATATATATATATATATATATATATATATATATATATATATATATATATATATATATATATATATATATATATATATATATATATATATATATATATTATATATATATATATATATATATATATATATATATATATATATATATATATATATATATATATATATATATATATATATATATATATATATATCTACTATAGCATATTTATATGCGCAATTGCTCACTTTTTTGGCTAGCCTAATTTAAGTGAGCGTTTTTAGAAAACTATGAGGGAAAACGAAGAATAATGAATGAAAAGGTTGCTGACCCATACCAAACCCTCAGTTGATGTAGCAGCACTCCACGGCGAGTCAGGCTATTTGTCAGTCGAGATATGTACTGAAGCCCCCGGCAGCAGGCTATTTGACATTAGGTGAATATGACATTATCATGCTCACCTAACTCAGCAGTATAAGATATATATGTATATATATGTATATATATATGTATATATATACAGGCCTTGTTAAGAAGCGTTACGCAGCTCGCATTTTGCCTGCGAAAAGGCGATTTGCCTACGCGTTCAGCAGTTATGCGTTACGCAAAAACTTTTATCTTTAAGAATATTTAAATTATCTTTTTATATCGTTTATGTGACGTTCATTCAGAAGTATTAAAGTCGTAAGTAAAAACATTTAACCGCAATTGTAAACTAATAGATTTTTTGTTAAAGAAACAATTTGTTTAATAATTTTTTTTTTTGTTTTTAAAAATTACTTAAAGAAAATAAAGTGTTTTAAGTTTAAACTTTTCATCATATTTAATTTTAAATATTAGATTTCATAAGTTTATAAACAATCAAATTTAAAAAAAGAAATATTTTCAAGTTATTTTAAAATTTAAATATTTTTTTAATAATTATAGTTTTTAGTAGATAAATTTATTAAATTTAATTAAAATTCTTTCATTTAATTTTAAAACAGAGCATTTTAAAATTTTTTAATTTTAAAATGCTCCGTTTTTTTTATAAAATTACCAAAGTAAAAAAAGATTTAATAAATTTAATTCAAGTTACTTTAAAATGTTCGTATTACATATAACTTTATTTTAATTTTAGTTAAGTTTCAGGTAAGTTCTAAATACTGGTCTGAAAGATGCGCTTACAAAAGCGCATTATTTTCCAGTTTTTATTTTTCCATTATTTTACAGTTTCATTCATTATTTACAGAAGCGCATTATTCATTTTATAACTACAAGTTAATAAATGACGTCAATACTTTTAAACTCGAGTTATAAATGTTATGTTTGGGTTTTCCCTTTGCCGTTTGCCAAAGAATTTTTTTTATAAAACAAACCAAGGACATATTAACAATACGTCCTTGAACAAACTAAAATACAAACCTATTAAAAATAACGTGATCAGTAAATAAATTCTTTAAAAACCCAACTTATCTTTATTTTATTTTAAAAACAAAACTAGTACTTGAGCTATAAATATAAGATACATAAATTTCAAAATTATAATGATATTTGTTAAAAATATATTCTGCTTATAACATCTGAAAACCGAAAACACTATTTTTTTTTTGGATTGAGAAAAAAAATATTAGGTTTCACTGTACATAAAAATAAAATAGTTTAATGGAAATAAAAAAAAACAAAGCAGTAAATTTCGTTTCTTTACAACATTTTTTTTTTATCAAAACAAACGTTTTTTTTTAAAAGGGAAAACCCAATCTATGCGTTTAGTTATAAGTACATTTAAATCCCTTTAAGAAAATCAACCATAAACAAGTGCTAAATTTAAATTATTTAAAAAAAAAAATAAAAAAAAAACAACCATAAAACGAATGTTTAAAAGCAAAAAAATTAAGTTTAAATAAGTATAAGATTTTAATACAAGAAGACTTTTTTTTAAGCAACATTGAAATTTTTTTTTTTTATAACAACATTGTACAATTTAAAGCTATTTCGTTTTAAAGACTAACAATAGTTTTTAATATCATTTTAAATTTAATTACAATGAAGTAAAATCTGCCTGTGTGTGTTTGGTCAGTAAAATTAAAATAGTTTGAAGGAATTACTTATTAACGTTATTTAAAACTATTTTTCTCAAAAGCATAAATACAAAAGCTTAACTGTATACAATAAATTAGGCATGTGAAGAAATTTTCAAATTCTTTAAAGGACATTTGTTTGAAACATTTTAAAACAAAGCATAACTATGAAAAAAATTTAGGAAGTAGCCTGGTAGTGTTTAGGTCTTAAGATGATCAGTTTAAAAACATACTAACATAAAAACATAATAACATTTGACACAAAATTTACCTTACCTGTTTGGTCATCTAACAAGTCTTGCTTATTGTTTGCTGTTTCCATCATTTTTTTCTCATCCTGCTTTTTAGTATCATCAACGTCACTGTCACTATCATGCTCACTGATATCACTCATCTTGCTTTATTATTTATTAAAATACATTCACTAGATCTTTTAAGAAAAACTTGAAACAATGTAATAATTAAAGTAATGAAGTTTTTTATATTTACATAACTCAATATTTTCTATAGCTCAATCATTTCTGATGATTCTTTGTTGATGAAACACAGTGTAAAATGAAAAAAATATTTTTGTTAAGTGATTTTCAACTAATTTAATTGCTCTGTTCTTTTAAGAACATTGAGCACTCTATTTTGTAGAATACATTTTTAAAATTGTTTATATATATATTTTTTTTATTTATATATATATATATATATATATATATATATATATATATATATATATATATATATATATATATATATATATATATATATATATATATAATATATATATTTATATATATATATATATATATATATATATATATATATATAATATATATATATTTATATATATATATATATATATATATATATATATATATATATATATATATATATATTTTTATTTATATATATATATATATATATAATATATTTTATATATATATATATATATATATATATATATATATATATATATATATATATATATATATATATATATATATATATATATATATATATATATATATATATATATACACACAGTAGAATCCTGTTAACTCGGACTCCAATGGGGTATATAATTATTGTCTATTATTTATAATTATTTTTAAAACCCGGAAAATCAGTAGGGTAAAATATCCGGAAAATATCCGGAATATATTTTCCCTAATATTCCTCTTAATTTTGATTTTAGCTGAGCTGTATCGAGTTTTTTTTTTTTAACCTTTCTTAATTTTTGTATGAGTAATGAGTATCAGTAATTGATCAAAGTATAACCAAATCAAAGATATCAGTGAAAATATTTAGTTTGTTAAATTATGTTTGATGCAAAGGTAATTAATTTTTGAACATTTTAAGTTTTAAATTTTAATTGATATTTTTGAGTTTTTAATGTAATAGTTACTAACAGATAGAATTTAATCGAAGCTTAGCTGAATCGAAAGATCCCCGTGAAAATGTTTAGCTATGTTTAATTATATTTGACGCAAAAGTATTTTATTTTCGATTGTTTAAAGTTTGGAATTTTTATTGAAGTATTGGAAGTTTTGTTATTGTATGCTTTTATATGCAATTCAAAATAAAAGTCCTAGTTAAGCGAAGTTTTTTCCCGAAGGGATCTCAAAAAACAGTACGAGTTAGCGAATGGTCCGACTTAACCAGGGTACAATTTAAGCAAATGATTTTACAGTAAGTTGATAGAGAATGTTAAAGGGGAATTGAATTTCCGTCTGACTTAGTCAAAGTCTGACTTATCCAGGGTCTGAGTTAACGGTATTCAACTGTACATACATACATATATATATATATATATATACATATATATATATATATATATATACATATATATATATATATATATATATATATATATATATATATATATATATATATATATATATATATATATATATATATATATATACATACATACATACATACATACTAAGAAAACCTTTCATAAAGCTAAACTTAATACATTCCTATATTTTGTCACAATATAACTTTTTTACTGAATTAAACTAAATAAGTGAACTAAATAAAAAATATATTTATATTTGTTTTTGTAAAATAAAAGAATATTTTATTTACAGTTTTACTCCTTTCCCTACTCCTGCCCCCCCCACCCCTAAAAAAAATTTAAAAGGTTGCGTTTTATAAACATTATCTCAATTCAATAACAATTAGGACACAGTGCATTATCTCAATCCAATAACAACTAGGACAAGTAGGATAAAAGGTCTAAAAAACTAAATATTGTTTATTAAGTAGAAAATAGATAAAGCTATGAGAAACATCAATATTTGAACTAAATTTTGTTCCTAACAAGATCTTAATTTTAGTTGTTAACAACTTTGTTTCCAACTTATTTTTCGTAAAATATTTTATGAAATCACTGTACTAATTATTTTCAGAAAAAAAAAATCAATTTTTAGATAAATAATGCTGAAATTAATAGATTTTAAAATTACTAGTATCTAAAGAAAAACCAATTGCCAAGGATATTTTTATCATACTTATAAACAAAAGAACAAATAACTTAAAGTATAATCATTTATCAGATCTTTCTAAGATAAAAAAAACAACACATAAATGGAAGTTTAAAGTTTTATAGACAAAGATTTTTAGAAGAAACTAAATATTCAGACTAAAAATTCTGCACCCCACAATTTAAAAGTACGATCAAATGAGCAAGTTGCTACATAATTTCCATTTCCTGAAACATCTACACAAGTAACTTTTTGTTCATGACCAGCAAGTGTTTTCAATGGAGCCCATGATGGATATGACCATACCTTTGCTAGTCCATCATAAGATGATGTTAACAGTATATTGTCACAAAATTTAAGATGAGAAACTAGATTGTTATGTGCAGGTATAGTATAAATAGCTTCCTGCTTCCGCAAGTCCCAAATCATACATTTCTGATCTTCACTTCCTGTAGCTAACTGAAATCCATTAGAATGAAAATCAATTGCTAATACTTTTTTTAAATGTCCATCTAAAGCAAATATATTTCTTCCTGTCCGCAAATCCCAAATCAATCCTCTAGCATCTAAACCACAGGTTGCTGCTAGAGAACCATCAACTTGAAAGCAGATTTTAAATACTTCCTGAGCATGTCCCTCTTGATGAAGGACTTCAACTTGCTTTTCAAAATCCCAAAGTCGCCATGACTTGTCAAAACAAGTTGTACCCAAAAATCTTCCAGAGGGATGGAATGCTACACTAGAAACTCTCTTATCGTGACTATCAATTCTACCTAGTGGCTCCTCATCTTGCAGGTTCCATAACTGAACACTACCATCTACTGAACATGACACCATGTTAACAAGGCTTGGATCTAAATCAATTGTAGCTCTAGGATGAAAAACAATACTGCCAACTCTTTCATTATGACCACGTAAAACACGGATTTCATTTCCTTCTGGTACAGACCACAATTTACACAGACCACTCCATGATGATGTAGCCAAAAGACTACTATCTGGAGAAAATTGGCAGTAAGATAATGGACGATTATCACCTATTTGACTACAAAAATTTACTAAGGATTGTGTTTTACGATGCACTTCCTGAACTTTAGCAGCAGTTACTGACTCAAGTTTTTTCAAATCTTCTTTTGTTTTCCTTAATCTATCACGTGTACGTGGTATAGAATAATTAGCAATGAAAAGTCTAGCTTCGTACAATGATAAAGGACCTTCATGATACCATATCTCATTGGGTACCTTTTCTTCTTCAATTAATACCTTTTCTTCTTCTCTGTGTTGAGAAGTAAAACCAGGCAATAATTGTTCAAAGACCAGTAACAAATCCTTCAGTCTGTCTCTTCTTTGTGCTGGACCTTCTCCAAACAAACAAATAGGATGTCCAAGTTCTCTCAATTTTGCTTTTACAATATAATCGTCAGTAGAAACCGTAATTGATCGCAACATTTTTCGCTTTTCAAACTCAGCCATCAGTTCTTGTTGACGTTCTGAAGAAACATCTGCCTTCATATCAAGAGTATCCCCATCAGTTATATTAATATTTCCAGCTTTGATTGCTTTTTTTATAGCAGCTTTATTTATATTGCGACCTCCTTCATCATCAGAATCTAAAGAAGAATATTAAATATTTTTATAAACATGATCATCAACATCATAAAATCACCTTTATCACCATTATGAGTATCAACATCATAATTATTGTCATCATCAATACATATATGGTGTAATACATATTATAATTGAAGTAAAACTCTTTCTTTAAATAAATTTACACAGACTTAACCTAACAGCAAGGTAAAAAGAACAATGTATAACAAAAAATCCAGTCTTATAAATAAAAAAATAAAAAGAAACTGTTTTGAAATGGTTTGAAGCTATAACTGGAAAAAATGGGGCAATAAGGAAAATAGTGGCTTGAAAACTGGTTCAAAATATTAGTCATTCTTAATATTTTTATTTAATCATTCAAAAGATATATAAAAACCATAAAAAATCAAGAAAATTTTTGAAATAATTTGTTAATGCAAAATACTGTTTGTAGCAACCAGGGATGTGCAGCACTATCAATTTTTAGGGGCTCCGGGGTCAAAAAATAGGAATTCTGTTTAATTTTGAGTCCATTAAACAGAATTTTTAGGGATAAAATAGTCCCTGAAGTGCTAGAGTAGACTATATAAAGTTTCAATTATGCTGTAAAAATTATAATTTATTTTTGATTTTATTTCTTTGTTAAAAAAATTAATATTTCGTTTATGTTGAAGGTATTTCTATAAACATACTTTATATTAAAAAATAGTTAACTTCAAGAGTACACGCGGTAATCGTGTAGTGGTAGAGTGCTTGCCTGGTGTACAGAAAACTCCAAGTTCAACTATCATGCTTAACTTGTTTCTCTGTGCATTGGCTTTCTCTTATTTTATACACTTCTCAAACTTATATAATTAATTAAATAATCCATAAAAAAATAGTTATTACAACTGTTATTATAAAAAATTGTAAAGTAACAGCGTATTTAAACCAAAATATATAAATGCGTTTTTTATTTTATTTAAATGATAAAATAGAGCAACTCAAAAAATATTATGAATTTTATTCTGACAACATGCTCAGATACTTTTAATAGACTTCAATAGTTATATCTTGTTTCTCCATGCAGCGGCCTTGTTAATTGAGGTTTGTGTTTTGGAGTTATAGAGTTAAAAGAGGGTTATAACTACAATTAAGTAGCCTCTTCGTCTGTAGTGGCCTTCTCAGTCTTGAAGAGGTGAATTAACATAAAAAAAAAATAAAAAAAGTAATTGTAAAATGACACTTTCTAACTGTGTTTAAAAAGACTTTTTTTATCTAAAAAACTTATCAGTAAAGCCATATCTGTTAATTTAAACAGTATAGGAAAACGGGTTAGAAAAATACTTTCTTTCACTTTGACATCAATGCAGGCATCAAACTCAGACCATTAAACTTGGTTCTGACCCAGAACTCTAACCGCTGCATCACGACTACAATAGGTTTAAGAATGTCAATATTTATGTCTAATGTTGTCCCGGTTTTTACGTATGAGAGAAAAGTGCTAAACTAATTAAAATTCTCATTGCCTTCTCTTTCAGAAAAACCGAGTCAATGACAATCCTAACCTAAGTATATTTTGGCATATAGCTATCAGTGAACACCAAAGGTTTTGTGCACCACATATTCTGTGACTTGCCTCTTTTATTCTTTAAAATCAATGTCTGCTAAAGGTGATGTATGGCTTAAATACGCTGCACATTTTTAATAACTTATATGTCAAAAAGCTTGCCATATGCAGTGTCATTCAATGCATTTGAGTTTTTACTGGTTCAAAGTTATGTAACTGTTGGCTAAACAAATTTAAATTAATAAACTTATAGAAATTAATAAGGATTTGTGAAAAAAATTTCAGATTCTATTATAAAATTAAAAAATCCCAGAATCCCAAAGTCTTAACAATTTTTATGACAGGCAGGACTCCAGGTAAAAACAGGGACTTCTGGACTCTGACTTTGCATCCCTGGTATCAACAATATTAATTACCTAATATCACTAACAGGGCCTATTCTAGGAAAAAAAAAAATTAAATTCCTCAATTCTTAATTTGAGCGGTGCCCAAATCAGCACCAAAATACAGTCAACGTTATCGAAAATGGTCTAGAATAGTCCCTGACTAACAATGTCTTAATATAAGATTAGGAAGAGGCATTAACAAATACATTTACTTAGGGTTAGGGTTTAGGCAGGCAGAATCTCAATATTTATTTTTAATAACTATGTATATTATATAGCTTGCCAAAAATCAAGAGGCAAAAATTTAATTTGCTTATATTTTTAGTCAATATATAGCCCTTGGAATTAGGGTCAGCTAACTGCCAAACCTATCAGTGTCTTCGGCAATTTTTAGCTAACCTTAATTTGATTTGGCATTATTAAATACATTAAAAACTACAAAACAAACACTTTATTTATTATACTAAATATAGTTTTTTATAATATAAATATAATATAAATTTATTATACTAAATTTAGTACACTAAATTTAAATAAAATGATTAAAATAAAAGTGGTATAACAAACATTTTGCTGTAAAATTTTAAATAAAATAGTTAAAAATATAATGGAAATAAAATGTTTTATTCAATTTCTAAACAGAATAATTAATATAAAAAAAGCAAAACAAATTTTTTTATAAATTCTGAATAAATTAATTTTAAAAACTTAACATTTAAAAAAACATTTTATTTAATTAAATAAAACGTTCCTTTAAATATCTTTAAATTTTTAAATGAATTTATAAATACTAAATAAAAAAAATCAAACAAAATTTAATCAAATTCTAAATTAAATATTTAAAATAAAAACGATAAAACAATCATTTAAATTCTAAATAAATTCAAAAAAATAAAAATATAAAGATGTTAAATTGTTTGTGCTTGCAAAATGAATTCTGGTAGAGAAAGTTTTGCTTGTGGAACAAAAATTAGTAAACCTTCAAACAAAATATCCAATACTTCAACAAGATCATTTAATTTAAAATACCACCTAAGAAATCACTATCCTGGTGTATTCTAGATTATTAAATAGAATGATTAAGTAAAAATAAGTAATACTGCTAGTTCTTTGTTTTCATCAAGTGCATATAAAAGTAAACTTAAGTTAGACAACTTAATCTTACTAACTACTTCACATCTCAAAAAGTTACAGTGTGAGCATTTGAAAAATAAAATTATTGAGTTGTAAAGAATTCATTACCTCTATCTTTTGCGAGCCAGCTACGCGTGAAATAATAGATGAAATGCAGAAAAATCCTAAGAAGTTTAGATAGATCCAATTTGTTGTTTGATTAAAGATGAGGCTAATATATAAAAAAATATTATTTAGAGTCAATTAAAAATGATGTTATTAATTTTAAAAAATGGTTGCCTGTACATGATTAGAAATAAATTATTTTGGAATCATTTTAAATTTTTTGTTGTCAGTAATAAAATTATTACACGTACCCTAGCAGTAACGGATACACAATCCCAGCATAAAAATGAGTACCTTTATTAGTGAAGGATGTATTACTAGAGTATGAAATAAAAGATATAATGTATTGAGCATTGTAACTGATAATGCTTCTAATATGATCAATACCATTGATAAGCTAAATGGAAACAATGTGCAGAGGAGGAGAATGGAAACCAAATTGTTTGTTCAAAACATGATACTTCAGATGTAGAACTTCAAGTACAATCTGATGACGATGATAACTCAGAATTTGCGTTGTGGTGCTCACACTTTACAACTAGCCATTTTTGATGATTAGCAGAAAAACATGCAACTACTATTGTAAGCAAGATCAGGCAGGTTGTAATACAGCAAGAAAACCCAAATCAGAAAAAATAATCAAACAATGCTCGGGAAAAGTAACAATTTCAGATTAAGTTACCAGGTGGGAAAGCATCCTCATCAACTAACACCTCTGATAATGAGTTTGACTTCAAGAATGCTAAGATGTTTCACAACACATTCCTCCACTTACTGAATTGACAAAAAAAAAGTAGTATTTGCAATTTTTCAAGCATTCATTCTCAGCGCTAAAAATAACAAAATCAAATTTTAGAGCTGTTATAAAAGAAGATTTGATTAAAGCAATTTTGTTTGTAACAACAAACTCCTATACATAACTTTTATGTAATTACAACATTAAACATTAAAATTAATTCATTTATTATTTACAGTATATCTCCAAAATGATTTTTTTAAATACGTAAAATATTTAATTGAAATTTTAAAAGATATTTAAATGAGCAGGAGCAAAAAACTTGGAGCCAGAGCCGGCAGTCAGAGCTGGAGCCATGAATTAAGAAAACTTGGAGCCCGAGCCAGAACAATGAGTTGGAGCCAGAGCCGTAGCCATACACTTTTCTTCCAGCTTCGCACCCTGACTTTATGTGTCTTTTTTTCCTTATTTTGTTTATTTTTGGTAATATCAGGCATTTAAAACAGAATTTTGAAAGTTATGACATTTAAAAAAAAAAAAATTTGTGACAGTTTTTTTCAGAAATCTTTATAACAAAAATTTGTTACCTAAAATGCCATAAACTTTTGCAGAATCAGTCAACTTTGACAACTTTTCCACCCTTAAAATTTTAAATAAATACCTTTTCCGATAATAACAACCTAGTATTTATTCAGTTAAAAATATATATGTCATATACCTAATATAAGATAACTATTTTCAAAATTATTATTTGAACACAAAATATTTCAACTTGGTTGTCCCATTAACCAAAAGTTTAGTTTACAAATCATAACATGTATAAAATTAGTGCATGTTTAACAGTTATTAAAGAAAGCATCTTGATGCTTTGATGTATATTATGCAATAACTACATCAACAATAAATAATAAATTATTTATGCTATGTATGTTCTATATAACAAAATAACACTGGATTTAAAAACTTTTTAAATAAAAAATATTTTTAGAGGTACCCGCTGACCCACTACCACAGTTATATAAAATATTTGGGAAAAACTTAACTTTTTTGAAAAATACAATAAATTTTTTTTTATAAAATTTCACTTTTTCAGCGTACAAGTTTGATATATATCTAGGCTGACCAGATTTTTTAAAAATAAAAAGAATATATTTCCGATCAGGGCAGGCCCAAGTAGGTGTCACGTAGGGGGGAGGGAGAATGCCATTACAACTTTTGCTCACTAAAAAAAAATAATCTTTGTTTTTTAAAATTTTTCGACTGCATTTGCCGACTAATTGAAAGAAAAAATAAAAATGGGTATACAGTCAAAAATCTTATTATCACAAACAATAGGAATAGGCAACGATTTAGTTTGATTAAGAAAATATATGTAAGCTTCCTTAAATTTGTCATCTGAAAATTTCTTTTTTAACATAAGGTACTTTATATTCCATGCTTCACTACGAAATCTTTCAGCCCACTTTTTCAAATAACTAATTATTGTGGTATAAAACTTTACTACAACAGAAGTCACATATTTTTTTTTATTAGTTGATAAAGCACCAAAGTTTACAGCTGCGTTATTTGCTGAAAATCCAATAACATCTTGTATATTATAAAAGTTAATATCTTTTAAAATTATATTAGCTATTGTTTCTGCAGTTTCATTTGGAAGGTTATAAACTTTTAAAATACAAGACTTTATTTTGAAAGCTGGTTTAACAACCAGCTTTCAAAATAAAGTCTTGTATTTTAAAAGTGCACGTGATGCTTCGAACCACAAAAAAAAAAAAAAAAAATTTTTTGTGGTTTGATGCATTACATGCAACAGCAATGAAGTTTGCTTGTTGCAAATCTTTTTTTTAAGAAATCTTCAGACTAATTTAAAATTAAATTGTTAACAAGACACTTAGACTTTTTCCACATGTAATCTTATAATTACAGGATTTTCTCAAAAATTTGATGTGCAGTCCATATCCCTGAATAAATGGCAGTGTTTTACGTTGTGGTATGACCATACAAGCTCAATGACTGTAAGTTTTTATCATAAGCAGCTAAATCTTTAAAGAAAAAGATTCTAGCTTTTGTTTTATAAAAACTGGTGAACATTTTTTATGTGTTTTTGAAACTGCGTGTTGAACAATATTGCATTTGCCTTTAATGACTATAGAAATTGTTGTTCCAAATAGTGCAGAAAAATATATGTTGATTGCTTTTTACTCACTTTTTGGCGAATGTATAAGTTTCTTCAAACTTTTTTTCTTCAAAAAAATTTGCACTCTCCTTGAGAAATTTTATAAACTTAACTTGTCTTATTGCATGGTTAAAAATATATTAGCTTAGAAAAAATACTGCTTAGATCTGTGCAAAACCATTTATTATTTATTGTTTATTTAAAATTAATAAATTTCTTAAATCAGTAGTAAAAAAGAGTGTATTTTGTGATCTTCAGAAAAAGAGAAAGTATAAAAAATTTTACATCAAAAAGAGCATAATACTCTTAAAAAGAGTACGTCTGGTCACCTTATATATATTTGAAGAAATTATTTCAAGATAACATTATAAGGGACCTGATAAATATTTAAGGATTTTATTAAATTTCATTTATTTGTTTAAATTATAATGTTAATTTAATGTTAAATGCTTAAAAAATTAAAAAAAGCCAACCATTAAGTTGCCTATAATAATTATATTTTTTGACTTATTGCACTTTATTATTTTGTCCATGGAGACTTTTTAAACATAAAGGAATAATTAATAGTTTCAGCAGATACATCCATCTATCTTATAGCTTGCTGCCACAAGGAAGCATTGCTACATCTACTTTGTTCATTATTTTATAAATTAAAAAAAATATTGCTTCCTCATGTTAAACCCTCAGTCAATCTAGTGGCACTCCGTTGCTGTCACCAGGCTATAAAATAGTCAATTTATGTTCTAAAGCCAATAAATATAAGGTTATGTTTAAAAAATCTCAACTGACAAAAAAACAATAAATAAAAAAAATATAATTATTTTAGGCCATTTAACTGTAGGAGCGCTACAAGCTCGACGATTCCAGGTCAAGCCTCACTCTTCTCCTTGGTTTTCCTCACATTGCGCTGCAGCAATTTCTAATCGAAACCGTTACTTCCATATCTATCAGCAAAACAATTCTCCAGAAAACAGACATCTGTTCACTATCGCCAGAAACCATTGTAAAAAGGTTTTGTCTGACGCCAAAGCTCGCTATTCCCAGGTCATTAAATCTCGTATCTCATCACAAAAATTAGGCTCTCGAGACTTCTGGAGAATCTTTAACAGTATCAATAATAAGGGCAAATCTGTTATTCCTTCTCTCTTGTATGGGTCAGACTTTGTCACCTCACCTAAAAACAAAGCTGAATTGTTTGCTAAGAACTTTTCATCAATATCATCTCTTGATTCCACTAGTAGCGTTTTACCTGACATAGCCGTCAAACAGGTTGATCCCTTGCTTGACATTCGCATCACTTCAGCTTCTGTATCTAAAGTAATTTCCTGCTTAGACTCTTCAACAGCTTGTGGTCCTGACAACATTCCTGTTGTAGTCTTGCAGAGGTGTTCTCCGGAGCTTTCATCCATACTTTCTAAACTATTTAACAAATGCTTATCAGAGTCTTGTTTTCCATCATGCTGGAAAGCAGCATCTGTTATCCCTATTTTCAAAAATTCCGGACAGCGATCTGATTCATCTAACTACCGTCCCATTAGTCTTCTTCCTGTCATAAGCAAGGTTTTTGAATCTTTAATCAACAAACACTTAATCTCTCATCTTGAATCAAATAACTTACTTTCTGATCATCAATATGGATTTCGGTCTTCTCGTTCTACAGCTGATGTGCTAACAGTAATAACCGATAGGTTTTACCGTGCATTAGATAGATGTGGAGAGGTTAAGGCTATCGCACTCGACATTTCTAAAGCTTTTGATAAAGTTTGGCATGCTGGTCTTCTCCATAAGCTTTCTTCTTATGGTGTAGCTGGTAACGTCTTTAAGATTATTGAGTCCTTTCTTTCCAATCGTAGTATAAAAGTTGTCCTCGATGGACAACACTCTTCTTCACATCCTATAACTTCAGGGGTTCCTCAAGGTTCAATCCTTGGCCCTATACTCTTTTTAATTTACATTAACGATCTTCCAGATATTCTCACATCTAAGGTGGCATTATTCGCTGACGACACTACCATTTACTCTTGTCATGATAAGAAGCCTACACTCTCTGATTGCTTGGAGGGGGTATCTGAGCTTGAAAAGGATCTCACTTCTGCTACAGCTTGGGGCTCACAGTGGCTGGTGAACTTTAATTCAGATAAAACTCAATTTTATTCGGCCAATCGTTATCGTAATAATTTAGATCTTCCTATATTTATGAATGGTAATGTACTAGATGAGTCATCTACCATTCATCTTCTAGGATTAACTCTTACTTCTGATCTTTCTTTTAAACCGTATATCAAATCCATTGCAAAATTAGCATCTGCTAAGGTTGCATCTCTTTATCGAGCTCGACACTTTCTTACTCCAGATTCTATTCTCTATCTCTATAAATCTCAAATCCGTCCCTGTATGGAATACTGTTGCCACATCTGGGGCGGATCTTCTAATGATGCTCTTTCTCTTTTAGACAAGATGCAAAAACGAATTGTAAACATAGTTGGACCTGCTCTGGCAGCCAATCTCCAACCTTTGTCTCATCGTCGTAATGTTGCTTCTCTTTCTCTTTTCTACAAATACTATAATGGGCACTGCTCTAAGGAGCTAGCGTCCCTTGTGCCATCTACTAAAATTCATTCTCGTGTTACTCGCCATTCAATTAAATCTCATCCTTTTTCTGTGACTGTTCCTAAGTGCTTTAAAAACTCTTATTCTTCTAGTTTTTTTCCTTGAACATCAGTTCTTTGGAATTCGCTTCCTTCATCTTGCTTTTCTGATTCATATAATTTGCAATCTTTTAAGTCATCAGTCAATCGTTATCTTGCTCTACAGATTTAGTCTTTTCTCTTCCAGTAACTTCCAACTCTTATAGTGGTTGCTTGCAGCCTTGTTGGAAGTGAAGATGTTAAAAAAAAAAAAAAAAAAAAAAAAAAAAAGCGCATAGCATTAAAAAATCAATCCTAAATTAGGAAGTGACCGGTGGCCCAGCCCCAGCTTAAAATGAAACTTTTTGTAAACTCAGCCCTGGCTGTGACTTCGATTAAAAAAATATATATATTTTATATATTATAATTTTATATTTACATTTACTATTTATTAAATACTGGCATATATTAATACGTTTTTAAACTCTTATTTACTTCTAACAAGGTTGCAAGCAACCATTATTAAGTTATGAATTACTTTAAAATAGTTGATAGGGTTAAAAAGCTAGAATATGGTTAACTGAAGACATAAAAAGTTATAGGTTGTATATAAAGAAAAAATATGAAGATGGGTAAGAGTTATAAGGACCGATTAAAGAAAAATGTTGTATCAAACAATCTTTGTTAGAGAAGATTAAAATGATTTAAGTATCAGCATGTAAAGAGGTAGCAAGCTTAAGGAATACATGATAAAGATAGAAGTAAGAAAATATGAAGAGAGTGCCTTACATATTGTATGAATGTGCATTAAGGAAAGAAAATGCTCTAGATAGTTTATATTAGAGAAACAGCATAAATATGGAAGGCTAAAGTCTGATTATGATGAAAATGATCATGATGATGGCAATTATAATTATGATTATTTTGAATAAAATGTTTATGCTGCCCCAATCACAAACCTGGCCCCAGCCCCAGCTATATTTTATCAAACCCGGCCTTGACCCCAGTTAAATTTTAACCCCAGTCGCTTACTAACTTAAATATCTATTCAAAAACTTTTTTAAAATCAATGTTATTTACAACCTTACTAACAAAAGTACTTTTTTTTATTTTCTTTTGGTTTTGTATAAATTTCAAGATAATTTACTAAACTTAAGGATATTTAAAAAAAGGTCAGAAGATCTTCCTTTCTTCAACAAATCCATATACCAAAAATTTGGTACTCAAAACATAACTTTTTGTAACAATGTTTGATATTAATTATTTTTTGAGTATAAAATATTGTAGCTTAAATATTTCATGTAACATAACTTGTCAATATAGTTTTATTAAAACACTAGTTATTTATTAAGTAATCCATTTATAATAATAGTAATAATACCTTTTTTTTTTTTTTCTTTTCCTGACTTTACTTTTTTAATTTTTTCATCATCACTTGAGTCACTTTCACTAGACTCACTTCCTTGTGCACGAAGTAATTCCTCACCAGCTAGCCTTTCTTTTTCTTCTCTCTCCAAGCGTTCCTTTTCTTGCTCTTCAAGACTTCCATAAAATAGGCGCTGCTTTTTAACCAACGGTTGATCACCTTCTTCATCAGAAGACATATTATATTACTAATAACTACATAGGATAATACTTGATTAGTCAAAAAATATATATCCCTAATAAAATATAATGCGTAATAAAAAACTGATAGCTTATATTTAAAATATTAAGTTATATTACAATAGTACAACTTTAAAAGTTTACGGTAAAATTAATAAATTTGATTGCCAGGAAGTACCTTAAATGATCTTAAGAATTCAAAGTGTGAGAAAAATAAGGTGACTATACGTACGCGTTTGGCGCGTACAGTAAGCGTTTGACGATAGTTTTGCGCGTTTGAGGTTTGTACGCGTTTGTGTACGCGTTTATATATTAAAAAAAAGCAAATAAAATTCTTTCAAAAAATATTACTTGAAAGACTTTTAATAAATCTATTTTTTAAAATATAGTTAAAAAAATAATGAATAAAATTCCAATAAACTTAACTATAAAACACAAAACTAAATGAATTATATTTCCGTAAACATTAAAAAAAAAGTTTTTAAACTTCGAAAGATTTTTCAACTACAAAGAAAATGCGCTCGTTTTACGCAAATTTTGTTTGCCTTGTTAAGTCTTTTTTCCCTAATTATTGTAAATAACGCTTTGCCATTCATTTTAATAAGAAGTTCAGAAAAATAAGGATTTAATAAAAAAGTTATTTAAGGTTTTTTTTAACTTATTTATACATCAAATTCAAAAATTGAATAGTAAGAAGAGAAAGTTAAACACATTTAACTATAATTTAGAGAAAATGTTTCCTTTCCTAACGCAGATCAAAGATGAGCTCCTCAAATGTACTATTTGTCAAAGCCTATTTGACATTAGTAGTCGTGGACGGTCTGCAATTGAAGACCATTCCAAATCTATCAAACACAAAATGACATTGGATGTTTCTATATCGTCAAACAAAATTACAAAGTTGATGAAGAGTCAAAGATTTAATCAAATTGAAAAAGTATAATCCATTCAAGAAGGAACAATTGCATTCCACACAATCAAATACAACCATAGCTTTAGAAGTGCTGATTGTACATCAAAGCTAGTTAAAAAATTTTATAATCCAAGATTTGCTTGTGCGCGTACAAAATGTGAAGCAATAATTGTTAACTTGTTCAAGAAAGATTGTGAAACTAACTCAAAAAATGCTTTATTAAAAGAATCAGTGTTAATTCTTTCTGATGCATCAAACCACAAGTACGTTAAAATGTATCCAATTTTAGCTCGTTATTTTGATTTTAAATAGGGATTGCAAGTTCAGCTGATTAGCATGGATTTTTTAAATAGGGATTGCAAGTTCAGCTGATTAGCATGGATTTTTTAAATAGGGATTGCAAGTTCAGCTGATTAGCATGGATTTTTTAAATAGGGATTGCAAGTTCAGCTGATTAGCATGGATTTTTTAAATAGGGATTGCAAGTTCAGCTGATTAGCATGGATTTTTTAAATAGGGATTGCAAGTTCAGCTGATTAGCATGGATTTTTTAAATAGGGATTGCAAGTTCAGCTGATTAGCATGGATTTTTTAAATAGGGATTGCAAGTTCAGCTGATTAGCATGGATTTTTTAAATAGGGATTGCAAGTTCAGGTGATTAGCATGGATTTTTTAAATAGGGATTGCAAGTTCAGGTGATTAGCATGGATTTTTTAAATAGGGATTGCAAGTTCAGCTGATTAGCATGGATTTTTTTTAAGTTCAGCTGATTAGCATGGATTTTTTTTAAGTTCAGCTGATTAGCATGGATTTTTTTTAAGTTCAGCTGATTAGCATGGATTTTTTTTAAGTTCAGCTGATTAGCATGGATTTTTTTTAAGTTCAGCTGATTAGCATGGATTTTTTTTAAGTTCAGCTGATTAGCATGGATTTTTTTTAAGTTCAGCTGATTAGCATGGATTTTTTTTAAGTTCAGCTGATTAGCATGGATTTTTTTTAAGTTCAGCTGATTAGCATGGATTTTTTAAATGGAGAAATATCAGGAATTTTACCAGAAATTATTTTTAAATAATTTCTGGTAAAATACCAACAATATTTCTTCAAAGGTTTTGGCTATTTCTGCAGACAACATCAATACCAATATCGGAGGTTTAAAACGAAATGGTTATAACAATATTCACAAAAAGGTAATCGTTAAGCTAAACCGTGAAATCATTGGTATCGGTTGCAATACTCATAATTTATCGAGTGCAATAAACACTGCATCTTGTTGTTTATCTATTGATGTATAGATAATTATTCCTCAAACTTATTTATTTTTTTACCATTTTACTGCTCGAGTTTTCTAGTTTAGAAAATTTCTGCAATGAGGCCGGTATGGAATATCAAAAATTGCTAGGATTCTCAAAAGTTCGTTGGGTGGCCTTACTTCCAGCTATCGAAATAGTGCTTAAGTTATATCAGCCACTAAGATCATACTTTTTAAGCTTAGAAAGTTGTCCGAAACTTTTATTTGACTTTTTTAATAACGAAATGGGTGAAATAGTATTGTTTTTTGTTCACAGTCAAGCCAATGCTTTTAATAACGCAGTAAAAAAAATTGAGAAAGATGATACTTTTGCTCCTGAAGTTGAAGTATTAAAGTTGCCGTAGTATTAAAGGATTTGAAGGACCAGATAAAATTTAAAAAAGAAGAAAAAACTCTACCTTTTATGTAAGACATTTGCAAGTTACCGAAGAAAATAGTCATCATTTAAAAAACCAATTTCTGAAAGAAGTAGACATTTTTTACAGTGCCCGTCTAGAGTATATAGATGAGTGGACGCGTCACTTTAATCAGAATCAAGTTTTTAAATGGTCTTTACTTAACTGTAAAGTTGAATAAATTGAAATTATTGAAATTATAACTTTTTTGCAAAAATCAATAGAAATCACATTCGATAACAATGAATTGTTCGACGAAATTCGTAGAGCTAATTTATATTGCACAAAGGAAGAGTTTCCTTCTTGGAACTCACTGTCTATTAAATATGACAAGCAATGGGTTAAAATTTTTTCTCATTTCAAAAATAATCCCTTTTCTTATAACAATTTGTTAAAATTTGTGGAAGCCGCTTTATGTTTGCCAGGTACAAACACTTCCAACAATGAAAACTTTGGCAGCTATTTTGTTCGTTAGATTTAATTTAAGAAAATATAGCTGCTCAGAATTTGCAGCTAATTTTCACAAAAATTGAAAAAGATGACATGTTGTTGAAATCAATTCATTCTTATGAAAACTATTTGTGGTGTAAGAATGAAAATATTGTTTAATATTTTTTCCATAATTTAGTTTCTTCAAATGCTATTTCAATAAATAAACAAGTTTTTAGTAAAACCCATTTAAACCAGGCATGTAGGCAGGGCGGGAGCGAGGTGCCAAAAATAGAATAAAAATAAAGACGCCCAAGAACAATTTTTTTTAGCGTCTACATTCATCTATTTTTTGATAAAGTTTTGCATAAATTTAATAACAATGTTTATTATATGTCATATTTAAAGAACATTAAATACATTAAATTGTTCATAATTTAACAGTTGAAAAAAAATTGCAGTTGTTCTGCAATTGTATTTTGAAAAACTAAAGTAAAAAATCATGAGAATGAACATTAAGAAATGTCAAATTTAAAGAAGATTGAATACATTGCATTGTATATGTTTAAGAAAATTGCACTTGTTCTGCAGCTGTGTTTTTAAAAGTTGGTGTTCAACTGTTATAAAGATTATTTCATTGAGATGAGACAATGAGACAAGTCTAGATTAGCATATATATATATATATATATATATATATATATATATATATATATATATATATATATATATAAGTATATATTGTTTAATGGATACGCGAACCACCCGGCGCATGTAGGTTTCCAGTGTCAAGTGAGGGGGGAGATGCTATATCAGCATTACCAATTGAAAAAAAAAGGTCCTCAAACTCACCCATTTTCGGCCTTAAGATAAGTAGTATAAAACCCATTTTTTCAACAATTGTCTAAAAAATTTGCTGTCTGAAGGTACAAAAAGATGATAATTTGTCAAATAATAATCTAAATGGAAAGAGGTACCATACCCAGCCTTGCACTCCCCCTCCTTTGCTCAGGCCTTGTGTATATGTTGAGCCACTTGCAGACATTTTTTATAAAGCACACACGCAGCTTTTTCAATATTTTTAAACCAATTTCACACATATTAAATTATTTTCATAACACAGGAAATTTTTTCTATTCTAAACGTTTCATTTTCTTTTCACTTTATTCTCAGTAAAAGTTTTTAATTTAAACAATTTCTAAATTTAAATAGTAGCGGAGATGCGCTTTAATTTTTTTTTTTTTGTTAGCGACCTTAATCCGCTATCAAATTTTTCTTAGTAAAAGCGCTTTTGCAATTCCGCTACCAAATGGAAAGCAAAGTAGCGTAGCGGAGCATGTAGCGGAGTTGCGGAGTTGCGGAGTAGCGGACTCTTTATTTTATATTGATGTTATTCTTTTAAAATCATATTCTTATATTAAATTAGATCACAGCTATTTAATGAAGCTTTTCATAGTTTTTGTAATCACCTAATTTTATCATAGTTTTTATAATCACCTTCACTGAGTTTCTAACTTAAAATTCCTAGAGGTTTATTGTTTCTATAAAGACAAGATTTGATTATATGACGTAAAACTTCTAACCTAAACAGATATTAGTCGTGTTGTATTTTGTCAGATATTAGTCAAGGTTTCACATTTTGTGACAAATTTTTTTAATACATAGGTTGAATTCAGGAACAGCTTCATTCCGAATCAATCTTTTGTCAATATGATATAAAAAATTATTTTTAAAAAACGAAGTTTTACGTGGAATCCTTATCCCAAGTCCTCTATGTTGACACATTTTTCTATTAATTTCTATGGCATCTGAATCGTTTCAACAACTTTGCAGCTTTATTTGTGATTACATTTTGACAATGACGTCAAAAAGTAAAGTTGACGTTGTTGTTGTTACTGTTGTAGATTGAGATTTGTTTTTTTTACTAATATGCAAAAGATAGATACTATTTTTTATATATATAGTTTGAGTTATGCAAATGTTCATGCAAAACACTGTTACCTTCCCAACCCAAAAATATACGTTTCTCAGTCATTTTCTAAAGGGACTCTATATTGCTTTGGTTGTAAACTTTTTGAACCTAAAACTAATTCATCTCAGATTGCCAAGGGTGGGTTCAGTGACTGGTGAAACATTGTCAGCATTGATAATCACGAAAAAGTCAGCTTCACCAAGGTTGCCTGCAAGCATAACCTACCACTAGACAAGGTCAAGCACATTTAGAAAACTGCACGCATTTGATAGACAGATTATCTAATAACAATATCAGATGACTAATGCTGTTTTAATGTCTTTTTAAAATATTCTCACTGCATTGGAGAATGTTTCCGATGATGAAAATTAAAATGATAACACAAGACTAGAATCAAAAAATATTGCAAACAAAACGCAAGAGTTGTGATTTGTATTTATGCTTAATATGTGAGATGAAATCTGAGAGAATTTTTATAAAACAAGTCAAGTGACACAGAAAAAGTCAGTCATGGTGACACAGAACAAGTCAGTCATGGCGACACAGAACAAATTAGGCTCTTCATAAAGAGGATATCAATCTTTAAGCACGTGCAGACCTGTATAGCAGACAAACTGTAAGACTGGAACTTGAAGGGATTTAGAAACTTTCAGTTGGTATGATGCCCAAGGTTGACTATAAAAAAATCTAATAATGAAAGCGCATCTTGATAAAACAAGTAAACGGTGAAGATGCACAGAAAGTTGATCTGTCCGCACAAGACAAATTTAGAGTGATGACATTTTATGTCATCATCAATAAACTTGAAGATCAAATGCCGATGGTAGTAGAGATATACTGCAATATTACAGAGAGATTTTCATTTATGGCTCATATAGGCTCAAATCCATCTCAAATTAAAAGAGTGAATAATTGAATTTTACCCGGAGGACATAGACAACAACTTTGTATCTGAGTTATAGCAGTTTCATATGTACCTGCAAAAAAAATACTTTTCATGCACCACAACTAATTTTCAACTCAGTCAAGCTTTCCTTTATAGCATTATCAAAACTGAAAAAATTGAAAATATTTTTCCTAACATTGCAAATAGCATTGCAAATATTTTTTACCTTAATAATTACTAATTGCAGTGCTGAACGGTCATTTTCAAGGTTAAAGCATTTGAACGGTCATTTTCAAGGTTAAAGCATTTGAACGGTCATTTTCAAGGTTAAAGCATTTGAAAAGTCAACAGAACTTTAATAGATAAAGAGCACCTAAAATAAACAAAATAAAAAAAAGTTCAAATTAAAAGATTAATTAAATAATTTGCAATGAAAAAAGCCAGACAAAGCTATATTTAATTAATCATTTCAGGTTTTATGTAATAACTCCGTTACTGTAATGCTGTCAGCTTATAAGAACATTTATTAGACACCATTACCTACAATTTTATTATTATTATTATTATTCTGATTTACTCCAGATAAGGCAGCAAGCAACCTAAGTTAAGTTGAAAATTCCTAGAAAAAAAAAAAAAATAGAGTTAAAGAGAAATGGTTGACAGAATAGCTAAAAGGTTGTTAGTTGTAAGAGTCAGGAAAACATGAAGATAGGACAGAGTTCCAAAAGGATGAAGTACAGGATAAAAAACTAGACAAATAAAAGATTTTAGAGCATGCAGGGACAGATACAGTAAACAAATGAGACTTGACAAATGGACGAGAATCTGTTTTAATTGATGGAAATAGAGATGATAGCTCTTTTGCGCAGTGACCTTGATAGTATTTGTAGAAAAGAGAAAGAAATGCAACCTTTCCTAGTAGGTGCACTTCGAGCGTCCCATTTGGGGTCTCACCGCTCCCCTATTAGATTTTTCTCATTTTTAGATTTTTAACTTTTTTTTTAAAGTTTGAAACAAGATATTTCAAGTTTTAAACAACAAAGTTGAAATATTCAGAAGATGTTCTTTATATATTCTATTCATATAATTTACTAAGTAAAATAAATTGGTTTAAGACAAAATAGCATATAACAGCAATAGCATCTCTCATTTTTCATGGTAAGAAAAATTAATTTTCTGTTTTTATTTATTATTTTTATGTTCAAAATAATATAATTTTTATATATTTATCTTTTTATTATTATTTATATAATATTTGAAAATGTATATTTTTGTTTTTCATAGTTAACTTCAACCTTAATTAATAAAGTTTAATTTGTAAGCAACCTATAAATTATAAAAATAATAATATATGATTAGGGATTCATAAATTACGTAACGCAAAATTTCACAATAAACAAAAAAAAGAAGACCAAAAGTTTCCTTCGCAGAGTCTTTATTTAAATAAATAATCAAAATAGAAAAATAAGTTAAATAAAAATCGCGACCTAAAAGAGCTTAATATTTCCTACTTCTGTTTTTAAATAATTTTTGCGTTGCGTAATTTATGAACGATCCCTTAATTATAAAACATAAATAACATAAAAAACGAGTCACGAGATTTTTTAATTTTCTGTTTTTTGGGGCCTCAAAATGTGGATTTCTTTGTTGAGATTTTTCAAAAAAATCAGTGTTCGAATTTAAAAAGCAAAACAATCATTTAAACAAATTAAAATATCATATGACAAATGAGTTATGAAACTTTTGAAAAATTTTGTTTTAAGTATTTTTTTTTTTTTAAGTTTATGTTATTTATTAAGCTTTTACTCCTAGGCCTATAATTCTGATCAGGGGCCGTTTCTCATCTCTTCGTTAAGCTTAGTCAAATTTCTTTTTAACTTCATTAATCAAAAAATTCTTAAAAATATAATTTTTAAACAATAATATTTATTTTAGTATTAGTTTTATTTAAACAAATTTAAATTCAAATTTGTCTGAAATTTCATTACAATATTTCTGACGAAATTGACGAAAACCTTATTTATAAGTAAGGTTTTCGTCATTTTTTTACTCAGAAATATTGTAATGAAATTTTAGACAAAAGCTCCGTTAAGCCAGTCTCGGAGAGATGTAAATATTACTGCTGAACCTTTTACTGAAAACGGTTTTAATGAAAATTTTGTCCGTTAAATTATTGTATTTCTTGTTAAAGTTAGTGTTAACGCAACTCATATCAATAAATAGATTATTTGATTAATTTACCTACTCAGCACATCTATTTTTACTTTAGGAATTAAAACCTGTACAGACTCGTGTTTGTCGTGCACAAAAATCGCGTTTTTTTCACAGGCAGTTTTATTCGAGTTTAAACACTAGGCAGTTTTTTTCACAGGCAGACTTTCGCGTTTTTTTCACAGGCAGTTTTATTCAAGTTTAAATGTCGCGTACTTTTATCACTGGTTTCTCATTCCTTACAGAAATTTATTATATTATAATACTACGTTTCCGTAACAGTGTAAACATTATCTTAACATATATTTTCGTAACAATGTAATCATTATCTTAACTGATGTTTTAATAAAAGGGCCGGCGCAAGTAGGTGTCACGTGAGGGGGGGGAGGGTGCCATTACAACTTTTGCCGACTAAAAAAAAATAATAATAAGGTCCTTGCTTTTTAAAATTTGACGACTGCCATAACGACATTTGCTGACTGACTATCTAAGTTTACCGATTAACTTGTCGAAAGGGTCTACATTTGCCGGCTAACTAGTCAAAAAAGGTCAAATTTGCCGACTAAATAAACAAAAAAATCATTGATGGGGGGGGGGGGGGAGGATAACCCCACACACCCTCATTTCGCCGGCCTTGTTGATAAATAATAATAATTAATTTCACGGAATAAAAACCCTATACTTGACACGCGTTTTTTTGTTTTTTTAGAGGGTTTTAAAGACGCAACAGAAACCATGCGTAACTTTTTCGGCTGGAAATTGGATTAACTTTTGTAGCTCGGATGACCTAAATTCATTTAGCAATTTTGCACTGCCAAGTTTTGATTTAATTTCATCAGCACAAAAAAAAAAAAAAAAGTGACGAAGGGGCATGAAATAAGTATTTCTAATACCAATAAGCAAGTTTTCACAATTTAAAATTTATTTCCTTGAAAATTTTTTCTTAGTCAATACTGAATTTGGAACGATTCTTTGATTAAAAAATTGATCAGAATTATTCAATTAATGGCTTCTTCAATTAATGTTTTAACCACTGAAATTTTTAACAGACGAATCTAAAAAAAGCATAATCAAAAATGACTTATGATTTGCTTTCTTTTCTAAAAATGTTAATTAAACTAGCATTTTTATAAAGCGCATTTTTGCAAATATTAACTTTGAATCTTTTAAAGAACAGTTAGGGTAGATCAGGGCCGTCCCGAAGAGGTCTTCTTTGGGGGAAGGAGGGGGGGATTGTATGTATTTTTTGCCAACCAGAGAACCAAAAAAAATAGGTCCTCAATATTTGCAATTTGCCAACTATAGTTCAAAACTTGCTCAATGTGCTAACTCAAATGCTTAAATGACAACTTTGGAGGGGAGGGGGATACCCTCTACACCCCCTCCTTCAGGACGGCCCTGAGCACCAAGGTAATATGAGCATACTAAAAGATTTCTCGGATGTGATTAGTGAAGTTCAAGTTGCTTTGTATTTTTTGAATTGACATTATGCGGACACCCAGTGGCGGACGTAAAAAAGACGTCTTTTAAACGCCTTATACACGTTTCAGACATTTTTTAAACGTCTTTTAAAAGTTTTGGACGTCTTTAGAGCGTTCAAAAGACGTTTTTTTAGGTCCGGTGCCCACTGGGTAATAGAAAGCAGTATAATCCGCTTAAATTTATACGCATTAGTTAGCTAGACTTATCTAATTAAAACATTATTAGAGGAGTGGGCTTGCAAAACCAGATAATTCACTTTAAAAAAAAAAAAGACTTAGCAATGTTTTTTTGTAGTACTAATATTCCTACATCTTCACAAATAAAAATTAAATTTAAAAGCAGCTATTTTAATAACATTTTACCTGTCTTAAATTATTCTGTCCGAACAAAACCAGATAAAAAAATTAATGTCGATGTAAAATAAGACAAAAATTTTAATCAACATTCTGTTTTTAAAATGTTTTATAAAAATGGAAGACGTTATTTAAGAAAAAAATCACATACAAAAAAGTTCACTAAAATCACAAAAGCCATATTTAAATAGTTAAGTTTTAACTTCATCAATCTTATAAAAGTATCAAACATTAAAATTAATTATTTTCTAAGGCAGAAAAGCCTTTGCACAATTATATTGATTTTTAAAATTGTCACTAGTCAAGTTGACTTCACAAAGCCAACAAAAAAATTGAAATTAAACGAATTATTATATTCCACAAATTCTCATGATTGTATCTTTACTTAAGTTATTTGAGTCAAGATGGAATGTGAGAAATTTGTTGGTCAAAGACTTAAAGACCTTGCTAATGCAGCTTTAAAACTCTTTTTTGTATCTGCTTACAACTATAGTCAATCAGAGGTAAATTTAAAAATAAAATTGCAAAAGTGAGAAATCATGAGTAGTGATATTTAAAAACTGTTTTTTCGCAAAAATTTTAGATTTAGCCTAATTATTCTTGAAAATATTTCAATAATTGGTTAAGGTGTTCATAACACCCTAACCTACTCTACCTCGAATTGATTGTGACTTTTTAAATAGTTTAGCCAATCCAAACCTAGTTTACTTCCTCTGTTTTTAGAATTTTTAATGGTATTTTTTAACATTGAGAACATTTGTGTATATACTACAAGGTAACCTTAAAAAAACATATGTCAAAACGCAACAGCCAAACACGATAGCAGAAGTTAGTAGACTTCTCAGAAAATGGATCAACTCATCGGAACAAGATTATGGAAAAGCTCAACAAAGTGAACAAAATGCTTTGAGCCGTGGAAATTGATTTAACAGTGGTGAATGAACTGTATAGCTATATACTTAGATCTGTCAATTTTCGTTCAAGAGGTTAGACCAAGCTATGGTGTTGGTGGGAACCAACAAGTACTCTGCTGACCAGAAACGAAAAAAAGCGCACAAAAGCCAGCATAATGAATTTATGTATATTAAAGCATCAGACATTACTGGAAAGACATTAGCGGAAAAATGATCGCTGAAGTTAATATCTTCATGGATCAACTTTTAGGTGAGCATGAGAGGCAAAAGACAAGTTTTATGCTCTACTTATCTCTCGTTTTGGATTTCTTGTCCATCTTCTAGTTGCAATCACATTGAACGCCCAAAAAATTTTAAAAACTTACCCAAACGATGCGGAAAATTATTTTCTAAATGAATGTCTGCATTTCAAGCTTTGTTCCCACTTCAATTGAAATTGGTACCGGTAAAATTAGAAAACCAAATTATCTAGATTTACTTTTCATCATTCGCAATAATGTTAACTATGTAAACATCTAAAAAACTGTGTTTAAGTTCAAACTTTTGTGCGAGGAAAGAGTAGGCTGGAGAGATTGCAGCCGTTTTTTTCACTGAGGGGCTTGCTTACTTCTTTTTTTTTTTTTGTTCTTTTATCTTTATAATATTGTGATTCTAGATGATTGGTACAAAGTTATAATGTTTTTAAAATATATAATACTAAAAATATATCACAATTTTAGAGAATACAAAAAATATGATTGTAGGGTATCATTAATATTAAAAGAACGCGGGTAACTTGCAGAAGACTTTTTGTCAACAAGAAACCGCTTGTACTTGTAATATTTTTTGTATTTTCGTTTTACAATGTATCTAGTTTCACAAAATACTTCATTTTATATTAGGTTCACATATAATAAAATGTAGAAATAAAAAAGTTTGTAGTACACATAATACACATAAATATATTATTAAGCATAAATATAATTATTATTAACTTAATATTGATTTTTTATATTAATATATATTATTGAAGTTTTTTTGGATTTTGTTTTCAATTATAATTTTGGTTTTACTTTCAGTTTTAGTTTAGTGTAAGTTCAAATAATTGCTGATATTTAAAACGAACTTTTTTAGTAAGATTTTCAAACAATTTATGTTATCTAATTTTGTAATAATGGCATTTTTGGATATCAGTTTATTATAGAGATAGGGACCGCGATATGAAATTGTGAAACGCGATAGTTTTGTTTTTCTGAACGGTACATTAAAGTTTCCTACTTCTCTAGTGTCATATCTATTTTTATTGCTTTTAAAAAATTCATTTAAGAAATGTGGTGGGACAAGCCCGAGTTTAAATTTTAGCATGAAGAGTAAGTTTTGGTAAATGTTAATTCTATAGACGTTTAGTGCATTTAGGAGTTTAAACAAAGGTTCAGCATGAGTAAGTTTATCTTTTTTATAGACAATTCTAATGGCATGTTTTTGATGTTGATAAAGTGATTTTAAGTTAGATTTATGGGTACTGGCCCATGCTATATTACCATATGTATAATAGGTATGTATAAATGAAAAATAAAGATGTTTTAGATTTTCTTGGGATAACATTGGTCTAGCTTTGTATAGCACGCCAATGTTTTTGGTTATTTTAGTATTTAAATAGTCAATATTGGCTTTCCATGAAATATTTTGATCCATAAGTAAACCTAGGAATTTAGTTGTTGTGGTTCTTTCGATATTTTTGTTTTTTATTCTTAGCAATGGCAATATATTTGGTAGTTTTTTTCTTTTTTGATTTGGATGGAATAAGATGTAATTAGTTTTTTCTGTGTTTAAAGATTTGTGTTTATTAGTGTTCTGTGTTTATTAGATTTTAGCCAAATATTAAGTTTTTCGAGTTCAATATTCGCTGTTTCAAAAAGTTCTGTAATTGACGGGGATGAATAAAATAAATTAGTGTCATCTGCAAACATTATGACATCAAGTTTGTTTAAGGCTTTTGGAAGATCATTAATGTATATTAAAAACAGTAAGGGAGCTAAAATGGAATCTTGGGGAACGCCACATTTGATCTTTAGCATTTTTGAACAGATATTTTCATCAGTATTTACACATTGTTGTCTGTTTAGCAAAAAGTTTTTAAACCAGAGTAATGCAACATTTTTTACGCCATATTTTTCCATTTTTTTGAGCAGGATTTCATGATCAACAGTATTGAATGCTTTTGATAGATCTATAAAGATTCCTAGAAAAATTCATTACTATCAAATGAGTAGTTGATGCTATTTACAAGATCTATGATTGCATGTTCGGTTGCATGTTGTTTTTGAAATCCAAACTGTTTTTTATTTAAGATGTTATTGTTTGTTAAATATGTGTACAGTTTATTATAAATTATTCGTTCGAGAAGTTTTGAGAATACAGGAAGGATTGAGATTGGTCTATAGTTGTTTAGTAAATATGGTTCTCCATTTTTATATATAGGTACAATTTTTGCAATTTTTAATTTCTCTGGAATGGTTCTAATCTTAACTTCTAACCTATATACTAATACTGAACTTAATAGTAGTAGTGCCCTTTCGAGCCTTTTAGCAACATTATTTTTCTAATTTTTCAAGATTTTTTAAAATACAATATACTTAAATTTTATAGAGATTATATACAAACATATGTAGCGATGTTATACACTTTAACAAACGGAAAGATTTTTAAAAAGGCTAAAAATTCTAAAAACATCAAAAATCGGGGATAAATTTGTTGCGTATGTGTCATGATTGAGATACTTATGTTAGTTTAGTTTTACATTTCAATTTTTTTACAACTAAGTTAAGTTCGTGCAAGGAAAATGAGTATAAGCAACATATAACAAACTATAGATCTATAAAGTTGTTTTGTTATAGCATTTAGAGTTTTTCTTACCACGCGCCCGTTAAACATTCTAAACCGAGTGCGCAACAACGACAGAATTTAGATAACCATTAAAATAGTATACTCCATTATTTTTTAGCTTAACTTTTAGATTAATGATCGTCCATAAATTACCCAACGCTAAATTTAACTAATGAACACCACAAAAAAGATCAGAATTTTCTCTCGCAGAGTCATAAGTCAAATAAAAAATCAAAATACCTCATTAAGTTTAATGAAAATCGCCACCTAAAAGAACTTAAGATCTCTTTTTTTTTTTTTAAATAAATTTAGCGTTGCGTAATTTATAGACGTTCCCTTTGGGTTTTATAGCCGACAGTTTTTAATGGTTTAAGATCATCCTAGTTCTGCCATTTGTATAGCGTTGCGTACAAACGTCTGTAAGTGTAAACGTCTCTAGCATATGATGAGTTTGCAGGCAATATATGGAACAATCGTGTGTAATAAATCTATAAAAATAACAAAACCTTTGAATTTTATTTGAACAATTAGAAAACTTTTTTGCTATACTATTATTTTTTTGCTATAAATATTGCTATAAGGGATCGTCCATAAAGTACGTACGCTCGGAGAAGAGGAGGTCTGCAAATGGCGTTTCTGTGATAAAGGGGCAGTAGGTCAATTATAAAAGTATGGTGACACTAAATTTAAAAAAATATCATAAAATGTTGGGTTAGTAGGTTAAAAGCGTAGGTACTTTTAGGGAGGTAGAGAGTACTCAAAAAAGCGTACAGAAAATTGCGCGCGCGGGGGGGGGGGGGGGAGGAAGGGTTGGAGACAAAAAAGCGTACGTACTTTATGGACGACCCCTAATTATTATAGATATATACTATAATAAAAATTTTGTTATAAATACTGCTATAAATACAGCAAGATTGAAAAATGTTCAAAGTTTATTACAGGAGGTCTTTAATCACCCAAAACGGAACTGATGACAGCGCACTAAACCACTGATCTTTCAATAATATGTGTTTAAGAGAAAAACAAATCTTATTATAAATCTCTTATAAGCTCTAGGTATGCAAAAAGGTGTGCATATTGATTTTTTTGCTCTTAAAGCAATTTTTTGAAATGAATTGTTCTACGTAAAAATATTGAAGTTAACAAATAAGAAGTATAGAAATGTTCGGTGTGTATTGTAGAGACATTTATTTTTGCTGATGATTCTGACATAGTTTTCTCTCATTGTATTTATGTGACCAGAGCCAGTTCAAATATTCATGACCTCTTATCTTTTTTAGGAATTTTGGTCTGTTGGCTATCCAACATACTAAAATTTAACACTGCAATTTAAAATAATAAAAAATTTCTTATCATTTTACTTAATTAAAGAGAGTGCTATGCGTGTTTATTCATAATTATTTTATGATAATTATATAAACACACATCGCTATCGTTAGCTTTTCATTAATGCATAGATGATATCTTTTCCGATATCTTCCATATGTTTTTAAAATTCTAACTCAGAGCCGAGAGGTTTGTGGTTTGACGCCGGCTCTAGCCTAATAAGCGACATTAATAAAAAAAGGGGCGTGAACCTGGTTAATTGCTCCGCGATACTCTGTGATAAGACCGATAAATCATCTTGGAGTACCTTAATAACTAAAAATTTTCTTGCAACGTCATAAGTTATACACTTTTTTTAAATAGCCTTACGGCTATTTAAGGGGCTACCCCCTTTGTTTTTAAATCTAAGTATTTAAAAAAAATCTATGAGTAATCATTATAGATAGCCTAATTCGCCGAACTAATTATAAGCATTCAGCAGGTTCGCCGAACTGTAACAACGTATGTATTTTATGGATGCCCCCTAAAGTATATAAACACAAAAATATTTATTAAACCAAAAAATTTTTTTTTACTAAGTTTATTATTTAACAGTCGTAGTTACAATTGCACTATTAACAATAGCAACAAAATGGAAACAACTGCAAAAAAATTATTTCATTGCGAGTGCGGCGGCTAAGAAACCAGCTGTAAACTCCTCTCCTGATGGGCGAATTTCAGTTGGCGACACAATAAATCCATTTCCAGCATTTCTTGACGGGCGTAATTCAGGACCATAAGAATAAACTACCCCCAAGTTTTCATATGTCCAATCCATGCTACCACCTCCGACAGGATCTAAAAATATTTCATACAAAATTTATATTTTTTCTTATATTGGTATTGCATTGGTAGTGGTATTTGATCTTGTGCTAACGTAAATACATTTTTTCATATACTTCTTTATTTAAATTTTTTTTTAAAGTTTTAATTAAAATAAATTATAAATTTTTATTTTGAATAAAATTACAATTATGTTTACGATGTTTTATTATTATTTTTTTTATGAATATTTAAATATATAATTTTAACTAAAACAAAAAATTCCAGTTATTTTTAAAAACAAGGTTGTCAAGCACTTTTTACTTTTAGAATAAAATAACTAAAACTGTATTGATAAATTAAACAAAAAGACTAGGTACATGTAAAAAAAAAATTTAGTTTACCAACCAAAAATTGAGCCAAAAAAGTAATAAGCTTAAAAAATTAAGACGAATAAAAATGTATTAAATGAATTACTTATAGCTTTAAAAACTAAAATCAAAACTTATCTAAGTACTGACTTATACAAAAACCAAAGACCAAACTATACAAAGAGATAAGTCTAAAATCAGGAAATGCAAATGTAACGTAAAATGTAAAAAAATATCTTGGAACTGATTAATGTTTAAAGCATTATTTTAATGAAAGAACTTGTATTTTGGTAGATCTCATAACAGAGAAAGTCTAGGAAGCCAAAATCTACCTCTACCTCTGTTTAAAAAGAAACTACCTATTCCCTACCAAAACACCTCAAAAAACTTATAAAAAAACTTAAGAAAATTAAATTTCTTCTTTGTAAGGCCAAAATTTTAAAATCAAAGTTATGAAGAAAACAAATTTAAATTAAAAGCAATCAAAAAAACAAAGAAAAAAAAACATTAAATAATAAAGATATGCTTACATAAAATTCGAGATGGAGGACCCACTTCAAACCTTCTACCATAAGTTTTCTGAACTGCTGCAGCAAATATATCACCAACTCTTTTCTATAATTAAAAAAAAAACAAACAAAAAAATTACAAGCTCTGAAATATAAAACAAACTAAAAAAAGAGAAATCTCTGTGAAATTTAAATGGAGTCTTATAATAAAACTCAGTTCAATCACATCAAATGCAACACAGTAAAGACAATTTCAGTGTTATGGACAATTTCAGTGTTATATTTCAGTGTTATATTTCAGTGTTATGGAAATGAATAAATATTAAAAATAAAGTAGTATTAATCAAAAATAAAATAAAAAAATAAAAAATGAAAATTAAACATAAATTGAAGTAATATCTAAATTTCAGTAAAGGAGTATATATGCAACTTACAATTTCAGCGTAATCTCTAGGCAAGGTGGTAGAATATCCAATCGGAGTCAGTAAAAGTTCACTAAAAGCATGGACATTCCAATATGATTTGAGACCACCAGGTGAATTTTTTAGACTTCTTAAATAATCTGAAAGGGCTTTAACACATGGTTCACTAAACGGTTGTGTTCCTCTATAAATCTCGCTACACTGATCAGTACTAGTTCCAGCACCTAAATATGCAAATGTTCAAATAAAAATACATATTTTTTGTTTATGCGACACAATGATTGCAACAAGTGACCAACGGAGCCGTCCAGTTTCGTAGACCTGAACGATGTGATAATAAAAACAGTTAGAAGATGGTGTCATTGAATAAAAAATAAAAATCATAAGAAAATACAAAACGAGTGATAAGACTTTTGTGAAGGTAAAGAACGAAGTAAATGCTCGGAGGGCAAGGAGAGAACAACTAACACTCTAATCACTCTGTATGTAGATCATATGTAACAAAGAATAAATATTTGATATACTGATTTTGAAGACTGTTGAAGTCTACAGGTGTGATGGTGTAGTGCATTAGTACGTACCGTTTGTCGTCTAGTATGGTCTCGTTATGTTTCTGTTCACTTTCAAATCGGGTGAATAGAAAGCTAAACACACTCACTTCTTGCGCTTATGGGCTAGCACATCAGAGCCAGACATAATTCCTACAGAATGGATTTCAATTGATTGAATGCACACATTAGTCACTGTAGGCCACAAGCCATCACTCTTAACCAAAAGAGCTACTGCCCCATGCTGGTGTGGAATGATGTGCTATGAAGTGAGATTTCAGATCCGAGCACATAGTCAGCGAGCGCTGATCCGACGTGCATTGTGGAGCTTCCGACTGAACGTGTGCGTGAGTGTCAGCGTAGTCATTAGGTTATTGAGCGCCATAACCACATCCAGCGGGATAGCCTAATGTCCGTTTTGTCGTTGAGGTGTACATTAGAAAAAGTCGGGGCTCACCAGCCACAAAGAATAAATTTTTTTGCATATGTGACACAATGATCGCAAAAAGTGACCAACGGAGCCGTCCAGTTACGTAGATCTGGGAGATGTGAAAATAAAAACAGATTGAAGATGATGTCATTTAGGTAAAAAAACATAAATTAATGTAAAGATTATTTAGTAGGAGGAATAAAAGTTAGCAACTCAGGAAAAGAGGAATAAAAACTCACACTCTAGTCATCTTTTAGCAAATGATAAAACAATGATCTATGAGTAAACAAGTCAATAAAAATCCGCTGGTTTATAATGGTATTCATAACTAAAGTAATCGCACCATACAAGTGTCTAATAAATGTGGTACTATATATGTTCTAAACTCTAGATAAAAAATTGAGAACTGATAATCACCTGTGTAACATAAAAATATATAAATGTCGTTAATGTAACAAATTCATAATAAAAAGCTCACAAAGCGCAAAAATACATGGGTTTAAGAGGTAAAAAAATGTTGGTGCCATAATAACCAATTAGAATTAAGTAGTGGATAAATGGTGATCCCCCTCCTCAGGAATGCACTGCGATCACCAATGACGTTTCGGAGAAAAAAAAATAAATCTGAAAGCGCTTTAACACATGGTTCACTAAACGGTTGTGTTCCTCTATAAATCTCGCTACACTGATCAGTACTAGTTCCAGCACCTAAATATGCAAATGTTCAAATGAAAATACATATTTTCACATTTAAATACAATAAAAACTGTTTTATTATTATACATTGTATCTTGTTTTATTACATATGTTATTGTAATTAAAAAATTTTATTTCTATTTTTCCACTATGTAAACTAATGACATATAATGTTTAGAGACAAACATATGGGCTTGAATTTTGTGAACTTAAAGAAGTTGATATGCAAAAACTTGATACAATTGAAAAAAAAATACTAAAGTCACTTTTAAAGTTTTCTAAATAGAAAACAAAAAACAATAGTTTGTAAACAATAAAAATTGTTGCAGTTCAACAAAAATAACAACATTTTTATGATGTTAGTTCAAACTAATAACATTATGTGTAACGCATAATATTTTGTGTAAAACATAATAAAAAAAGATCCAAAGATTAAAACTTGCATGAAACAGCTTTGTAGAATGGGAAAATATGTATATATTTTATTCATCTATAGAAATGTGGTGCCAATAAGGCTGTTAACCAGTACCCAAGCACCAGTGTACCTGCCTGTTGATTATTGCATCAAACAGCGGGTAACCATCATTTGATAAGTTAAAATTTCATTTCATTCTTTTTTAAAGCTTAAAATAATCGCAATATAACAACTTAACAATATTTACTTGGTATGTGAAATAAAATATTGAAGATCCTGTTGTTAAAAATTGTAATATTAACCATTTCTTTATAACTATCAGAATTTCTGAAAATATTAAACATAGCATTCAAAAAATTATAAGATTTTCTGATTCATTGATTTATTAATTTGTCTTAGACAAAATAGTTATGCTATTTTAGCACACAAGTACACAAGCACACAAGTTGCATATTTGCAACTTCAGTGCCATCAAATTGCGCTTTCTTAACTTCTGGGTAAGTGGTTATATTCTTTTAGCACCCGAAAAAATGGAGATACTAGTATTTTTAAACCAGCTTGTGTAACATTATAGTAGAATATAATTTAGATATAAGTGAAAAAGAACTACTCTAAATAAATGACATGAATCAAATATTTAAAAATAAATGAATCAAAAGTTTTTATTGACTGTTTATAAGAACAACAGTTATGATAACTATGGTTTTTTTAATGGGTACCTGCCCATTTGTTTGACAGGTACCCGGGCAGGCATTTTCACAAATTTTGTCAGCATTAGGTGCCAAAAATGTGTTGGGAACAATGTGGAACAATGCAGTGGAGACAAAGTGGAATAATGTAGTGGAAACAATATAGTAAAAACAAATATTAAAAAACAAAGAATTTACACCTTGTTTAGAAAAAAAACAACTAGCGGTCAAGAAAAGCAGGGACAAATATTGTATAATATTTAATGCACTAAATATACAGGGGCAGTATAATGTTTAATACACAAACATCAGTTATGATTTAACAAAAAACATTTAATTTATTTTAAATTACTTAATTGCTATTCAGCCCTGAGGTTAATAATATCTAAATGATATAATAATAATAATAATAATAATAATAATAATAATAATAGCAATAATAATAATAATAATAATAACAACAATATCTGAGCAAAAAAAACCTAAAGCAAAAACCTCATGCTGAGTGTAAGTAAAAATATTTATATAATCTTCTATTTCCTAATACAAAACTTTGTGTTTTATCTAAGATAAGTGTATTAATCAAATACAATGAATGGTAATCAAAAACATAAATTCTATGTGCCAATATGAGATCAATTATCACTGAGAAACATAGTCTATTTAATAGATGCAAAAAAAAAACTTCTTTTGAAAAGACTTCTTCCCTTTCTTAACCATATAAAATGAATCTTGAATCAAGAATCATTACAAAAGATATAAAAAGCAATGTGTATTACTATTATAAATACAAAAAATTTAGATATAATAAAGTTAAATATAAAAAAAGTTAGACCTTTTGCGCAGAAGATAAATAAAGAAGATTTAAAGCAATCTAGAAACTATAACTAATAAAAACAAATAAAAACATTATACTAAATAGTTACCTTTAAAACAACAGATTTTATTAAATTTATGACACTTAAAAAAATAATGCAATACCAAACTTTTTATATCAAACTTTACATACTCAAAAGATATAAACAGTATATCAATATTTTCAATAACATCAATAATTCACTAATTACCTCCAAAATTGTTTGCCCAGTTTCTATTAGGATCCACTCCACAACATCTACTTATTCTACAATTGCTTCTAGTTTTTCGCCACATTCTATCTCCAGTATGAGTAAATTCATATCCATCTACATTTACTACAGGAACAATATAAATATCGTATTTGGCTAAAACCTTGTCAACATTTTGTATTGGTTGAAGAAGCTTAAAAAAAATGATATATGCGAGTGTGTATACATATAAATATATTTATATGTAAATAAATAAATAAATATATATATATATATACATTTTTTTTTTTAAAATTCTGATTCACTCAATAAGATGATGGTTGTATGAAACAGGAAAACATGAAGATGGGAGAGAGTTCCAAAGGGTTGAAGCGCGAGGAAAAAAATTAGACGAATAAAAGTTTTTAGAGCATGCAGGGATAGATACAGTAAGCAAATGAGACTTGGCTGATGGACAATTCAAGCAGGAATGTGTTTTAATTGATAGAACTAGAGATGATAGCTCTTTTGAGCAACAACCATCATAGTATTTGTAGAAAAGAGAAAGAGATCCAACTTTACGATGATGGGGAAAAAGCTCAATTTTAGCAGATAGAGCGAATCCAAGTGGAAATAAAGAAGAGTGTTGGCCTTCAAGGATAACTTTAATAAAGTGGTTAGTAAGAAACGGTTTGATAAACTCAAAAACTTTTTCAGATACACCATATAAAACAAGCTTATGGAGAAGACCTGCATGCTAAACATTGTCAAAAGCTTTAGATATGTCAAGAGCAATATCCCTAGCCTCTCCATCTCTATCCAATGCAAGATAAAATTTTTTAGTCACATCAGTTAGCAAGTAGTAAGTGAAGAAGCAAGTAGTAAAGTTGATATTTTACCAGGGCTGGGTTTGATTAAATATAGCCAGGGCCGGGTTTGTGACTGGGGCTGCATAAACATTTATACATATATAAGTATATATTTTTTTATTCAAAACTCATGTTATATTTTGTATATATATGCACATATAAACATCATTATGATCAACATAATCATCATATTTATCATTATTATCATCATTATCAGCAATATCATCATCATCATTATCGTAATCATTATGATCATGATCATCATCATCAACAGTATAAAAAAGGAAAGCTAAAGCCTGATATGATGATTATGATCATCATGATGGTGATGATCATCATCATTATCATTATCATCATCGTCATCATCATCATCATCATCATCATCATCATCATCATCATCATCATCATCATCATCAGGCTTTAACTATCCTTTTTACTGATGTTTTACTAATATAAACATCTAGAGCTTTTTTTTTCTTCACTAAAGCTCATTTATACAATAAGTAAGGCACTCTCTTTAAGTTTTTTTACTTCCTTACTACCACTAACATTTTCTACTGAAGCTGCTACCTCTCTACATCCTCATACCTAAATTACTTTATTCTTTTCTAACCAAACTTTGTTAGATACATAATTTTTTGAAATCTGTCTAAGATTATGCCTTTTTTTCTTGTCTTGCTAGAGTCACACCACACATCCATCTGATCATCTTCTCTTTCGGCAAAAACTACACCATATAAATACTAAAGTTTATATAAATATGAAAGGATATAATATACCAGCATTTAAATAAATAGCAAACATATATGTTTATATCCATAATATGTATGCATAAAGTGCATCTTAGAGGCTTTTATTTCTTCTAGAATAAAAGTTTGGAAACCTTTATTACTTCTCTTCAATTTTAAGTCAAGCCTCATTCTGCTCCACATTTTTCACCATCTTGAGCAGTTGCTTTATTAAACATTATTCATTATTTTTTCATATTTTTTACAAGAATATCTCTCTTAAGAACAAATGTCTTTTTATTATTGCAAGAAGCCAATGTAAAAAAGTCCTGTCTAATTTTAAGCTCTGTTATTCTCATTTTACTAAATCTTGTATCTTATCTCAGATGTTAGGTTCTACAGACTTTTGGTTAGTCTCCAACAATGTCATTAAGTAAAGTAAGTCTAACATATAATCTCTTATTCATGGTTTTGATCTTTTTACTTCTCCCCAAAATAAAGCAGAGTTATTAACAAAGAAATTTTACTCTATTTTGACTCTCCAATATAATAGAAATACTCTTCCTAACAGCTAAACAGATGTTTCCTAGTATTTTAACTTATTCTTTATTTTAAAGTAACTCATAACTTAATCGTGGATGCTTGCAATCTTGTTGGAAATAACTTAGAGTTTAAAAATATATAAATGTATGCCAGTATTTAATAAATAGTCAGAATGTTTATCTGAGTTTTTAAAAATTGGAACAACAGATGGCATTTCCCAGCAGGCACGAAAACAAGACTCAGTCAAGCACTTATTAAATAGTTAAGAGAAATTAAAGAGAGTTCTGGAGAACAATTTGTACTATGCTGTTTGGACCACAAGTCATAGAAGAGTTTAATCAAGATATGACATTAGCAACAGAAGCTGGAGCGATTTGAATGTCTAACAATGGTTACCTGTTTAATTGGAATGGAAGGAAGAGACTGGCCATAAGACTCAAGATTCAAATTAGAAGAAAAGTTTTTTTCAAATAGTTTTGCGTTATCTCTGGAAGAGGTAATAAGATCAGTCCCATGAATGAAAGATGGAATGTTAGACCTGCCCTTGTTACCTTAAAAACGCTGTTGAAGATTTTTCAAAAGTCTCTAGAGCCTAACTTCTGAGATATGAGATTTAGTGAATAATGGAGCTTAGCATCTGACAGCACCTTTTTACATCGACCTCTTGCAATAATAAATAGCCATTTGTTGTCAAGAAAGTTGTTCTTTTGAAAAAGATGAAAAAAATTATTACGATTAGAGATAGCAGAAAGGGAAAACCCAAATATGACATAATTTGTTTATATGTTTTATAAAAGGTTAAAAAACATAACATAACGTTGCAAAAACATAACATAACGTTTATAAATTGATTTAAGTTATTTGAAAGAATTTTTATTTGAAAATGGTGCATTAATCAGATCAGTATTTAACAAAAAAAATCAGAGCCTGAATTTTATTTAATGATTTATGTGATCTTTTATTTAATGATTTATATGATTGAAAAAGCTTCATTTAAAATAGCATAACATTTAAAAATTTTATATAAAAGTTTTAATTTGTATTCTAAAGTGAAAGAAATTGTGATTTTGAAACTCATTTTGAACTAAAAAGAAAATACGCTTTAAAATACAACTATAGTGTTTTGAAGAACATTATAGTGACACTTTTAATGATTTGGAATCATGTGCTTTTCAATTTTAATTGAAGTCATTTATTTTATTGCACTCAGTAAAACTATATATTGCAACAAAGTATATAATTATTTAAACACTTTTAAAGGTTTCTTGAATAAAATCACAAGGAATAAAATTTTAATAGTTCAAAATATGGTTTAATCATCAACCAACACATTTATACATATTTGCAATTAAAATAAATATTCATTATAGAAATAATTTTTTTCCTGCAGAAATATTAAAAATCTTGGGGTCCTGAAAATTTTAAAGGTTAATAGGTAAAAATAGGTACAGTGCAATCTCAGTTTCCAGGTCTAAAAAGCTAAAGTATGGCTAACTCACCAGAGCTGATCTTTATTAGATAACTATCATTTTACAAGTGCAGTAGTAGTGTAGTGGTGGAGCGCTTGCCTTGTTGGTCAAGGTCCGTGCTTCAGAGTTATAGAGTTTTGAGTCAGTTGTAACCACAACTTAAGTAGCCTCCTCAATTGTAGTGGCCTTTATAGCCTTAAGGAGGTGAATTAAAATAAAAATAAAAAAAAAAAAAAAAACTTACAAGTTTTGCTAGATACATAACTGTTGCTGGAGATATCCATTCTCTGGGATGGATGCCACCATCAACCCAAATTGCTGGCTTTGTGCTAGGTCCAGATTTTGCAGTTATCTAATAGTATTGTTTAAGTAATTAAAAAAATATTAATTAAACTTCATAAAAAGCAATTAAAATAATCATAAAAATGAGAACAACAACTTTAATAATAATTTTTTTTTTTAAAAAACATCATGGCAAAAACATTTGGAGGAGTTTTCATAAGAGGAATTTTTGTTTAGCCTTTATAAATGTAAACTTTGTTCTAGAACTTGGGATAGATATTTTAAGTTAATATTAAAATATAATAGTACATTAATTGGTTTTTTAAAAGGCTTACATGAATTTAAAAAAAGTTAAATGTAACAACAAGAAACTTCAAAATTTCAGAGCTAATTTATAATTTGAAAGCCAATATTTTAAAATCGACGCTATCGAAAATGGCCCTGATATATATATATATATATATATATATATATATATATATATATATATATATATATATATATATATATATATATATATATATATATATATATATATATATATATATATATATATATATATATATATATATATATATATATATATATATATATATATATATATATATATATATATATATATATATAATATATATATATATATATATATATATATATATATATATATATATATATATATATATATATATATATATATAACACTATTGATTGTATCATTTTATTTGTTGTTTTTAAGCATTGGATTTTCGTTACGACTGTCACAACAGAAAAAAAAAAAAAATAAATACTAGTAAAACTTCAAGTAAAAACTATGGAACTCATTATATAATAACATCAATATGTGCTAAATGATTTCTTTTGTTGTTTTGTTCAGAAATGGTAAAAAGTAAGCGTTATAACTGTCACGCTAAGTAGAGTTAATTTTTGAAAAAAATTCTTATTAAACTATTTAACTGAAAAAAATTAAATTATTGCATAACAATTTTTATTTTATGTTATGAATTATATATTTTATATATAATACTTTATTACTAACTTTTATGGTAGAACTTTTAATTGTAATAATTCTTTAAGTGCCTGCATTTACTCCCGCTGAGGCTTGCACGTATGTATGCATGCATACATGTATGTATGTATGTATGTATATATATATATATATATATATATATATATATATATATATATATATCCAAAAGTATATCTTTTAATTCAAAATTCATGTTATATTTTGTATATATATGCATATATATATATAAAATATAACATGATCATCATCATCATCATCATCATCATCATCATCATCATCATCATCATCATCATCATCATCATCATCATCATAATCATCATCATCATCATCATCATCATCATCATCATCATCATCATCATCATCATCATCATCATCATCATTGTCATCATCATCAGGTTTTAGCCTTCCTCATTTATGCTGTTTCTCTAATATAAACAATCTAGAGCATTTTCTTTCATTAACTAAACCTCATTCATACAATATATAAGGTACTCTCTTCAAGTTTTCTTACTTCTACCTCTACCATTTTCTACTGAAGCTGCTACCTCTCTACATGCTGATACCTAAATCACTTTAATCTTCTCTAAAAAGGTAGTTTGATAAGAGGTTTTTTCTAAAAAAATCTGTCTGAGACTATGCCTCCTTTATTTGTCATGTTAGAGTCACACCAAACATCCATCTGATCATCTTCTCCCTTCGGCAAATACTAAACCATATAAGTACTAAAGTTTATATAAATATGAAAGAATATTGTTTGCCAGCATCTAAATAAATAGCAAATATATATGTTTATACCCATAAAATGTATGCATAAAGCGCATCTTGGAAGCTTTTATTCCTTCTGAAATAAAAGCTTAGAAGCTTCTATTACTTCTCTTCAATTCTACTCCACATATTTTACCATCTTGAGCAGTTGCTTTATTAAACAGCAATCATTTTTTTCATCTTTTTTACAGGGACATCTCTCTTATAAAAGAACATCTCTCTTATAAACAAATGTCCTTTTATTATTCCAAGAAGCCAATGTAAAAAGGTCCTGTTTGATGTTGAGCTCTTTTATTCTAGTTTAAGTTTACTAAATCTTATTTCTTATCTCAGATGTTAGGTTCTAGAGATTTTTGGTAAGTCTTCAACAGTGTCATAAGCTAAAGTAAGCCTAAAATTTAACTTCTTATTCATGGGTCTGATCTTTTTACTTCTACCCAGAATAAGGTAGAGTTTTTTGCAAAAAAAATCTTACTCTAATTTAACTTTTGAATCTAATGGCCACACTCTTCCTGCCAGTTAAACAGATTAACCCATCGTTAAACATCAAAATCACTATGGTTTCTAATGCTAAATTTAATTCTCAATTAATCACTTCTACAGTTTGTGATCCAGACAAGATTTCCATCAGACTTGAAAAAGTGTTTTCCAGAATTCTCTTCAGTTTTTGCTAAACTTTTAAAAAGTGCTATATAATTGGTTCTAATTTTTCAAAACTCTAGAAAACACTTTGATCTCTCCAACTATTCTACAATTAGTCTTCACTCTGTTATTAGTTTTTTAACTGCTTTCTATTAGCTTTCTAACTGCAGTATTAAAGTTATTCTTGAAGGCCTACACTCTTTATTTCAAGTAACTTTAAGGGTACCACAAGGTTTTATTTTTGCTTCTGTAGTTTTTCTTGTCTACAATAATAATCTTCATGAAAATTTTACATCTAAAGTGCCTCTATTAGCTTACGACTCACTTTATACTCTTGTCTGGACCAAAAAAAACCTTCACTTTTTGATCGCCTAGAACAAGCAGCCGGTTTTTAATCTGATCTTTTTCTGTAACAGCCTAAGGCTTGCAGTGGCTTGATTGATTTAAACTCTGGACTTAAAATCTACAACTTTTTAAGGCAACAAAACTCATCTATTTACTGCAAAAAAATATTGCAATATTGTTGGCATTCCTATATAACTAATAACAACCCTATTATTTTAAGAAAAAGTCTAAAAGCACATTGTAAATGTAGTTAGACCTGCTTTATCTGCCAAGTTTGAACCACCCTCCAATTGTTATAAGGTTGCATTTCTTTCTTTTTAAAAAAAATTATCATGGTCAACACTCCAACAAGCTATTATCTCTATTACCATACAACAAAACTCATTCTTACTTGCCTTTTTATTTAACAAGTTTCATCCTTTTACTGTATCTGTCCCTTCATGCTATAAAAACTTTTATTAATTCAGTTTTTTGTTCTTGCACATCAAAAAAGCCTTTTAACTCTTCCGCATCTTTGTATTTTCTCTTTTAATACATCCTGCAACCTTTAAAGTCTTCAGTTAACCATTTTCTAGTATTTTAACCAATCCTCTATTGAAAAGTAACTCATAACTTAATAGTGGTTGCTTGCAATCTAGTTGGAAGTAAATTAGAGTTTAAAAATATATATATATGCCAGTATATAATAAATAGTAAATCTAAGTATAAAGCGCCAGTAGCACCTGGAAAAAATAAAAAGCAAAATATTTACCATTGAATAAGAGTATCAGAAGCAACTTCAAGTCCGCCTCTGTTAAGGCTATTCAGATAACTTCAATATTTATAATAATAATTGCTATTGTTATCACAATTTTTACTTTATTTTATTTCACTATTTTGCACATAGCCAGCTATGGAAAATATAACCACTAATTTAGATTTATTAACTGAGCTTTCAAGATCATGTCTATTATCTAGCAGTTAATTTTTAATCAGCTGAAATATCTCTACAAAATATGGCGCAAGTATGACCATGGTACCATCTACAGGAATGTCAAAGTTGTAATATCATTTTAGTATGTTGAATATGAATTTTTTCAATTACAGATTTAGCGTTCATAAATTAAGTACCTCTAGATCCCTGTCGAAGCTTAGAAAAAGCTTGTTCAAGTGGATCTGTTGAAAACCAACTTAATAAAACATACTTTGCTCCATTACTCAACAAAGTTTTTATGAGATTAATTAAGTCATAACATGTATTCGCTATTGCATTGCTGGTATCTAGCATAAGCTGTTTAACATGCTTACCTGTAGGTTTCATAAAAATTTGACAGTTCAGCAATATCTTGCAGCAGGTGTAACTATTGATCACCAACTGAGTGGATTTCTCTACATAATTCATTTCTAAAGCGGTGCTTTGAAATTAACAACATTCCAAAAAGAAAAAGTTATTTCAATAAATACAGCAGTACCTTCAAATGCTTTATTTTTAGTCTCTGAATGAGTGCTAATGGCAGTTAACAAAAAAAATAAAACTTTACAGATTGTAAAGTTTTGTTTGTTTGTTGTTTGATCTAAAAAAATAATGGAAGACCAAGTTTGTACATTTTTGATTGTATGCGTAAACTTTTTATATTAAGCTGGAAATTAATAACAATTTTTTATCACTTAACAAAGATATAATCAACACATCAGATACATCACCAATACCATCAAATAGAAGTTCATCCACTTTTAGAAAATCATTTAACTCATCTGGTAAAATGTTTTGAAAACAGTTTTTCTAACTTTACAGGTGTGGGTAAACAACTAGGCGGAGTATTTTTAAAAACAGATGGTGGGTTTAAATGCCATTGCTTTCCATATTTTCTTTCAAAAGGTGCATCATCTATTCAATGCAGTCAACATATATGCTGTAAAGTCTGAAACAATAAAATCTGTTTTTAAGATAGTATCACTCCATTTTTTTCCTCTGGATTCTTCAGGAATTTATAAACTGATCCTTTTGTTGTAGTGAGTGATAGTTCAACTTGTAAAGAGGTATTTTCAGCATTTTGAAAGCATCTTAATCAATAAAATATCTTATTGTTAGTTCGACAATATTACATTGTAAACTTTTACGCCTTGAAGTTGCGCTATCTAATTTATAAATCAATCAAATTAAAAAAATTTATTAAAAAATCGCAAATGCAAACTTTCATTTAAAGTTAAAATGAAAATAAAAATTCTGGCTATGTGCAGCAGGCATTGTTTTAAAGAGTTATGCATAAAACAACTTACATACACCTTAAGCGATTTTTTACGTACGCAGTAAGCGATTATGGTTAAGCTACTTTTTATCATTTTTTAACTTTTAAATTAGTGGTAAGATAATAGGAGTATTTTTAATTTTTAAAAAAACCACATTGACTTTTGAGTAACGAAATGTAAAAATATTTGTACAAAAGTTTGAAAGAAGTTACGTTAAAAATTATTGTTGCAACTTTTTATTGCGATGATAATTCTTATCTTTAACAATTTTATATTGAACGTAATTTTATGCTAAGTTTTTTATCTAACTATTAAGCAACATGAAAAAGTTTGTCAATCCATAACTACAAGTTTTTTGCAAATGTTTTTAATAAAAATTCAGTAAAAAACTCTACAAAAATCTATATTTATATTCTGTAATCTCTGATAGTAAAAATAGTGAGACATTTTTTTGAAATATTAAAAAAAAATGTATCAATATATGAACAATTTAAGAACAATTTATCTTCAATTTAATTTTTGAACAAAGACAATTTGTTAAATTTATTCTGCGTGCGATTCAATAATTTTTTTTTTTCATAAATCAAGATATATTATGAAGTTAAAGAAATCATGAGTAGATTATAACATCCGCTGATGACATAAATATTACGTTAAATATATTTGTATAACAGAGGTTCATTAAGCACGTGCACATTACAGACTCCATTAATACTAAGGCACAATTTAATTTAATAACTGTCTTTATTCTTTACTAATGACTATGCATTTTTCTAATATGTTTATCTAAAATAAGATAAACTCATATATTTCTATTCTCTCCAAATTGTTTAAAGTTCAAATATAGAGATTGAATTTCGAAGGATAAAAGAGTTACTTTGAAAACTTTTAAATCCTGGGACTTTGCCGATACTTTTTGAATTGAAACTATCACAGATAAAGAAAAGACATGTTATTTAAATCATATGTAATTTGAGCGATCTTCCTCAAAATAAAATTTTATCCAAAACCATAAGAGTGCTGTAAGGGCAGCTACCCTACAGCAAAAGTCATGTTAAAACATTTTAACTTGTTAGTATATTTTATTTAAGTTGGTATATAAATAAAAATAAATATTGATCAATAAATAAATTAAATTTTTTCTTAACAAAGAATACTTCATATTTATTCTCCTTTTTTAAATTTTATTACTCAAAATTAAATTGCTTGGAAACCAAAAAAAGAGTTTTGTAATTATACATAGATTGAAAATACTTTTGATTTTATTTAAAAGTTAAGGAGCTTAATTTTTAATGAACAAACTTTAACGAATGTTTATTATAAACAGATAAAATTCAAATTATTAAATATACTTATATTGTTTTAGTTGAGTATTTTTTTTAAGTTTTCATGAATAAAATATTGCATAGAAATATTTAAAAATTGTTTTGTTTTAAGAATAATTAACAAAAGAGTTTGCATAATTAAGACTTTTATATTTAATTTAATTTGTTTTTTTTAAATTAATATGATTTAAAAAAAAAAATTAAAAAAATTAAAAACTTAATCCTTATAAAAGATTCTTCTCTATAGCTCTGTTTCCTTGTGATTTGTTCAAATGAAAACATTTTTGTTTGTGTTTAGTATTGAATGTTTTTCTTAATAAGTTGTTTATACTATAAAAATATTTTTAAAACTATTTAAAAAAAAACCCCTCATAGCTACCTTAATTCCATTAATTTGTCTTCTTTCAAAAGTTGTTCCCATAACAAACTTGTTGACTTTAGCATGATTGTAGTTTGTGTTTGCAAACTGTGTTAGTTGTGCATCAATCTAAATTTTTGAAGAAATAATCAATACAACATTATTATTACTATATTTAATACAGTTAAACTAAAAGAACAATCTTTAATAAACTTTTAATTTTTATGATTATCAATTATTGACCAAATGCCACTATACAGACAAAAATTTAATAACTTATATTGTGAAAAAGATTTAAAAGAGTAATAGCAAATTTCATTATTTTTTTTTCTTTCTCCACTTTGTCTGGAAAACAGCGTAATTGTAAAATTGGAAAACTAGTTAATCAGTTTGTTGGCACTACACAACAGACTTACGATTAAAACATATATAACTTGCATTTGTCATCAAAGAAAATTTGAACAATTTTCAACAACTTGTTTAGATTAATTTGTCATATAACTCAGATTTTAGAAAAACAAAGACTTTTATGGCAACTTAATTTAACTTAACGTATGGATGCTCATGAGTTTTATCTTTAGTATCTCCTTTTGTTTTTAATACTAATTCAATATCAACAAGGCTGAAAGCAACCACTATTTAAGTTGGAAATTACCAAAAAACAAAGAATATAGAAAGAAAATAGTTGACAGAATACTTAAAAACTCTAAATTACATTAGTCAGGAAAACAGAGTGCTTCAAAGGATTGATGTGCAAGGAAATAAACTAGATGAATAAAAGTTTTTAAAGTATGAAGTTACTGATAAAGTAAAAGGATGCAACTTTGCTGAATGAAGATTCAAAAAGTTCCATTAACCAAAACAAGTTTTACTTAATGAAACTAGAGATGATAGCTTGTTTGAGGAGCAATTTAGGTTAGTTGAACTCTCTAGAGAGAATGTAAATGTTTAATTATATAATTAAACTTTATTAGTTGGACTCTCTAGAGAGAATGTAAATGTTTAATTATATAATTAAACATTTACATTCTCTCTTGAGAGTTCAACAAACCTAAATTGCTGCTCAAACAAGCTATCATCTCTAGTTTTATTAAGTAAAACTTGTTTTGGTTAATGGAGCTTTTTGAATCTTCATTCAGCAAAGTTGCATTCTTTTACTTTATCAGTAACTATAATTAATAATTTTTTTATATATATAAAATAAATAAATTAATAAATAAAAAAAATAAAAGTAAGTATAGTTATATATATAATTTATAATATATATATATATATAATGTATATTATATACATATATATAATGTATAATATATATAATGTATATATATATATGTATATATATATATATATATATATATATATATATATATATATATATATAATATATATATATATATATATATTTATACATATATATATATATATATATATATATATATATATATATATATATATATATATATATATATATATATATATATATATATATATATATATATATATATATATATATATATATATATATATATATTAATTTTGGATTTTAATGTATTTCATTTTTTAAAATAATAAATTGCAAAAATTTAAATGCATTTATAATTTAAATAAAAAGTTTTATGACTCTTCATTTAATTTTTATTTATGACTATTTTTTGTTTCAATAAAGTAATCATTATGACGCTTAATAATCATATATTATATTCTACCGACTCTACCAATAAAATGAGGGGGGGGGGGGGAAGGAAGGGTGAATCCCTAAAAATGATTAGCTTCTATGATGAAACTGACTAACTTCTTGAAAAAATTCGACTTAAAAATCAACTTTTTTTTTTTGTGGAGGAAGGGGGGGCGGGGTTGTAAACCCCCCCCCCCCATAAAATCACCTCTGATTATACTTATATAGGGGCTTTCCATTAATTACATAAACAAATTTTTTAAAAATTCTACCTCCCCCCCCCTTCCCAATATCAACAATTTGTCAAATTTCCAAAGACCCCCCTATAAAATTACGTCAACCTTTGATTACCCCCTCCCCCTATACAAAGAAACTGCGCTACAATTTCAGCCTAATTTTCCGTTATTTAAGTAATGAAACTCAAAAAAAAAAGAAAAAATTGTTGACGTCAACTTTCAATGACCTCCCTCCTCCCCCATGTCAACAAATGTCAAAAAAGTGTAGACCCCCCTCCTTCCCCCTATTTTGTTGACGTAATTAATGGACAACCCCATATTGCGTTCTGCAAAATGCTTTATGCCTGTTTCCAAAGTTGTCGTCTTAAAAGTACACGAACCTTACCGAGCTTACCACACGCCTTGCTGTACAGTCAGAATTTGTTTAGTAACTAACGCTCCACTTTTTTCATCCCAATGATTGCTAATCCATTGGGATGGAAAAAAAATCTTTAATAAAAGCAGAAAAAAATCAGTTTAATTAAATTTTGGTAATTATGATCATGAATTAAACCTCTAACAGAAGTTTAACTCAATAGTTTTAAAGTACTTAGGTCATAATTCATGTTTACAATTATATAAAAATAAGGTGAATAAATCAAATACGCTGAAGCTGCTGATTAACGAAAAAATAAACGAGTGTTTTGAATAATAAACAAAGAAATTAAAGAGGACGCTTTGAAATTCCGTATATACTGTCGAACATTTATCTTATGCTTAATTAACCTTGTATCATCAAGGTACACCTTTAGCAATTCCGATAACTCGCACATACTCTTCAAGTCAGTAAATTCAAACCTATAGCATAGACACAGTTTGAAAGATAAATTTTTTTATAACTACACTGAACATAAAAAGACAAACAAATAATAGCCAATTTAAAAATAGCTAAAGCTTTACATGACGTTCAACAAATGTTGAAAGTTGTTTGAAAACTTTTGTTTAGCAACATCATAACTCACGTTTGAATATTACTTGTATTTATATACGATATAATGTGTGTATATATATATATATATATATATATATATATATATATATATATATATATATATATATATATATATATATATATATATATATATATATATTAGGGCCCTGTCATTCGATTCGCGAATCATGTGTCGCTTCGATTTGAAAAAAATGATTCTAGTTTTTTGAATCGCTATTAATTTTGTTAGTGTTGTTCTTTTTTCAGATATTCAACGTTAAGATGTTATAAAAATGTTTTTATTTACTTCAGCCAGAGTAAAGTAATTGCAATCGAAAGTAATTGTAATACTGCTTCTAAACAAGCGCTAAAAAATTATTCCGGACAAAAAAAAACTTTTAAGTATAATTTTTTTTTTGAAAAAAGATGCTAAAAATTGGATTTCCTCATATCGGTGGTTCGATTCGTAATTTGATTTGACTCGTAAATCAAATGCCGATTCGCAGACCCTAATATATATATATATATATATATATATATATATATATATATATATATATATATATATATATATATATATATATATATATATATATATATATATATATATATATATAAATAGATAGATAGATAGATATGTAATTTATATATATATTAAACATATATATATATATATATATATATATATATATATATATATATATATATATATATATATATATATATATATATATATATATATATATATATATATAAATTATATGTCTAAAGAAGTATTATATTTATAATATATAATTATGTAAAACATATTTTGAACGTTAGTTGACATAAACATTTTTATGATACCTCTGCCATTCGTCATATTGTTTTAGCAACAACAAAGTGATTATAATGAGATGATGTTCAAACGATGTTATATAAATAAAGCTGATGTTGATGGTATGATGATGTTGCAAAGTAAAGAAAGCGTCAACAAATTTCAACTAGCGATAATTAGATAATTTAATTGACGATAAACGATCGAGACAACCTTTTCATTATTCTAATTTTAGTGGATATGAAAGGCTTTTAGAAGGTTCTATTAAATTAAATAATTAATACATATGCCAATAATTAATACATATTAATACAAGATTATTTATACGCTTATTTCAGTATTTAGATAAACAGGATTTTAAATTATTTCAGATTTCAGTATTTAGATAAACAGGATTTTAAAATATTGACAATAAAATATTTAGAATTTTTTTTACGTTTTGAAAAATTCGTGTATTCTAAATTTAAAAAAAAAATTGATTACAGTTAAATAAATTAATTTACACACAAAGAAGAAATTACCTCAGAATATCTATTAAATCTGTCAAAAGAATATACGCCAGTATTATATGAGAAAAGTTGGTTATGAAAATGTTCTCGGTTAATCACTTTTTCTAAATCGTCGATGGTTATTGTGAAATTTATAGCTTTTTGTTTTAAGACTTCAGTCACACTTTCCACATCAACTGCTTTTACATGAATATGTGTTGCGCGACCGGCTCCTTTTGGATTGCGCCAAACATCAAGCTATATACAAATTGCATTTTTATTTACAAGAATAAAAAGTAACAAACAAAAATAAAACAAATAATAATAAATAAAAAGATAAAATTAATACGTACTTTTATTGTAGTAGACTCTATCCATGAATGCAACCAATCGGATTCTTCTTCAGTTTTTGGAGTAATTTGAAAAACTTTATCACTATTGGTGAATATTGTAAGTTAAACTTTTTAATTTCTTAAGATATATATTCTTGAAAAAGAAATATTCTGGTTAAAATAGTAAAAATATAATAGATAAATAAATTTATTACTTCAATATATATATATATATATATATATATATATATATATATATATATATATATATATATATATATATATAATATGATAAAAATAAAGATTACCCAAAGTAATGAACTCGTTCAGCGCAAACTACACCCAAAAGCAAAAGGCAAGCGGTCGCCAACTTCATTTTGATCCTGCTTTCAATGAAAATCTCAAGATCTTCAGCTATTTAAACGTTTAAGCGAGTTTCTGAGCTTCAACAAACACAGCCTGAAAAGGTGTGTTTACTAATATAATAATGTTCAATTAAAACATAATTTATTAAAAGTTTATTGTTTTTTCTTTGTTTTAAGAGTTTTGTCATCACTTGTACAAAGAATGTAAAAATGCACGTTTAATTTTTTTTTAAAAGTTTTGAAGAAATCTAATTTCATTTTAAAAATAATTACTTTTTAAAAGACGTCCATTTTGCTTGTTTGGTAAACAAACCTTTTTCGATAATTATTTAACTCTAATTTAAAAAAAGAATAATAATAATTTTTTTTTGTTTGTTAATAATTTTTTTTTTTATTATTTTTTTTTTAAATAGAAAGTTTTTAAAAAATGTAAAAAGTATTCGGAAATTAGAAAAAAGCAAAATCTAAACAATATTGTCGTAAATCCTTAAAAATCATTTAAGGATTTTTGTTTTAATAAAAACCAACATATATTTATATATTGGTTTTTATTAAAACAGGTATGTTAGGTAGTTATTTTAGCTAGTTACATCGGGCCTTTGTTAATAATGCAGGTATGTTAGATATTTATTTGAGCTTGTTATGTAAGGTATAACTTCGTTGAAAGTTATAGTTAAATTATACATCCTGTCATATGCTTTCATATCTTTGAATAACATCTTTCAATAATCATTCAATAACAACATCAACCTGAGGACAGCTTTGGGGGGGGGGGGCGGGGTGGGACACCCCGACATCCACCCTTCGGGACGGCCCTAAACATCAACCCGAGGACAACTCGTTATAACAAATAGGAAAGAGTTTATTTAACAAATTATTGTAATATCAACAATTGTTTAAAAATATATATATATATATATATATATATATATATATATATATATATATATATATATATATATATATATATATATATATATATATATATATATATATATATATATATATATATATATATATATATATATATATATATATATATTGAGTCGATTACTGTTTAGCAATGTTTTAAAAACGACTATATTATCCTACAATATTTGTAAAAGTATCAGCATTTACTTTTAATTAACATACTAATATCACCCCATTGGTTGCTTGTAAAATAAAAACCACCAATAAAACGACATTTAGTCCCAGTTAAAAAAACTTTTTTTTTTATCTCCTAAGGGCAGAATTTAAAAAACAGAAATCTAATTTCCATTTTTAAAATTTCTAATAAACTTCAAAAATTTTCAGATATTTTTGAAGATCTTAAGATCTTAAGAAACCCTTAAAAATAAAAAACTGTTTATAAAGTACTTAAAAAAACTAACATCTGAAAATAAAGTCATTTATATAAGTCAAAGAAAAATTTTTTAAAAAGGTATAGTATAATGGGGAAATATTGACTCAACACTTTGTGCCTTTTTTTGGAAGAAGTAATTGCAGACCTGAAAAAAGGCCATATATCGATGCCTTAAGTGACTGGTTTAATTAAATAAACATAGCGCTTTAGTTTATGACAATTTTTAAAATTTCAAATACTATTAATTTTGGGCTAATGTTATCTTGGATTGGGGTATCTTTGGCTATAAGCCCTATGTTTCTTATGCATTGGATCAGGTTAAGGTTAAACAAATGAAAATTAATGGTATGCATGTTTGTTATGTTTGTCATGTATGTTTGACATGCCTGTTTATCATGTATGTTTGTCATATAAGTTTTCATAAAGTTTTACCTTATTTTCAAATTAAAACACTCCTGAAATCTATTAAAAAAGAAATACCAAAGAAAAAAAAAACCATTTAAAAAAACTATATTATAATATTAAAAAACTCTACCATCATGGATTATGATGTCAGAGTTTTCTTAGCACTTGAAGTTATCTCAGCACTCTAACATCATGGACTACGATGTCAGAGTTTTCTTAGCCCTTGAAGTCATCTCAACACTCAAAAAGCTTTAGAAATACAATAGTTATTTAACATAATTAAAATAAACAGTGGTTTTGGTCCATGGTCTTTAACGAGGTTTAACGTGTCTTCTTTGATAAAATGGGTTTTGGAATTGCTTTTGAAATGACTGTTATAATATTAAGTGTTACACTCTTGCCAGCAGGCTCCTAGATTTTTTTCCCCTCATTTTTGTACCATCTTTATTAAAAAAACTCTATCCTTTTCTTTTTTAACTGTTCAAGGCAAGCTTTGCAGACAGCATTTTTATCTAGATGCTGGTTTTTAGGCAAACATTTTACCTGAATTTATCTATTTAATAAACAACAATAGAACGTCTAAGCGCTATATTATTGTTTATTAAAAGGATATATTCCACATTTTTCAAACCCACCCATAAAAATCTCCTCTTAATTTACTTCAAAACTTGTCATTAATTCTTTCAACAATGTCGGAAAATAATCTTTATAGGTTGTTGAAAATTAAGACCCTGAAGTGGACTTTTTTCAGTTGCTCAGTATTCCGTACCATGATCTTTTCATAGGCGCAAAAAAGCAACAAGTGGTTAATGTTGGATTAAATTTGGAGGAAGACAAACAAATCGAACACTTTTATTAAGCAGATGTAAACTGATATTAAAAAATAAATTATCCCCAATAATTGGTTTTAACCCGTTTTGGTTTCTAACACTAGGCAAAAAAGTTGATTCGAACCAGTCCTCAAACAACACAGCATCAAACCATCTACTTTTAGCGTGTTTAAGTGCGTTCTTTTTTGCCCGCTTTCTGTCCAAGTGATCACAAATTTTTTGTCTTGTATAGAACAAACGGGGATAAGGTTAGCCCTTCAGCTTTCCCTGTAAACATGAGCGGGATTTCATTTTTGCTATGGTTGCGTGTGTTTCCTGGATTATCTGTAAAATTATTCTCATTGTATTTCTATAAATAAGAGTGTGGAACACCTTTGATAACCTCTTTTAAATTGTCTATGTAGTTTATATTATCGGCAGCACAACGTCAGGTCACTTTTTTTTAATAATATCGGCAGCACAGTGTCAGGTCAACGTTAGGTAAACGTCACTTTTTTTATGTTAAAGCTTATACTGCAATTTGAACTTTTATTCCTTTTTAAAATTAATGTTCTTTCTTATTCAGAGAGATTTATTTTAAACAGATTAATACAAAAAAAATTTCTTATCTAGATAACCCTTTATTACATATCAAAAGTAAAGCTTTGCTACTGGAAATCAAAGTTCTGATATTTTTATTAAATGCTGTTCAAAAACCAACTCTTCTTTGTTATTGAAAATTCAAACATACCCCACATTTTTTATATGAAAGCCTTTCAGTTTTTGTTTTTTTTATTGTAGATCTAGATATACAATACATTCTGCTTCTCTTAGGGTTAGCATTCATTCATAGCATTCATCATACTTATTCATAATCTCTTTCAATATATACTGCAGTTTTAAAAATTTGTTTTAGTCGTGAACGCGAATACTTTTCATGTTTTTGATAAAATAAAATTTGAAAATAAGGAAATTATTAACCACATAAAACAAACAAATATTTAAAATTTATATAACAAACCTCTTCAAAAACAAATACTTTTTAAACTTTTAAGTTTTAAACGCATAAAATTTAATACAAAGATTAATAAGAATGGTAATAATGTAATAGATATTAAAAACTCCCAACAAAACTTAAAAACACAGATAAAAAAAACTGTGATCAAAATTAATAAGCAACAACAGCGGTCATTGGCGATAAATTATAGTTTTAACAGATTTTCGATCATGTATAGATAAATTTAAAATAATATATGTCCAAAATCAAGATATGTTACTTGGGGTAACTTTGGTTCAGAGACAACTTGCACCAAAGTTACCCCAAATCTGGGCTAAAGTTTTAGTAAAAGAATTATAAAAAGTAAAATTGTTGTAAAATTGTAAAGTAAAACAGTTTGGAAACTGCAAAGTAAATTCATATACTAAGAATACCTTTAACAACTTAATAAAATCAAATATAAACACCATAACCAGTCTAAAATTACCTTAGAGGCGGCATTCAAGTAGAATAGATTTAAAGTAGAATGACAACAACATTCAGCATTTATTCAAAATTATGATGAAAACTATTTCAAATAGATTTAAAGTAGAATGATAACAAAATTCAGCACTTCTTCAAAACTATGATGTGACACTACTGAAGAGGTGTCGAATATTTCATCAAGTAAGAAGTAATGCTAGTACTGCCACCTAAAATGTGATGGATAAAAGTCAACATCTTAATCCTATTGTCAAAATAACATCACAACTATTTTCAACTTCTGGTCAAAATTACCTTCAAAGGGGCAATGTTACCCCATCTTACGGTATTACTATTAAATAGATTTACTATAAAATTAAAATTTTAAAATGCTTAAAAAAACAAAACAAACGGTCCTGATGATATAATTTGTAATAATAGCCAAATATTCAAACAATACTATAAAACATATTCTTTTTAAACTTTTTAAATGTATAATAAATCAAGGAATTTTTTCTGACCATTTAAAAATAGCTAAAATTATGCCTATATTTAAAGTTGGTGACCAATCAAATGTTAGTGATTATTGGCTAATATCTGTTCTCTGTGTTTTTTCAAAAAAATTTAAAAAAATTATTTTTAATCAAATATTTTAATCATCTTGCTATTAATTTTATTATCTTATTATTTTATTAATTACTTTATATGAAGTTTTAAAAGAAATAACTCTACTAAACATACAACAAATTACCTTACTCGAAGTAAAACTGATTCATTTAAAAAGTATGAATTTACTTTATGCGTTTTTATAGATTTATCTAAGGCTTTTGACACTATTGAATATGAAATACTGTTAAAAAAACTTGAATTTTATGGTATCTTTGGTAGGGCTTTAATTCTACTTAAAAGCTATTTATAATAATTCTGTATATGATTATTTAAATATTCTCTGTGGAGTTCCGCAACTGTTGTTCTTTTTAACTTATGTTGATGATCTCTAAAATGTCCCAAAATTAACAACACATATGTTTACTGATGATACAGACCTATTTCTATCTAATGATAACATCGACAAACCTTTTTCTAAAATAAACCTTTAGCTATCAAAAATCTCTGACTGGTTCTTCTGTTCAAGCTTAAAAAAGTTTACTTAAAAAAGCGATAAGCCTTTTTTTTATCTTGACAACATTTAAATAATAAGAGTGACGCCTACAAAGAGTGTTATCTACAAACTTTCTAGACATCTAAAAAATTTGTAGATTCTTATATAGTTGAAAATCTGTCGTGGAAGATTCACAAAAAAATTACAAAAAGTGTTATACAAAGTTTTATATAAAACAAGAAGCGTTTTAAACAAACTCTCATTCACTCAACTATATTAACCTTTATAAACTGTCATTTTAATTACGCTAATTATGTTAGTATTGCTTGGAGTAGTACCAATAAATTTGCACGTCTTATAAATTTTAAAAATCATTCTTCTAACTCAAGGTCTCTCTTACTTAAAATTATTATTGTTAATAAAATGTTTTTAATATTCTTTGTTTTATGTTTAAATGTAAAACCAACAAAACTGTCCATCATCCTTTTTTGATTGTCTAGTCTATTGAAAGATAAGCGTTTAATGAGGGAAACAAATGAGAATAGACCTTATAAATTTGGTGGATCAGGGTCATTTTAACCTAGAGATAAATGGTTTGGGAAAAATTTTTATTTTACTACTAATTTTTTGGTTTACAAATTAAACCATAAATCATAACATTGGTAACGCTTAGCTTTATCAAACTAGTGGTGGCAAAAAGGAAGCTAATGTTATCAGCTAAACCAGAATAAACTTAAAAAGAAAAACCAGTTGAGTGAAAAAAAAAACGAAAAAATAACTTTTATTTAGGACTAGTTTGAAAATATTGTCGAACATTGTTTGATGTTTTACCAGTTCGAACATCGTTCGGTGTTTTACCCTATTTGTTCCTTTATTTTGTAATATCTGATTTATCCGTTTAGCGCTATGGATTTTACGTGCGTTTTCACGAAAATTTATACGTGCGGATTAAATACCAAATTCAAATTATTTACGTTTCAAACATTAATGTTTAAAAATAATTATACAAAACTGATAATATAAAAGAACTATTTTTTTGTTAAAATAATTTCTTTATATAGTTAGCCATCGTTAAAAAAGAAACCAAAAGCAGATTCACCGGCAAAGAACTTTGCCGGTGCTTAATCTTAACTATTCCGACATCGATTTTCCAAATAAAAGTTGAAAACGAACTACATTATACAATATAAACTATTATATAAAGTTTGAAAAAGAAAACTTGCTTATACAAAGTGTTTGATTTTAAAAGACTTGTTTAGCTTATCTACTTGTTTATCTTGTTTGTGATTTGTTTAATAAATAAAATGATATTTTTTAAAAGGTTTAAAAAAACTAAAAATGGTGACCAATCAAATGTACACATTTTTTATAATTAAAAAAAAAAAAAAAAACTTTGAAGATTTTTTTTGTTAGTGAGCGTGGTAGGAGAGATTCAGTAAAAATAAGCTAATTAAGTCAAAACCAATTATCTAAACATCGACTTGATAAGTCAGTTAATCTAAACATCGCTATTAGGTTTGTGCAGAGTAAAACATACTATTAGGTTTATCGCTATTAGGTTTGTGCAGAGTAAAACATACACACACATACAATATAAAACATACGCACACATACAAAATGGGATAAAATATCTAAATAAGAAGAAAGCGTAAGAAGAAGAAGAAGAAGAAAAAAATTTCAAAAATAAAACTCAAACTAAATCGTTATTAGACATCGAATTACATACAAAATATGCAAAAGTTACAGTTGTTAAAATAATAACTTGATAGGTTTCTAAATCTTTAATTTGATGCAACACGGTCAATATTCCGGCTGCAAATTTTATTTCATTTCAAGTGCTGCGGCCAAGAATCCTGCAGTAAACTCTTCTCCTGAGTAGCGAATCTCAGAGGGCGGTACAATAAAACCATTTGCAGCATTTCCTGATGGCCGTAATTCAGGAACGTAAGAGTAAATTACTCCTAAATTGTCATATGTCCAATCGATACTGCTACCTCCAACTGAATCTAAATATAACATAGCAATAATGACGTTAACTGTATTAAAACAAAGCAAAACAATTTAAAAAAATGTATTTACATAAAATTCTTGATGGAGGACCAACTTCAAAGCTTCTTCCAAATGTTGCCCGAACTGCCTTAGCAAACACATTGCCAACTCTTTCCTGAATTTATAAAATCAAATTTGTTGTGTGAATTGTAACATCAAGTTAGCATTCAGTTTAAAGGCAATTATATAGCCATCGCTATACATTCTTTTTAAAATTTTTACTTTACCTGATAGAATAATCAAAATCCTACAATATCTAAACTTTATTCCAACCTACGACCAAAATTTGGTCAACAATTGACTAGATTTTCTAAACCATATATTTAAAAATTCACTTAGTCCTTGGAATAAGAAAAAACAAGGTTTATTTAAATAAGGTTTACCAACCTTAAACAATTTACCAACCTTAAACTATTTTTGGTCACGATTTTTTAAAACAAAGGTTTTACTATAACAATAAAGAAGCGAGATCTGCAAAAAAAACTTTAGACATTTTTAGATCAACAGTAAAGTCGGTATTACCGAATGCTGACCCTAATTCCAAGAGCTGCTTAGTAGAACTCATGTTAATAGATTTAGTTTTAGCTTAAAGTAAAACAAAAGTAAAAAATTAAGATTCAAAGTCAAAAGAGTTGTAAAATATATGTGAAATAGTCAAAGAAAGTACTGAAGTCATAAAAAGTTGTAACAATTAACATAGTATGCCAGAACTATGGCAAATGTTTTCAGAGCAATAGAGTTTGCTGGACAGCATAGTTATAAATCAAGAAGATAGGAAATTTATTATACACGCAAGAAAATCTTTAATCTTTACTAATGGCGATTCTTGGATTAAAAAAAAAGGGGAGAATTATTTGATGTAACTATGTAACTGGGTGCTTATGATGGTGCAGGAATATGCGAATTGGTGGGAATTTTTATGTTGCACCAACTATCTCAATATTACAATGGGAAAGAATTAGGTTTATATCGGAACAACGGTCTAGCTATTTTTAAAAACTGTAGTGGCCAACAAATGGAAAAAAAAAAAGAAGTATTTTGTAAATATTTTTAATAGCAATGGTCTCCATTTATCTATCAGCTGTAATGTTAAAATTGTCAATTACCTTGACTTAACACTAAATCTTAGCAACAGTTCTTTCCAACCTTACTCAAAGCCAGTTAACATTCTTAATTATATACACACCAACTCTAGCACCCTCCATGCATATTAGAAAGTCTACTGTGAACAATTGAACTAAGATTTTCTACTGCATCTTTAATCAAAGAAATTTTTGAAAAAACTATTTCTCCCTATTAGGATGCATTGTTAAAATCGGGTTTCTCATCAAAGCTCAAATATCAGTCAGATATAGAACCCATTCAAAGTCACAAACCGAACATTATTTGGTATAATTCCATATATAGTAAAAATATTGCGATAAAGATAGGTAATCATTTTTTGATGCAAGTGTTGTGTTTTCTATTGTTGTTATTGAACTATTTGTTTTATGTGTCTATTTTTTTGTATCTTTAGATTAGTATGATTATTGTTAAACAAAGCCTTAATCAAGAGGTAAATCTTTTTATTAATTCATTATAATTTATTTAACAACATATAAAATTATTGGGAAATGTCATAAAAATAATTTAAAAACCTACGAGGCTTGATCTTGAACATAATGCACCAACTTTTCAAAAGAATGGAAGCATTGGAAACAAACATTTGAGAATTTCATTGAGTATTATGGAGAGGATGCTCCAGACAAATTTCGCTCCACCATTAATTTTGTTTCATCAAATGTTTATGACTACAGCAAAGAGTGTGATTCCTATGAAAGTTTTATTGAAACCCTAGAAAACTTATATATAAAAGCCCCTAATGAAATTTTTACAAGGTATCAGTTACTTATAAGACATCAAACATTAAGTGAATCTTTAGAAGACTTTCTTCAGGAACTACGTAAACTCAGCAAAAACTGTAATTATAAGGATGTTTCAGCTGAACAATATCGAGAAGAACAAATAAGAGATGCTTTTATTTCTGGAATAAATTTGAAATCGTCAAAGACTTCTTGAAAATTCAACATTGAATTTGCAATCAACATTTAACCAAGCTCGTTCATTTGACATCGCACAAAGAAACTCAGATACTTATATGCAGAAAACATCCTCATCTTCCTCCAATTCAAATATTGTTGCCACTATAAAATTACCAGAAGAACCCTCAGCAGCACTCAATGCTATGCCTATTGATCCACAAACAAAATGCAATTATTGTGGTAATCAATCTCACAACCAACGTAATCAAACCTCTGCTAGGAAAAATTGCCCAGCTCAAAACGTAACCTGTTTTAAATGTGGAAAAAAAGGTCATTTTTCCAAAGTTTGTCTTGGCAGGCCGATGAATATAACCCACAGTGTTTCAGCTGCAATACATAGGCCAAGTTTGTGTACTGTTTCAAGTGGTTGTACGTTGAACCTCTTTTATGCAGCTGTTATTGTCAGAATTAATGATGAACCATTAACTGCAATAATCGATTCCTGTAGCTTAGATAAATTTATAAGCAAGAAAATTATTGAGACTTTAAAAATTAAAACGTTACCCAGTAAAAAGAAAATTTTGATGGCCCTCACAACAATGGAGTCTGAATTAGCAGGTTGTTGCTCGGTTAATCTTAAAGTAAATGGTTTATTTTATAATAATGTTCAATTTGTTGTCTTAGAAAATCTTTGTAATGATATCATACTTGGTTAGGACTTCCAAAAACTACACAAAAATTTGATATTCCCACTCGGTGGAGAAAAAGAAGACTTAATTGTTACAAAGGAAAATAACCTATGGGCACTGCAAATGGCAAAACTAAAAATATCTTCCTTGTTTACAAGCATTTTAGACAAAACTCTGCTAATAGCTACAAAATCAAGAAGATATAATAATGATGATAGAAACTTTATTGAAAGTGAAATATTACAATTATTATTGGATGATATAATTAAGCCATGTTTTTCACCATGGAGAGCCCAGGTAGTGGTTGTAAAGGATCTTACTAAATCTAACAAAAAAAGACTTTGTATTGATTACTCTCAAACAGTTAACCTTTACACTGAATTAGATGCATATCCTCTTCCCAGTATAGATGATACAATAAATGGACCTGCAATGTACAAAGTATCCTCTACATTTGACTCGAAAAGTGCTTACCACCAAACCCCTATTAAAAATTCAGACAAAAAGTATAAAGCATTTGAGGCAAATGGGAAACTATTTCAATTTTGCAGAATTCCATTTGGAGTTACTAATGGTGTGTCTATGAAAGAAACTGTGGCTATTATTGAAGCCATTCGAAAATGGCGACGTTTATTATTACGGAATCAATTTAAATTAATTACTGATCAGCATTCTGTAGCTTTTATGCTTGATAACCAAAAGAAAACAAAGATTAAAAATATTAAGATTCAGTGCTGGAGGATGGAGCTAGCAGAGTTTAGTTATACTATATTGTATTGTCGTGGAAGTGATAATATTGTCCCTGATGCACTCAGTGTTTTTGAGCTACAACCCAATCTCAAACAAACCTAAGTGATATACATAGCTGTCTATGTCATCCAGGGGTTACTTGTATGCTTCACTTTGTTAAATCTAAAAATTTACCTTTTTCTACAGAAGAGGTCAAGAGAGTTGAGAGAGAGTCAAGAGAGTTCTAACTGCCAGATTTGTTCAGAGTTAAAACCAAAGTTTTATCGATCCTCAAATGTCTGTGAGTTAATCAAGTCAATACGCCCAATGGATCGCCTAAGTATAGATTTTAAAGGACCATTGCCATCTAATTCTAGAAATAAATATCTGTTTACAGTCATTGATGAATATTCTCGGTATCCATTTGCTTTCCCATATCCTGATATTAGTTCAACAACTGTTGTGAAATAATTAGATCAAACTCTCCTTTTGTGGTTTGCCAACATACATTCATTGAGGCTTATCTTTAATATCTAATGACAGAGGCTTATCTTTAATATCTAATGAATTAAAATCTTACCTTACTCAGAAAGGAATTACAACAAGTAATTCTACCCCATATCATCCTATCAGTAATGGACAAGTTGAGAGATATAATGGCTTGATCTGGAAAAATATTTGTTTGGCATTAAAAACCCACAACCTAGATGTTAGAAATTGGGTAATTGTTCTATCAGATGCTCTCCACTTACTCTGTTCGCTACTTTCAACTGCAACTGTACACCCCATGAGAGGTTATTCAGTTTTCTTAGGCGCTCATCATCCGGAACTTTGTTACCCTCATGGTTAATTCCTGGGCCAATTTTTCTAAGATGTTTTGTGTGCACAAACAAAAAGGATAACCTCGCGGATATGGTCAATTTAGTGGATGTAAATCCAACATATGCTAATATTTGTTACCCTGAGGGACGAAAGTCAACTGTTTCACTTCAAGATCTTGCACCGTATCCTGCCCCAAAAGAAAAGTTTAATGATATCAATGTGATTAGTATCAATGAGTCTAGTGAGAATGTAATTGCAAAAGTACTTGATGTGAATAAAAGCCCCTCACCTGAAATTACATCAGAAATCAGAGTTGGGGTAGATGAGCCAGTAACTGAGCCATTTGCTGATGTATTACAACATTCTGCAAGAGCTTGTAAAACTCCTGTAAAATATGAGGACTATATTTTAAAATGAAAAAACTAGTTTATAGGCTTTTTCTACATAGATGGGAAGATTGTTGTGTTTTCTAACTTGAACTATTTGTTTTAAATATGTCTATTTTTTTGTATCTTTAGATTAGTACGATTATTGTTAAATAAAACCTTAATCAAGAGATCAATCTTTTTATTAGTTCATTACAGCAAGCTTTCCTGCTGGTCATTTATTACACAAGATTTTGAACAGAAACACCATTAAAATTAGCTACTCGTGTATGCCAAATGTTAATTCAGTCATTAATTCACATAATCAAAATATTTACACAATCATAAAAAAACAGCAACAAAAACCTGCAACTGCATCAATAAATCTACCTGCATTATGAACAACCAGTGTCTAAGTAAGAATATTGTGTATCAAGCTACTGTTTTATCCAGTAAACCAGATTACACAGAAAAAGTTTATTTTGGTATTAATGAGACCCCTTACAAGTTAAGGTATGCAAACCATTTAAAGTCTTTTAATTTAGTTAAGTACAGAAATGATGCGGAATTATCTAAAGAAATTTGGAAACTTAAAGAAGAAAACTTGTTGTTTGTTACTAAGTGGAATATTATCAAGCGCAGCCAAATATATTATCCTTTATCCAAAATTTGTAACCTTTGCCTTAATGAAAAGTTTTATATTTTAATGCATACAGAGGAAAATCTGTTAAACAAAAGGAACGAGTTGGTTTCAAATTGTAGACATAAAAATAATCCTTCTTTCCTTTTATGATACTGGTGATTAGCTGATTTATATAAAACTTTTCTGACATTTTCTTGTTTTGTCTCCATAGAGATGTCATATGTCGCTCCACTGTATTTTGTAATTTTATTAACAGTTTTTTGTTTGTTTTTGATATAGTATATATATATATAATATATATATATATATATATATATATATATATATATATATATATATATATATATATATATATATATATATATATATATATATATATATATATATATATATATTGTTTTAGAACTTACAATTTCATCGTAATCCTTTGGTAAATTGGTGGTATATCCAACTGGAGTGAGTAAAAGTTGGCTATAAGCATGAACATTCCAGTAGGATTTTAAACCTCCAGCCGAATTTTTAAGTTTATTTAAACTTTCAGAAAGTGCTTTAACACATGGTTCACTAAATGGTTTTTTTCCTGGATAAATATCACTACATGGATTTGTACTAGTTCCAGGTCCTAAATATAAATATGACATCTAAGTTTGTGAAAATAACTCTAAACTACAGAAAGCATCTTTTTAAATAATCTACAACTTTCTTATTTTTTAATGGATAGACTATAAAATTTATTAACTAATTTATTAAAATAAAATATATAAAAAAAGTTTCAAAAGTGTAAAATTACTTATAAATTTAACTTACCTCCAAAGTTATTGTCCCAGTTTCTGTTCGGATCCACTCCACAACATCTAGTATTAGGTGAACAATTACTTCGAGTTTTTCGCCATAACCTTTCACCAACATGCGTATGTTCATATCCATCAACATTGACTACAGGAACAATATAAATATCATACTTTGCCAACACCTTTTCTGCATCTCGTATTGGTTGAAGAAGCTTAAAAAAAATTACCCTCTTATAAAAACTTATAAAAAGATTACCATTTTAAAAAGTTTTATTAATACTGTAAAACTAAAACTTTATAAGTAGTATTGTTGAAAATGTTATATAGATGATAATGTTGAAAATGCATAATATCTTAACATTTTAATTTAACATAGAATCTAAAGTATATGAATTTTTTTAATTATAATAAGGTGTGATTAGGTTAAACAAAAGGAAGTCTATTTATATAAAACCAATTTAGAACTTCATCAAAGTTCTTGAGCAGCCGTGGCGCAATGGTAGCACTTGCCTCAGAAACGTAAGATCCGTGGTTCAAACCCCACCTCTGGGCAAGTTTTGCGACATTGGTTGGGAAGGAGGCGTGAACTTCCTATTAAATGCTCTTCCGCAGTGCCCTGTGTAAAGACCGTAAGGACTTCTTGGGGCACCTTAATCAACTTAAAAAAAAAAAAAAAAAGACGGTGAATCTATTTACCAACTCCTAAATGAGCTGAAAAAATAAATGACTGTAAGTTAAGTGCTGTTAGTGACTGTAAATGGCAACATTAGATGCCAATATTTAAAAGAGAATAAGGCATTAAATTTTTCATCAGCTTTTGATCAAAATTTTTTAGATGTACTTAACAGAGATGGTCAGACGTGGTTGATTTTGATTGGTTGATGATTTGGCCGAACAAAAGTCAAAATTGTACTTAATCAGCTTTTTACTCTTAATCAACAAAAGTCAAATCAGCCTTAATCTTAATCAGCCTTTTTCTTACTTAATCAGCCTTTTTCTAGTAAAAGAAAAAAGTAACGTTTTTAAGTAAAGTTTTTTCTAGTAACACTGCATCTAGTCAGAAAAAAACCTTTTGAATACAACTGATAATCATTTAGCTGCTAAAGCAAAACAAACACTTACATCTATTTAACATTAAAGTTAGAAGAACTAGCCCAAATAGGACAACAGTATTCTGTACAGGGACTAATAAGAAATTCGTTAAGGTAGAGAATAGAATTACAAGTAAGAAAATAGTGAGTGTGATAAAGAAAAGCAACCTTAGCAGATGTTAACTTAGTAATCAATTGTACATATGGTTTCCATTAGAGGTCAGTAGTGAATAATAATCCAAGAAGACATAACAAAGAGGACTCAGTGAGTCCTCTTTGTTGTGTCTTCTTGTGTCATTCGTTAATTTAGGACAGTATTGCAATAGTTGTTTACAGTAAATAACTGAGTTTTGTAAAAACTAAAATTCACAAGCCACTGCAAGCCCCAATATGTTACAGAAGTGAGATCAGAATTAAGATTGGTTGCCTGCTCTAAGCGATTAAAATAACATTTTGTCAAGACCAAAAGTATAAAGTTGAGTAATCATCAAATAGAGTCAAATTAGATTGTCATAAAATCATTATTGTTGATAAGAAACTAAACAGGACAAAAACCTTGGGGTACCCAGAAGTTACTGGAAATGAAGAAGAGTGTTAGCCTTTAAGGTTGACTTTGATAAAGCGATTAGAAAGAATTTATTTAATAATCACAAAATCTTGTCATATATGGTATATAAGATACACCAAAGTTCATGTATGTATATAAGTCATATATGGTATATAAGATACACCAAAGAAACAAGCTTATGGAGAAGATAAGCCAAACTTTATCAAAAGCTTTAGATATATCAAAAGTAATAGTCTTGCCACCTCCATCTAATGAACTATAAAATCTTCCAGTCATAGCAGTTAGCAAATCAGCCATAGAGCAAAAAGATCGAAAAACCATATTGATTGACTGACAGTAAATAATTTTCCAAAAATGCCATTTTCCAGCAGGCAGGAAAATGGCATTTCTGGCTCCAATTTTATAAAAATTGGTAGAAAATTCTGACCCCTCTAACTGTCAATGTCAACAAAACTAAGTCAAGCACTTATTGAATAATTTAGAGAGAACTGAAAAGGGTTCTGAAGAACAAGTAAAATTTTGACAGGAATGTTGTTTAGACCACAAGCCATAGTTGTGAGTTTAATTGAAGCTTGACTTTAGAAAAGGAAGATGAAGTGATTTGAATGTCTGACAATGGATTAACCTGTTTAACCGGAATGGAAAGAAGAGTATGAGAAGATTTAAGAGTCAAATTAAAAGAAAAGTTCTTTGCAAATAGTTCAGCCCAATTCTTGGGAGAGGTAATAAGATCAGTCTCATAAATGGGAGATAAAAGGTTAGACCTACCTTTGTTAATGACTCTGTTAAAGATTTTCTGTCAAAGACAAAACAAAAATCAAGGAGTGAAGGTAAGAGATTAGGATTGTCAGGAAATCGAGTTACATAGTTAACTGTCTGAGTAAGAGATTGAGAAATCCAGAAGTTATGGGCTTTAGTGCCAGCAGGGTCAGTGGTGTTAAAGTCATACAGTGTAATGAGCATTAAAATCACCAATAACAACAATATTGACAGAGAGGTAAAGAGAATAGTCAATTTGATCAGAAATTACATCTAAATGGTAAAAAAAGACCGCCTATAAAAGAAAAGAATATATAGAAATATAAAGAATACATAGAAATATAAAGAATATATAGAAATATAAAGAATTTTTAGAAATATAAAGAATATTTAGAAATATAAAGAATATTTAGAAATATAAAGAATATTTAGAAATATAAAGAATATTTAGAAATATATATATAAGAAAAAACCGCCTGTAGCCTTCATAGCTATAACAACAATGAAAACTGAGCCTTCTGGATTGCTTGCTAATCTCACGAAAAGTTGTCAATCTATTGCCACTAAAACAAAGTTACACTATTTTTTTACTTGATGGCATTCACAATTTTTATTTGCTATGCAGCGACAACCTGCCTTTTACAATCATTGGCTATACTCTTGCTTCAGATTGTTACTTTAGCAATACTTCACAGAGCTGAAGAAGCAATTTAAAGCAGGTGTGCAATAAATCATCTAAATCTTTGCAACTTTTATAAAATTTAATGATAATTTTTTAATTAACAACAACAGAAATACAAATCTTTTAGACTTACGTGTCAAGATGTCTTGACACAATAATCTAAAAGATTAGTAGCAGGAGTTTTCAAAAACTTTTAGAAATATTCTGATTTTTGTCTTTAAAAAACAAAAATTAGCCAACTAAAAACAATTTTAAAAAAACATCACTTACAAGCTTTGCTAAATACATAACAGTAGCTGTAGCTATCCATTCTCTAGCGTGAATGGCTCCATCAACCCAAATAGCAGGTTTTGTCGCAGGTCCTGATATTCCACTTATCTAATAAAAATAATAATAGTTACAATCAGTGTTGCTATTGACTGACTAAGTCAACTTTGACTACAAATTTCCTACTAATTGAATAAAAGTTGATTTAGTCAAGTAATTATCTAAAATAATTTTTTCTCAAATTTTAACTTTTGTTTGTTCATCCAATAACAATACTATTATACTGTTTTTTGTGTACTCTCTTTAAATCTTATAAAATTCATTGCATTTTAGCAATAATTATACCTAATTTAACCCTTTGAGCACGGAATAAAACTTAAACACCGTACGGAGAAACTGAACTGAAAAAAAAAAAAAACGAAAAACAACTATTTTAAATTTTGGTTTTTTCTCTCTAGTTTTTAGAAGAATTTAAGAAATGCGATGTATTTAATTTATAGCTGTTGTGTGGTAATTTGAAAAGCATCCAGGGCACAGTCCAACACAACATGACTGACACTGCCAACTGGTACAAACACGGGTTTGGTGCCCAGCTACACATTTTATTTTTTTTCCTGAACCAATTTTGACAAGGTTATGTCCATATAAAGGATTGTTAATCGCTGTGTGCTGAGGAAGTGGATATGGTACAGTTGTACTTCTTGCCATTTCCATCTCCCTAGATGTTCGTCTTTTTGTTACTACTTTTACTGGTTGATACCCTCCAGCTAAACTTTCCACAACTGCCATCATAAAACTTATTCTAGACATAGGCTTACGTTCAATAGTGTTAAGCTTATACAATAAGTAGCTGTTAAGAATAGTCCTGCCAAATAAAGAAAAGGCAACTTTTGTAGTCCACTTTATTGTCTTACGCTCTGACAGGTACACGTAGAGCTGTGCATCTCCCAAATCTACCCCTCCCATGGTTCGATTATAAGGGGCAACAACGTTTGGCTTCATAACTAAATTACCTCTTCTGTTGCGCAATTCAGTAAAACCAGCTTTGGCAACAGTAGACAGTAATACAGGTTTTTTTTTACCATCTTGATATGCCACACATAACAAAGGACCTTTTCTATATTGGCAAACTTCTTTGTTTTTCAATTTTGTTTTAAGGCAGATTTCTGGCAGACCTTTTCTGTTTACTCTCACTGTTCCTGTTGCTGTGGTTTGATGTAGATATAGATCCAATAGCAGTTCATGAGAAGTGTAATAGTTATCAATACCTAAGTGATAACCTTGATGAAGGAGGTTGGCTTGACGCAAAAGACGAAAAACCAAGTTGTAAGTCATACCATGGGCAACAACAGCTTCATCTGGATTTTTTCCTCTCTTGTAAATTTCAAACTGAGATAAATACCCATTAGTGCTGTCTGAAACACACCATAATTTTATTCCAAATCGAGAATGACGCTTGTTTGGCATATATTGGCGGAGATGTGGTGTCTTTCCCTTGTAACCAATCATGCTCTCATCTATAGAAATATCTTTTTGAGGAATGTAAAAATAGAAAATTTTTTTGTTAAAATGTTCAACTAAATACTGAACTTTATAAATCTTATTTAGTTGCTGTTGATTAGGGATAGAGATATCAGTAAAGTGAATAAATTTAAGTAAAAGTTGAAAACGGTCACGATTGAAATGAGTAACAAACCAGGGAGTGGAAGCACAAGGATGACTAATATCCCGATATAGTTTAATACTAGCTTTCTTGATTAGACCCATATTGATAACAACACCAAGGAATGCCTTTATTTCTAAAAGACTTGTTTTTCCTTGCTTTATCCATACATGACCTATCGACAATGGATGAGATCTCAAATGCTGTTGGTTTCTTTGTATCCATGCATCAGCATACTGGTTGGTATAAGTTACTAACTTTTCCAAAAACTCTTTAGTGAAAAATAATTCAACATAATTAATGGGCTTTGATTCTGGCCAGAATCATCAGGACCCAATCATACTATTCAGACAATCAGGACCCAAACAATCAATCAGGACCCAAACAATCAGGACCCAAACATACAATCAGGACCCAAACATACAATCAGGACCTCAAACAATCAGGACCCAAACATACTATTTCACCAGCTGGTGAAATAGTATGTTTGGGTCCTGGTACACCAGTAAAAGCAAAAACATTAGAGCCATTGTCGTCTCCTACAACAGGAAGCCACAAATCTAAAACATTATCAACACCAGCATCGTCATCAGAACCGGAGTCTACATAAAAATAAAAACTTCAAATGCTTAGATTTGGTGATATATTTAAATTAAATAAATTTGTATACAATTTTTCAATAAAAAATATTGTGCCTTCATCAAATAAACTATCATCACTGCTACTTAAATATTCTTCGCTTGCACAACTTTCTTCTTCAGTAAAACTTTCTTCGCTGTCACTCATCTTTAATACAAAATATACACAAACAATATACCAAAAGATAGAAAAAAATGCGCTCTATTCAATGGTACCATTTTAAAATTATGAACAGCGGTATTTCTGAAGAAAAAGTCATAGTTCTGATGAACACTTTAAAATGCACGATCGTGGCTCTACGTGCTCTGACGGTATAGCCACGATCGTGGCTCCCCGTGCTCAAAGGGTTAAAAGTTTGAAACGTAATAAATCTTCTGGAATTGATGGTATAAACAGCAACATTGTTATTGACTGTTATAATGAGCTAAAAGTGCCTTTGTTTAAAATTTGTAATCGTTCTCTGAATGAGAGTATCTTTCCTGATATACTTAAATCAGCAAAGTTAAACCTATATATAAATCAGGCGATAAAACGGATATTGGAAACTATAGACCAATATCTATACTGCCCATTTTTTCTAAGATTTTTGAGCGAATTATGTTGAATAGGTTATATGCATTTTTTAAAGATAATGACTTATTCTATTCAAAACAGTTTGGATTCCAGAAAAGCACTTCAACTGAACATGCAATATTTCACTTAATTAATGAAATAAAAAACTCTTTTGCAAACAGAGAATTTACTTTAGGCGTGTTTATTGACCTCTCCAAGGCCTTTGACACAGTGGATCATAAAAATAATGATAAAAAAGCTTAAGATGTACGGCATAAGAGGCGTATCCTGCAGGTGGATAGCAGATTACCTGAGTAAACGTACACTGTCCATATATTACGGAAATAAAAAACTTACAAATTCATCTTTAATTTCTTGTGGAGTGCCCCAAGGATCTATTCTTGGGCCTCTACTTTTCCTAATATACGTGAATGATCTCTGGAGAGCGTCAAATATATCAACAATAATGTTTGCTGACGACAGTAACTTTTTTATTTCAGGAAAAGATATACCTCAACTCTTCGTACAAATGAACAACGAGTTGGATAAAATTTCACTATGGTTCAATGCAAATAAACTTTCTATTAATTCAAATAAAACAAAGTTCTCATTATTCCACCCTTTAAAAAAAAAAATTCCTATTTCTTTTCCAAAACTAGTTATTGAAAACACAGAAGTTAGTCGCGAAAGAGTCACAAAATTTTTGGTGTTCTCATTGACGAAAATATTACCTGGAATAAACATATTGCCTATATTGGCAGCAAAATATCAAAAAGTATTGGCGTTTTATATCAGTCACGGGATTTACTTAATAAGCATCATCTAAAACAAATCTATTTCAGTTTTATACAAAGTTACTTGAATTACGCAAATATTGCGTGGTGTAGTACATCTAAAAGCAAGCTTGAAACACTCTATCGAAAACAAAAACATGCCTTAAGAATAATGAATTTTAAAAATAAAAATGAACATGCAAAACTACTGTTCGAAATTATGAATATTTTTACGTTATACGAGATAAACGTTTATAAAATTTTATGTCTCATATGCAAAAGTAAATTTCAACAATGCCCATCAATTTTTAATGATCTTTATGAAATAAAACCTAACATTAAATATACTTTACACACAACAGGCTTAATTGAACCATTGTGCAAAACTAAACAAGAACTATTTAAAATTACGTATCGTGCTCCGCATATCTGGAATAAAATCTTAGCAAAATATAGTAATTTACCAGGTATAAACAATATAAATTGCTTTCAAAAACTAATAAAAAAGAATATTTCAAAGTATACAAATCTTATTAATGATTTCTTTTAAACTGCTTTGTTTTTTCGTTTGTTTGTTTTTTTGTTTTTGTCTTTTTACATTGAAAAGTTTTTGGTTTTAACACTATTCACCTTAGTTAATTAAGTTTTGATTTTAACACTATTATAGGAATTTAATATTGTAAAAACATAATTACAACGATAAGACTTAATGGTCTTCTGCAAGTTTCCCGCGTTTTTATTTATTTTTGTATAACTAACTCTTATTATTTTGTCTTTGATTTTTTATATTTATAACTGGTTTATTTTTGAAAGAATAAGAGTATCTGGTATTATATTACGGAATTTAATTGTAACAAAAACGGAAAATTAAATAAAAAAAAAAAAAATTATTTTTGTTTTGAAAAAAAATAATTATTTACTTATTTTGACTTTTAGTTGACTTATTCTAGTTGACTTTAGAAAATATATTAGTTATTTTAGTTGAGTCAAACTAATTAAAAGTCATAACAACACTAAATACAATCAGTATTAACAACAGTAATAGTCATTAAATAACAATAATAACAACTGTGATAATGATACTTAAATTGCAACAACTAAACAACCAGTTTAAATTTATGATACAAGGAACTAATCATAGGTAGTGACTAGTAAGCAACGGAGTTTAATAATTGATGGGGACAGGAACAAGTTTTAATAAAATATAGCCGGAGAGTTTTAACAAAATATAGCCCTGGCCATATTTTAAATAAAATATAACCAGAGTTGCATAAATATTTATGAAAAATCTTAAAGTATATTTTTTTAATTCAAAATTCATGTTATATTTTGTATATATATACATATATAAACATCATTATGATCAACATGACCATCATGATCATCATTACCATAATTATCATCATTATCATGATCATCATGATCATAACCATCATCATCATAATCGTCATCATCATAATCGTCATCATCATCATCTTCAACATCATAATCATCATTATAATCATCATCATAATCATCATACAATCTAGAGCATTTTCTTGAATAGAAAATACAGAATAAATTATCTAGAGCTTTTACTTTGCTAAAGCTCATTCATACAAGATGTATGGCACTCTTTTCAAGATTTTTAATTCTACAATTACCATTTTCTTTTGAAGCTGCTACTTTTCTACATGCTGATTTACACTTCCGAGATGCACTTCTTGAATAAAAGTTTGGAAACTTTTATTCTTTCGCTTTAATTTCAAGTCAAATCTAATTCTTCTCCAAGTTTTTCACCATCTAATTCTACCCCAAATTTTTCACCATCTAATTCTACCAAAAATTTTTCACCATCTAATTCTACCCCAAATTTTTTACCATCTTGAGCATTTGCTTTATTAAACTTTAATCATTTTTTTCATGTAAAAAGGTCCTGTATAATGTTAAGCTTCGTTATTCTCAGTTAACTAAATTTTGTATCTTATCTCATATGTTAGGTCCTAGAGACTCACTCTTCTTTGTTTCAAGAAACTTTAAGGATACCACAAGGTTCTATCTTTGCTCCTGTATTGTTTAAAGGATGCAACTTGTTGAACAAAAAACCAAGATATAAAAACTGATTTAATGGATTCAAATTGTATACCAGTGGCACCAATTCAGCAAAATCTTAGGAAAGGGGGAAAATTTGTGAAAACAAGTTGACTCTCCCTTTCTCCTGCAAAAAAATCATAACGTTTTGCAGGACAATTTAAGTCTTACACAAATTACATTTTTATATTTTTTCAGTTAAAAATATCTGAACTTAATCAATGTTAAAACTTTTGTACACTCAGATGATCATCAAACTCTTAAAGAATTCCTTCCATCATCTCAATATAATGCATTGGTTCTAGATATACCAAAATGTCTTGAATACACATCTAAATAGATGAGTGAATTATTCTTATGTATTAACCAATCGAAAACAAAAATATTAATTATAACACCATCTAGCATTCCAAAAAGTATCATTGTTAAAGGTAATTTTATTAACAAGGAATGCATTAGATTTATTGACTTAGTAAAAAGTTTAGGGGTGATACTTGACAATGAATTATCTTTAAAAACGCGAATAAATAAGAAAAACCTTGACATAGAGGACTTTTTTCACAAATTGATGATTGTGCCCCCCCCCCTACTTCAAAACCCGTGTCGTCGGCCCTGAAAAAGATTTGTGCACCATAGCTCTTCACTAATATTTGCACAGCTAGATTATTGCAACTCTCTCTACTTTGAACTTGAAAAGACGCTATTAAAAAAACTACAGTCTGTTTAAAATTGTGCAGCAAGATTGGTATTTAAAACTAGAATAGAAAATCATGTAAACGACAAAGAGTTTAATAAATTGCATTAGCTGAAAATACGAAGAAGAATATGTTTCAAGGTCCTTTTAATAATGCAAAAATCGGCGCTACTTGACATTCTCACCCCCCTCCTCCCCTTGTTTTTATGATTGATCATAGAAAATATTATATTAATACAGAATCATATGAAAACATAGATCTGGAAACTTGAGGAAAGTAATATAACTTGATGTTAAAGTATAAAAAACCACATTAAAAGCGCTAATATTCACCATCTTAATCAGGTACTCTTGGTATTCAGGTTCACTCGGTAGTTTTTATTCGCCATCTTTTTCTTATTCGTTAAGCGAATAGTACTATTCGTTAAGCGAATAGTACTATTCGTTAAGCGAATAGTACTATTCGTTAAGCGAATAGTACTATTCGATAAGCGAATAGTACTATTCGTTAAGCGAATAGTACTATTCGTTAAGCGAATAGTACTATACGGAGAAACAGAAAATATGAATATAACCAGTGGGGTACCACAAAAATCAATTTTAGGATCATTTTTATTTATAAATTTTATTAACGACTTAAGTAAATATTGTAATTTATTAGACAACATTTTGTTTGCTGACAATACAAATTTATTTTATGCTTATCATAGTATAAATGTTTATTTAAGGTAACATGAAACTATTAAAACTTACAGAATTAGCTAAACTACAGGTTTAGTGCGAATAAATTATCAATTAATTTAACTAAAACAAAATTAACTTTCTTCAATCGCTTTTACGGACATTATAAAATTCCTTTCAAACTTTTAATACGTTATATTGGGAGTCACTCTATAAACAGAAAATACTTTTAATAAATAATTTAACTTAATTAATAATCTATTTTTTTTTAATCATTTTTTATTTTATATTTTGTCATTATTTGAACTGATTTTGAATAACTTTTTTTTGTTCTATTTAAAAATATTAAAATTAATAAAAATATGGACCAATAAAAATGTAAGATTTTAATGGTTTGCTGTTTTAATCTTGTTGCTTTTTTTTATTTATTTATATTTTATTGTTATTCGATTGTTTACTTATTTATTTCAGGGTTTAGCGACAAGAAAAATGGTGTCTCTTTATTACCCCGGCCACCTGTATTTGTTTAAAATATTTGTAGTGTTTATATATTTAAACGGCAAAATTAAATAACTAAAAACAAAATCATTGAAACGCAAAATTGTAATATTTTTTTGTCAATATATATATATATATATATATATATATATATATATATATATATATATATATATATATATATATATATATATATATATATATATATATATATATATATATATATATATATATATATATATATATAGCCGTTTAAATATTTTTACAATAACGAAATATTTAAATAAATATTTACATGGCCGGGCCAAAAAGAAAACACGACTTTAATTAGATAGGTTAGAGGTACTTCTTTTTCCTTAATTATCAAAAGTGATATAGTGTAGGGCAAAAATAAAATTGAATTTTGTTTGAAAGTTTCCATTGTGTATTGAGCTCTTTTTTTTGTTTAGTTATTAGTATTTATTTAATATTGTGTTTTTATTTCTACTTAGTGTTTTTAATTTTTGCCTAATTAATTTTTTTTGTTACTCTTTTAAAGATTTTTGTTTTTTAAGCCTGCTGTTAAATTTGAATACTGTGAGACCAACAGGAGTTAAAAGCCTAAAAAAAGCGGGGCCCCGAATATAAAACTTCCTAGTGCCCCCCTCATTTTTTTTTTTTTTTAAATCTAGAACTAATCTACGTTGCTTGACATCAATTGAACTATATTCTGATGGTACCTTTTTTTTACAACATTCCAACTTTCGCATTATCAAGTTATTTTTTTGTTATACTATTAAGACTTTGTTTTTTAGACTACAAAAAATAAACTTTTATTATCTCTTATGGATTAAACATTTTTTATAACTTTGTTTTTAACGCAAACAAAAAAAGTTTTAAATGTTGATCAAAAGTTTTAATATGCAATAAAATAAAAAAATAAAAACCTTAATTCCATTGATTCTTCTTCTTTCAGATGAGATTCCCATTTGAAATTTGGTGACTTTAGCATGATTGTAACTTCTGCTTGCAAACTGTGTTAACTGCGCATCAATCTATTTTTAATAAAGAAACTATGCTTATATATTTTACCAGTTAATATATATTTACAGATAAATTACTTCAAGTATTTTTGCAATGTTTTAAAGACTCATTAAAAAAATCTACATCACCAAATCAAATTTTATTTATTTTAATTAATGCAACAAAGAATAAAACAAAGAAAAAGAAAAAAAAACTTACATCAAAGTATCTATTAAATCTGTCAAAAGAGTACACTCCAGTATTATACGAGAAGAGCTGGTTAAAAGTTTGTTCTTGGTTTATCACTTTCTCTAAATCTTCAATGGTTACGGTAAAGTTTATGGCTTTTTGTTGTAAGACCTCTGTCACACTTTCCACATCAGTTGCTCGGACATGAATATCTGTCATTCGACCAACTCCTTTTGGATTTGTCCAAACATCTAGCTATATACAACACTACATTTTAAGTTTATAGCAATAAAAAATATCAAACAATTGTTGCACACAAACATTACCCAATTGTTACGGACCTTTGTTAAAGTAGATTCGATCCATGAATGTAACCAATCAGATTCTTCAGCGGTTTTGGGAATTATTCGAAAAACTTTATCTCTAATTAATTATAAAATTGAAATGTTTTTTTTCTTTAAATATAAAAACCTAAAAAACCTATAAAAGTTGTATAAAATAATAATTCTTTATAAATAGACAAATGAAAAAATGATAAAAATAAATAAATTGTATAAAGCTATACAAAATGTACCAACATTTGAAAAAAAAATTACCCATAGTAATGAACTCGTTCCGAGTAAGCTAATCCCAACAAGAAAATGCATGCTAGAGCAAGCTGTTGCATTTTTAAATATTTATGTAACATATAGTTGCACTTTAGCCATTTAATTCACTCATTTTATATTTATACGCATTTTAAATATTTTACAAATACAGCCTGAAAAGGTGTGTTAATATTTTGTTTAATGTGTTGCTTTACGTTTTTATATTATCAGCTGATAACTGGAATCACCCAATAGCCAATCAAATATTTGACTAAACAGGCAAGTCATTTTTTAGTTTGAAAACCTTTATGAAGATTTTTGTTATAAAAAGTTTTTTACCTTTTATCATATAGTCAATAATAATAAAAAATTTGCACCGGATTTGCACAAATCCAATACGGCCACCACCAACACAGCTTGAGTAGTATATCGGCACGCAAAAACAAGACACTTATCAGAGAATGGTTGTTGTGGGTTGGTAAAACATAGAAAAATTTTAAAAATTAAATCTAGTTAAATCCACTTATCGCACATTTTTGTTATCAACAACTTCTAAACTAGTATAAACTTTTGAACTTTTAAACACTTACTGCACACATCAAAAGTTTATATACTGTTAAAGAATATGATAACATTAATTTTGTCTTAGATTGTGTTTCTATCAGGTACACAACGTTGTATTAACGTTAAAACACGTTAATACAATGTTGTGTGCCTGTTTTGATATAGTTGTTATGATGCAACTCATTTAAAATAATTTTTTTATTGTTATTATTATTGTCCATAATTTCACTAAAGTAAACTATTTCAGGTGTGCTTTCATTTCCAATCAGGTAAAATATTAACTTGTCTGTTGCTTTTTTAACCCCCAAAAAAAGGTGTAGCAAAAAACTTTTTTAGGGGTATTAAAAAAACAACCTTTTTTTAGTTTAATTGTTGCTTTGCACAGTTTTTAATAGTTATTATTTTTAGATAAATGATAGTTTATTTAGTAACCCTTTTATCAAATTTTTCATTTAAACTTCAAAAATATTTTGAAGTGTGTATCTCGGGTAAAACCTCACATGCTACCTTTGGGTAACTAGCTGATATTGTTTGGTAAAAGAAGGTTAAGTTCTGCAATTTACTATATTACGGTGTAAATTTGGCTAGAGGAATCTTTAACTTTAAAACAGATACGAAAGTAATATTCAAATGTTTTTTACTAAGTAGATGTTTTTACTTATTATTTTTTTAATTTTTTATTTATTAATTAGCTAAAGTAGTTAATAAAGGCAAGTAATCTATTAGATAGCATTGTTGTCGAGTTTAATTGTTATTTTATACTCCATATCTTTCTAGTTTGCCGAGAAAGATTTTATAATAAAAAATGTTAAAAGTTTTGATAAATAAACATGCCGAGAGTATAGATTTTTGTTAGCCAACCTTTCTAGAGTTTGGCTGGATCAGTTGCATTGCAAGATGGTTTAATTTTTGTAGCCAACCTTTCTAGAATTTGGCTGGATCAGTTGCATTGCATGATGGTTTTTGAAAACCAAATTGTTAGAGAAATCAGGTATTTTTCAAGATAATTATATTGTATGTTATAAATAATACGTTCTAATAACTTTTAAAAACAGGAGAAAATGGATGTGGGTCGGCTGTTAAAAAGAATTGAATTATCGCCATTTTTTTATAGAACGACTACATTTGCTACTTTTTATTGACAAAGAAAAATGTTGGTTGTTAATGACAACACCAGTTTGTTATGATATAAAAAAAAGGTAACTTAATAACATAAAAACTTTTAAAACATAGATATAGTCAAATCCTGCACTTAGATTCAGATTCAGGGGGCTCTATGAAAAGTTTGTGATGATAAACGCATTATCCTTACCTTCTTTGAGTCCCTGACTGATTATAACAGTATATTTATATCGTGACGTTAGAATAATAGGATTCTCTCTTTTATACTGTTAAGAGAATTTAACATAGTTTGTTATACTCTCTTAAATTTTTAAAATTAAAAGTAAAAATTTGTTAAATTCGTTGAATTAAAAGATCAAAATATCAAATTTGTTAATTTGATTGCTTAGAACACAAATTTGATTGCTAAGAATATACATTATTAAGGCAGAATAGCATATCGGTAAAAAAGTATTCTATCTTTAAAATGGTAAAAAAATTTAATTTTCGGTTTTTAGTTATAGTATTATTTTTGTATTCAAAATTATATAATTTTATTATATTATTCTTATTATTTTTATTATTTATATAATTTTAAAAATTCTTTGTTCTGGTTTTTTGATTGTCAATTTTAACCTTATTTAATAAAGTTAGAATTAACAATTAATTTTTAAACAAGCAATTTTAAAAATTATGAAATTCATAATGTAATATTAATTATAAAACATAAATAACATTAAAAAAATATATTTTATCAATATAAACAACAACAACTGTAAAACAATTGAATAATTAAAAATCGTTAAAAGTTAATTTCTTACAATGTTTTTATTTTTTATTTTATTAGGTTATTTAGGTGCTCCCAGAAGTCCTTACGGTTACATCACGGAACACAGCGAGAGAGTATTTAACTAGAAGTTCACGCCTCCTTCCTTACCAATGCCGCTTATTGGGCTAGAACCGGTGTCGAAGCTCAGAAATCTGGGTTCTAAGCCAAAACTCTAACCACTGCGCCACGGCTGCTCTTTTTATTTCTGAACAGTCTTTGTGAATGTCATAGGATGCATTTTTTATACCATTTTCAACAACTTTACATGGAAAGGTTAATCTAAGAAAGGTTGATTATATGATTACATGATTACATGAAAAATTGTAATATTGTTTATTCAGCGAAATAAAAGTTAATAACAAAAAAAAAAAAGATAAAATTTTTTTTTAAAAGATGTTCAATGTCTATTTACAAATAGTTCAGACTCATCCATTTCAGAGCGAGCTTTTTTATTAGGATTCGGCAGAATTTCGAATAAAAAGCTCGTTCCAGTACTATTGCTTATGCAGATGATATAATCCTGCAAAGGATATAAAAAATAAAAAGGATATAAAAAAAATGGAGGTTTAAACTTCCTAGTTAAACTCTCTTCCAAGATGTTTCAAGAAGATGAAATAAATTTAAAAAAAAGTTAATTCTATTTTTTTAACAATATCTATTTATTTATTTATTCTTTTCATTACCCAAAATTACAGGTAAAAAATACAAAGGGCATAAAACTAATAGTTTATACTCTAAGTTGAAATTATAATTTAGATCCTTTTGTGGAAAGCTTTCTTCCATCAAATTCATAAATATCATTCTTTGTTCTCTGGTGTTCCAGAATTCAAAGGACTGATTTAAAATTTCCGCTATATTATCGCTTCTACGTCATCGTTACGACGTTTGATAATGATTTTTTCCCCCTTAATCAAACACTGAATGAAGCTTAGCTCCAAGCGGTTGCAAATTTTCATTACTTCGTTGATAAAACAGTTAACCTTATTAAAATCAGATATTTGAGTTAAAATCAAGGAAAAACAAGTCGGGTTGCTCAGCAATCGGTTAAACAGATTCAAATTGTTTCGAACTAAGATGGTAGATACGTCATCAATTTTAAAGTAGGAATGCAGATAATTTTAGCTGTATTTTGAAATACTAAAGAAAAATTTTAATGCTGATCTTCTAACGGCGTCTAATTTATTAAGAAAAGTATTGCTATAAACCAAATTTCTCATCCGTATGTTAGATTTGGTATAGCCAGAGATTTGAACAAATGCACTATAGTTAATGGTTGACAAAAACGAATTTTAGATTTTATAAGAACTCTGCAGATTGATTGAAATTGAATAATTCTTTTGTTTACTTTTGCTGATTGGATTGTAGCTAGATTTTGTCCATGGCCTAGATTTTCTCGTAAGAATCCGAGATGTTTCAGTTTATTATTGAGTTTCAGGAAAAAACCGTTAATTTGTATTATGTTTTTTGTAACTAAACTTTTACCGGAGATAATGAACTCGGTTTTTTCTGTATTTAATTTGATATAGAGGTTTTGACACTGCGTTTAAACTTTATTGATCAATTTTTGTAGCCCAGAAAGAGTAGGACTTTGCAGGATTATATCATCTGAAAAAGCAATAGTACCAGTTTATAAACCCATTACTGTTGTTCCAACTTTACAATCGGAAACAATTTGACTTAATATACTTTCAGTGTAGATGTTGTATAAATGTGGCAATAAAATGGATCCTTGTCGCACACCTTGAGATAAGCGGAAATTGTTTAATTTATGTCCAAGGTATGATATATTAGATGTACCCGAGCGGTATAATATACGAAGCGCCCACAACATTCCTTCTGACGCAACGCAATAATAGTTTATATATAATACAATTATTCGCACTGACTACAATAATTGCACTTGCATATATATATATATATATATTTATATATATATATATATATATATATATATATATATATATATATATATATATATATATATATATATATATATATATATATATATATATATATATATATATATATATATTATTATTATTATTATTATTATTATTATTACTATTATAATCCTACAAATTAAATCTCTAAGCGATTTAATTTGTAGGATTATAATAATTCTAGTTTTTAGTTATGTTAATATTGATTAGATTCATTTGATTTACTAAATATTTACAGTTAAACAAAGCCTGCAAAGTGCAAAATATAAATAACTTTTTGAAAGGAATGGCGTTAAGTCCGGAACATCTTCAATACATAAACTAATTAAGCAAACAGTTCTAAAAGTAGTTCTATGTTATATTTGCAGGTTGCTCATTATTTGTGTGGTGTTTTTGTGACAAAATTATTATAGATTTTTTACTAAAGTATAAACATAGATCATCTTTGTCACATTTTAAAAATCCGGAAAATTATTTAAATAAAATATCTGGAAAAAATCCGGAATTTGTTTTCCCTTATTTTCTTTTTAACTTCGCAAAAAAAAAATATATATATATTACATCCAAATACTAGCAATTTAGCTGATTTCTGGTACTGCAGGTAAAAGTAACATAAAATAAGTTTCTTATCAAAATACAATATAAGCAATTTTGATTTTATGTGGCTTTTTAAATATTATTTAATTCAACATATGATCGGAACCGTAACTGCACTGTATAATCAGATTATTTATTAAGATATTTTTTAAAATTTATTTAACTTTATATTATTATTTATTATTAATTTTATTAAAGTTACCTAATATTTTTGATTTCAGTTAGAACATAAAAATAAAATTGTTTACACAGTATTTTGATGATAAATACTTTACTTACTTATAAGATTGTCCAAAAAAACAATATTTTTAAAAAATATATGCAGCCACCTCTTAATGTGTTTTATATGATAAAAAAACACTGGTTTTAAAAATTTTTTGAAGAAAAAGTATTTTTGGAGTCCCTCTAGACCCTTAAACATATAACAAGCTCCTAATATTATCAACAACAAAAAAAGTCTTCATAACTGTATTTTTTTTTTTTTTTTTTCTTTCTTTCTCTGTTTACATAACATAAGAATTTTACAAATTCCAAATAAGTTTAACAAAATAAGTAAAACAGATAGGGGCTTAAAGAAGATGAGGATGACAGAACGTCATCGCAATCTTTTCATAGAACCCCTTTAACAAGATTTAATTAAAATATCGTAGTATGACATAAAAAATAAAAATTTCAATACAATATCATAACAAAATGTGTAATCCGCTAATAAAATTTGTCAAGCAATAAACAAAAGTAGAAACGAAACAAAAACTTATTTATGAGAATTTATCCAAAGCATTATTAACAAAAAATGTTCCACAGGTTTTAAAGATTTCTTTTTTTGTTAAAAACATGAATGAACTTAACGGACTCACCGTACCTTTGAACCTATTTTGAAAAATGTTCCATACTTTTGGACCTCGATATAAAATGCTGTATTCTGAATATTTATTTATTATCCTAGGCAGTATATATATTTTTATATGTATTCAACTGTTTATATGTATTCAACATATTCGCTCTAAGATTATAGTTATCATTTTTATTTAACTCAAACTTATTATTAAAGCTTATAGGAGAGATATTGTGATTGTAACGATACATGAAAATTAAATGCTGGTAGATATTTATTTCAAATACATTCATCATTTTCATATTTTTCATCAAAGGTTTAGCGTGTTCCCGCCTATTTTCAAAGTAAATGAATCTACAGGCATTTTTCTGAAAACTATAAAGTTTCTTAAGCTTTGCTGTTTGAGTACTTGCTCATGAAATGTTTGCATAGCTGATGAGGCTGTGAATTAGCCCAAAGTAGATTAATTTAAGACTATTTGTATTGATGTACCAGCGAACTCGATACATTAAACCTATGATTTTGGTAATTTTTGACTGGATATATATTATATGAGGAAGCCAGGATAGTTTTTCATCAACAACGATTCCCAAAAATCTTATATTGGATTGCTTTTTAACCCTTTCATGCGCCGGGTTGTTTTAGAACAACAAATTAAAATAAGCTTACCTAATGCAGATAATGCATCCAAACTGATTGAAAACAATTTTTTTTTCATTAAGGATAGTTGATTAGGGCGTAAGAAAAAGTCAACCTTGCTATTTCATTGCATAACTGACATTTTAAAGATAATTTTTATGGGTGAAGGCGGTGCTAATAGAAGTCATCAAATTACTATTAATTTAAAGGATTTATAATTTTGATGTTGTTGTGAAAAAAATATATAAAATAACTTAACAATGTACTGTTCTTACTACTCATTTATTTTTTTGTTTAATTATACCTTTTTAATCTAATCAATGAAATTAATTTGTTGTTGTACAACAACACTGCACGCTAATGGTATAAAATCCAATCCGTTATTATTATTGTTTTTGCAATAAGATTGTTTATGTAAAGTAGTATTTTTTGGTATTTATTTGGTAAAATATACTTAAAAAATAAAACATTGTTATTGATATATACTTAATTTTAGTTATTGATCATTGTTATTGATATATACTTAATTTTATATATATATATATATATATATATTATATATATATATATATATATATATATATATATTAATATATATTAATATATATATATATATATATATATATATATATATATATATATATATATATATATATATATATATATATATATGTATATATATATACATATATATATGTATGTATATATATATATATATATATATATATATATATATATATATATATATATATATACATGTTTATACAAACTGATAAACTTTTTAGTTATTTATTTTTTAGACCTTAAAGTTAAATAAATAATGATACCTGTAAAAAACAAACAAAAAGTTAAAACCCATTTAGTATCTAAAGGTGCTTTGGTCATAAATTTTGATAAGAGCGATGTTGATAGTGATAGCAATAATAGTGATTTAGATGGTGCAAATTATGAAAAAGATTTGTTCATGTACAGTGATTTTACTTGCTCAGAATCTGAGTCTATTGTTGATGAAAGTTCTGATGATGAAAGTTTCACTAATAAAATAACTTCAGCAAATAAATTTTTCAATCATGTACATCGTTGGCGTAAAGTTTCTGTCCCAAAAGAAATTGATGCTTTTAATGGTGAGCCTTTTCCAGAACCACCTTACCCAGAACTAACACCTTATCAGTACTTTAAAAAACTTTTTAGTTCTGAAATATTTGATCTAATTGTAGAACAGACAAATCTATATAGTGCAAATTTGACTGGTACATCGATAGCAGTGACAAACAATGATATCGAAAAATATGTTGACATATTAGTTTTGATGTCAATAATTAAACTTCCACATCAGAGGTTATACTGGAGTAATGAAACTCGTATACCAAATATAGCAGACGTCATGACTTCGAAGCAGTTTGAGAAAATAAAACGCTATTTGCATTTTTCAGATAATAGTAAATCGCTTCCCTCAAACCACCCTAATTATGACAAATTATTTAAAGTGCGACCGCTTATTCAACTTATTTTAAAAAACATCAAAAATATTCCACAAGAAGAAAGTCATTCGATAGATGAACAAATTTTGCCAACAAAAGGAAGATCTTTTCTGAGACAATATCTTCCTAAAAAACCCCATAAATGGGGTATAAAAGTATGGGCCAGATGCGGTGTTTTCGGAATTGTATACGATTTTGAGACTTATTGTAGAAAATATTTGTTGAATAAAGATGAACTTCCAGGTTTATTAATGGGAGGCAATGTGGTTTATCGCTTGACACAAAGTTTGCCTAGTGGTGTTAACTACAAAATCTTTTTTGATAACTATTTTTCATCTATCGATATTTTTCGGTTGCTCAAAGAGAAAATTTTTTTGGCTGTAGCAACAATCCGTAAAGATCGTTTAAAGGATGCTAGTAAAAAGTTACTTAATGAAAAAGATCTCAAAAAAGCTGGAAGAGGCTCCTCAGACTATATTGTTGATGTTAATTCAGGAATTTGTATTGTAAGATGGTATGATAATAATATTGTGCAACTCATCTCAAATTATGTAGGAAATGAACCAGGTACTCCTGCTAACAGGTGGTCAGAAAAAGATAAAAAATTTGTGACTATTGATCGACCCAAGATAGTTGAAATTTATAATGCTCATATGGGAGGAGTTGATTTATGTGATATGCTGCTAGAAACATACAGTGTGAGACAGCGCACCGTAAAGTACTATATGCATATTCTGGTGTAAAGCTGGTAAAACTTTATTACTTGCAAAGCGTGGGCGCCCATCACTTGCTGCAGAAAATAAAGTAGCTGCAAAAAGACGCCCACCCAACATTGAAAACCCTTCTAGAGATATAAGATTTGATATGTGTAGCCATTTCCCAGTATTTCAAGAGAAACAAAGTCGGTGTAGGCAGTGTAAAAATGGTTTTGCTTCTATTCAATGTATGAAATGCAAGATAAGCTTATGTCTTTTAAAAGGAAGAAACTGTTTTAATGAGTTTCATGGAGTTGACCAATAATATTCAATGTTTTAATCCATAATTAGTTATTTCTTGTTGTTTTTCAGTATCCCTATTTGACTTTGTTAACACCCTTTTTGGCTGTTTTTTTTTTTATTTTAATATTATTACTCTTTTAATAAATGTAGTGTAGCATTAATATTGCTAAAACGCAAAGTTGTTTGTTTA
>NC_061170.1:36038294-36188294 GCF_022113875.1 Hydra vulgaris | reverse complement strand
CCAAGTGTGATTACTGTAGACGGTACACAGATCTCTGATGTAAAATCGGTGGCAACAAAATTTAATGAGTTTCTCGTAAATATTGGTCCAACCTTAGCCAGCAAAATTAAACACACTCCTTCACATTTTTTAAGCTATCTATCGAAGTTGGATAAAAGCTTAGCATTTAAAAAACTAGCTAGTAAAGAACTTGTTGATTCAATAAAAAAATTAAATATAAATAAAGCAACAGGCTATGATTCTATTTCAGCAAACATAATGAAAGACTGCTTTGAACTTATTAAAGATGTTTTATTAGATATTTTTAACAAATCGCTTAAAACAGGTGTTTTTCCAGTTAAAATGAAAGTTGCAATTATTACACTCATTTTTAAATAAGGAGATGAAAGTCTGGTTACAAATTATCGACCTATATCGGTATTACCTGTTTTTTCAAAAATCCTCGAAGGTATCATATATAACAGGATATTTGCATTTTTGTATGATAACAATCTTCTTTATTATAATCAATATGGTTTTCGATCAAATTACTCTACGGAACTCTACTTGTTGAAGTTATCGGTGGAGCATCTTCTCACAAAAGTTCACCTTAGGCATATTCCTAGACTTGTCAAAAGCATTTGACACCGTCAACCACCAGATTTTATTAGAAAAACTTAAATATTACGGAATAAGCCACGAATACCATAAATGGTTTACCAGTTACTTAACTGATCGAAAGCAGTTTATTTCTCTAAATGATGGCTTTTAGACAAACAAACTTAAAATATCATGTGGGGTTCCACAAGGCTCCATCTTAGGTCCGCTGCTGTTCTTAATCTATGTCTACTATTATGTTTGCAGACGACACCACTTTTTTTTATTCTCACAATAATATTATCTCTCTATTTCAAGTAGCAAAAAATGAACTAGAACAAATATCAAACTGGTTTATCGCTAACAGCCTATCTTTAAACACTGATAAAGCTAAGTTTTCCTTATTGCATTCTAAACGAAAGTTTCAATCTATTCCAAAATCCTTACCAATGCTATGCATAAATAACATTAAAACAGAGCACTCATTCACAAATAAATTACTTGGTATTTTAATAGGCGAAAACTTATCCTGGAGAGATCATATTAAATATATTAACAATAAAATCTCAAGAAGTATTGGCATTTTAGATAAAACCAGACAAATCTTAGACAAATTTACACTAACTCAACTATATTTTGCATTCATAAATAGTTATTTATCTTATGGCAAGTTTGGAGTAGTACAAATAAATCTAAACTCGACTGTCTCCTTAAACATACAGCACGCATTATTCATTTTTAAAATCGCTTCACAAATGCTAACCTCTTCTAAAAAGCATGAGCGCACTTAATATTTATTTAATAACTAATTATTTTCAAAATTACACAATTTATGTTTCAACATCAGTCAAAAAAAACGCCGAAGGTTTTTGAAAATGTTTTCCATAAAACATTAAACCGATACAACACGCGATCTAACGGAAGATTTAAAAAACTTATCCGTACATCAAATCTTACGAGCTTTGCCATTTCCTATCGTGGTCTAATGCTATGGAACTATTTTACAAGCCTGAGTGGTAAACTTAAAGAAGCCAATACCACTCAAAAATTTAAAAACATAATTGAACTTAATGCCAATCAAGATTCTTTACATGATTTTTTCTAACAATACCTTTTTATTTCCAATTTTTATTGTCAAAGGTTACTGATGATAAGATTTTATCTTCTTCAGGTTCTCCGGTCTCGTAACTATTATAAATAATGAAATGTACTTGTATTTAATATTTTTAAATATTTTATCGAAAATTACCTTTAACTGTAAATGGTTGCTCGACAAAAATAAATAAATATAAATAATATATTTTGGTATTTTTTTGCTTGTGGTTTATCTGATGTACTTGCTGAAATAGTAGCTGGTATGAGGTTAATTTAATGGACGGAAAGTAAATGGATTAATGGAGAGTAAAGTAACGGAAATTAAGTGGACAATGGAAAGTAAGCAAGTATGGAGACCTTTCGTTAAACCACTTTCATATTTTAAAATCTTTTTGAAGTCTGTACACATCGTTATTTGCCCTTTGTCGTCTCGTAAGAAATGTTTCGAAACCTTAAAATTACTTTTTTTTTCATACTCCATGTAAGACTCCATGTAAAAAACAAATAGCTTCTAATCGAGATAATAAATGTAAGAAACTTGAATAAATGCGACTAAGCACCAACAAATTTTAAACATATAGTTGTAATCCAATTTTAATTATTAAAATAAATCCAATCTAATTATTCAAATACATAATTGCAAGAATTTTGAATTTCTAAAGTTTGAGTTTGATTGCAATTGAACAAAAAAAATATAATTCAGGAGTTTTCATTATGAAAATAGTCAAATAAAAATTTTAATTTAAAAATATTCAACCAATAACAATTTTTAAAAAAATTCTAGGATTAAATGTTTAATCCCGCGATTTGGAGATTGTTAAAAACCGCAACATCCCGTGACTTTGGGATCCCGGGATTCCCAAACTTAGTTGTAATAAAGAACAAAAAATTAAAAAAATATGTCTTGATAAAAATACTCATCTTGGGCATATGTTAACTGCATTTAGCTACTTTCTTTCAAAAAAGCCTAATAAACAAAGTTTTTAGGGATCAGCTGACAGAAAAGTAAAGTTTACATTGTAAACTTGTGTTACATTTTTTACTGCCTAGGATGAATAATGCTAGATCTTCTTGACTCTACTTATAGCTTTTTCTTTGCTTTCTTGATAGTAGTTATGTAACTATTACTGTTGTATCTAAATGAGGGTACAACTCTAAAATTCAGTTTAATGGTTCTAAGGCCTGCTGGTAGTAAGGTTTTTTTTTGAGGTAACTTTTAGAGAAGCTGATTTCAACACTAGTTGTAAAATATCGGAGTAATAATATTGTCATGTTGCGCCTAAATGGTGCTCCTGTTAATGCTTTTGATGTGCATTGTCGAGACCACATAAGAAACCTTAAGTTACGACATGGTTAAATTATCAGGATTAAAACAACTGCATTGCTCATTGCTTAGGATGCCTATTTATGAATAAGTTAAGTTCACTTTAAACATAAACCATACCTAACTTAATAAAAAATTTTAAGCGTAAAAAATCATTCCCACCACCTATTTTAATATATCTTTCACAAATATTTTAATAACTTTTAAGATGAATTTTACCTCTTTCAAAATTTACTAAACTTGCTAGCTCTTTGTGAGACTAATTCGGCTGTTCCTTCTTCAGATCTCAGTATTGGTGGCTGCTTTCCTTTGATTAACAAAGACTCCAATAGTCACATGCTTGGCTTGATGGTATCCTTACGCATCAATTCACCTATTTGTTGAGAAATCAGTTTTATATCCTCTGACTATTCTTTTATGTTCTTTGCACCTTTTCACTCTATCATCTTTTTCTTTGTTCATTATTGTTTTTCTTCTTCTCAGACTGTACATTTTAAAGTAATTTTTGATCAAGTTGACCAATTCAACAATATCGGCAGAGGGATAAAGAGAAAGCACTTTATACCTTAGGCAAAGTTGTTTTTGGTAACTTTAATGATCATCACACTGAATTTATTTCTCAATCTCTTGCTTAGATAGTTTTTAACTTTGTGACTCGTTTTCCAGACAATCCTAGACATTTACTTTCACTCCTTAACTCGTGTCTTGTCTCTAACTCTATCACGCTTGTAAAAGGTTCTGATGATGCGTGATGACGTGTCTTGTCTTGTCCTACCTTTTGTTCAGTTTCTATTTATCTTCTTTATAAGTTGGTATATTTCATTGAAAAAAGATAAAAATGTAATTTAGACCTCATTACCCCACTAAACAGGGTATATAGGTCTATAAAATACAACTCAAACTGGTGCTAGACATCTTTAAAAACTCTCTTTTGAAAGATGTTGTTGTTGTATATCAATAAATACTAGGCAAAAAAAAGGCTAAACCTTGTTTTTTTTTAGATGTTATACCTGCGGAAACAAAATTCTTCATAGTTTACTAATTAACTCTTCATAGTTTACAAGTTAACTCTTTATAGTTTACAAATTAACTCTTCATAGTTTACAAGTTAACTTGAAACAACATAAATTAAATCACTATATCAAGACTTTTTATTTAATTTTTTTTTTTTAATACTTTTTTATCATATAATCTTTGTACCACCGTAGTTACTTGACAGCACTCGTTTTTTAATTCATTAATGTCAATTAGTTTATATCAATAATATATTATAAATATATTATTAATATATTATTGTTATGTATTATCATTAATATTATTAATATATCATAGTTATTCTTAATATATCATTGGTTCTTAATATATCATTGGTAAAAGTTTATATACTTTTATACTTACGAGTCAGTCAATTTATGCGCTAAATATTTGTTTACGCGTAATGTCTTTTTATCATATTATTATTAAGCTATCCAACGTACATCTTTTTAAGCAGGAGAGCGCAGCGCCAAATTAAATTAAAATTTCAATTTTTACGGCGATATCTTACAAAAATAGAAAGACTTTGGTCACCTTATTATTATCCAAGTATACAAAGAAATGTTATCTCTCGAAACAAATGTATTAAATTAAATTTTAAAACGTCTGAAAATAATTGAAACTAAAATCAATTAAAATTGAAATAGTCGTAAATGTTTTGAAACTAAACGATACTTTAGTCAGTTTAAAAAAAAAATTTGAACCTCTTTTTGATTTAACTCACAGTTTCAAAAGGAGGCCTAAATTGTTTTCAACAGATTAAAAAAAAATATTTTATCAGATTTAAAAGCTTTGTAGTTCACATAAAAAAACGTTAAAATGTTATGTTTAATCACATTAATTAAACTATAACATGAATTTTTATTATCAATATTATTTTTCGTCGCATTACAAAAACAAAGTCACATAGTTAGCAACTATGTGAAACTTTTTTTCTTAAAATGCAATTTTTTCTCAAGAAGTTCTTGCAAAATAGAGATTGGCTGACGTTACGTTTAAAAGGAATGGTCTATATTCTGTCGGTGCAATATAGGAAGATGACCCGACGGACATTGGTTTTTAAAAGTTACGTTCTAAATGTGTTTTAAATGTCTTTTAAACGTCTTTTAAACATTAATGTTTAAAAAACGTTTAAAAGACATTTAAAATACATTTAGATCGTAACTTTTAAAAAAAAATGCCCGTCGGGAAGGATCGCACCATTAATTAATAAAAATAAACTTAATTATTTGTATTACTTATAATAATTAACTTGATTATTTATTTCCATTATTATTTTTGATGAAATTTTAATATCCAGAAAAAGAGCTGTGCCAATGGTGTGTGAGTGGGTGTGGACAGATTTCAAACTATGAACTTTGAAAAGAACAATAATGGTCAGAGAGCAAAAGAAAATATTATAAAAGAACTCATAAATCTTCATCAATGATATAAACATAAAATGGCGACTTGCTAGTAGTCAATATTTATTTGTGTAAATATCATGTTTATCAATTAAACTGTGGTTGTATTGCTTAAGTTTCTCGATTGTTTTGACATAAAGGATCTAAACACTCAGTGTGTGAACTTTCAATATTACAACACAATGTTTAAAAAGCAACTATGAACAACACTTAAAACCTCTATTCTGATAAGATACATTGCTATATTATAATAATATTTACTGTTTGATCTTTCTTCAGCTTTCTTTTTTTAAATCCTATTATAATTTGCAAGTTTTTGTCTTCGCTTTTGTTTAATTTACATTCTTTTTGTTTAAATATCGATTCATTTGTTTCATAAGTATTAACCTTTTAATAATACACTGGTATCAGTCATTTAAATAATTTTGCATACACCATACATGTGCGGGTAAAACTTTTAAAATGAATATTTAAAAAGTTTAAAGTAATTATGCAGAATAATTTTATTTATCAATAGAGAAAAATTTATTGATCCGCTATATGTATGCTTAGAACAAAACTAAAATTGCAAAAATGGATGAAAAAACAAAACTGATTGTAAAAGTTTCTTGTCACAGTAACCTTGAGCAATCAAGTAAGTTTTCATTTAAATTTTTTTTGTCAATGTTGTTTAACTAAAAGTTAGAAAAGTGAAATTGCATGTATATATATATATATATATATATATATATATATATATATATATATATATATATATATATATATATGTATATATATATATATATATATATATATATATATATATATATATATATATATATATATATGTATATATGCATATATATACATATATATATATATATATATATATATATATATATATATATATATGCATATATACATATATATATATATATATATATATATATATATATATATATATATATATATATATATATATATATATATATATATATATATATATATATATATATATATATATATATATATATATATATATATATATATATAGTATATATATATATATATATATATATATATATTTTTTCATTTATCTGTAATTATAGATTTTAAACTATTTTCTCCTAACAAAAAAGTGTGATCAAATATTGTTTTTCAAATAAACGATGCGCAAATTAAAAACATTCTAAGCAGAAATTTAACCATAAGTGAAAACTCCTAAACAAAGGCTATCAATAGAAACTTAAATCGTTAATCATTGCCAGAGTGCTAATTTAAATTTGATTAGATATAAATAAAGGTCGTAAGTGGAAACCAGTTTAAGTTTGTAGATAACGATATACGGCAACTGACGTATTTGCAAACTTGTTCAAAAATATTTTTTGCGCACGAATTGTAATAAAGATATAATGTGCAGTACTGTACCGTTATTAAATCAAAATTAACTTCAAAAAAAATAAAAAATAAAAAATTATTCATTGTTTTTTGAATAAAAACGAATTAATACCTACAAAGACTGAAACCTAGAAAGACTCGTTTTCGAAAAAAAACCCTGCAAATTAAATTGAAATGAAACTTTGAATTATAAAAGATATGAATGCTAAAAAAATACAAAAACCATATTCATAATAACTTCAAATTAAACTGAAACCTAAAAGCATATTTTATTCAACATATAAAAATCACAAAATAAAGTGTTTGTTTTTAAACGTATCGTAAACGTGTAATCAATTTTTATTTTAAGAGCAGCACAAAGGTCAACTAGCAAAATCCCTAAAATAAAAGGTTTTACCACATTTTTTGCTTTAGAATATCTAACGAGGAGGAAAATAAGCCAAGAAATTTTTTTCGTATATACGTTAGTTTGTTTTGGAACATTGCAACGTTCCCAATTTCGTTAACCCGATGTATCGGGTTAACAAAATTTTATTTAAAAAAGAAATGAAATAAAATAAAAATTCAAAACTAAAATAGCTCTAAAAATCATATTTTTATGATAAGTATTGCCTTTTTTAAATATAGTTTTTAATAAAATATTTAAAAAGTTTAAAAGTAATAAATAATAATTAAAAAAAATCTCGCTTTTTTAAAATTGTATTACAAAAAAAAAACTCAAAGTTTTCAAATTGGGTCTTATTTTACTTTTAAAAACCGCACCAACAATTATAAAATCAACCTTGATATGTATTCTGTCAGTCCCTAAAAAAGTTTTGGAAAAAGTGTTTTCTTTTATTCTAAAGATAATACTCAAAACCTATTCATTTCAGGGTCCCTTCTCAATTAACGCAACAATCTTGGGAGTTTGGGATAAGACCGGGTTAGTTCTTGTACTAACTCGGCCCATGTGGTTTATCAGAATATTTTTTACGTTGAAAGAAAAATAATAAGTTAAAACGTGACTAGAGTGAAAATAACCAAAAATCTGGTAATTAGGATGTTTTCAGAGGAGTCACAGAATTCCAGGAATAAGACGTTTAGGTTCTTTAGCTAGTACTTTACAAGAAAGATATCAAAGAAGGATCCAAACACGGACTTGGTAACTATGCTACTTCAATTTAATTATCAGTTCATTGAGGAGATGTTTAATGACAAATGGGAGTTGGAGCTCCTAACGAATTCAAAGTTTCTTTTAGTTGTATGGTTTGTAGGTTGTAAAAATATTTTAATTTAGTTTAGAAAAGTTTCTATCAAATATAATTGAGACTGCATTGAGCTTTTGTTGAAAATATCTACCACTAAAACTGACGGGCATATAGTCATACAAAATTTACAGTGCTTCCCGAATGTCAGTGAATTTTGGGCAATCTAGATCAATCGCTTTATCATCTTCATTATCTTCCTCGTCAACAGCATTATGTTTATTTGCTTCTATCAACTTCTTCTATTAACTGTTCATCTGTTAGTAAAGGTACAGTACTCATTAACTTTTCATATGCAGAAATGACATCTTCAGCTGTTGTACCTGGAAGATAAAAATTATCAAATTTTTCTATCTGATTTTGAAGCTCTTTAATTAGGTTGTCGTCCTTATTCAAATGGGGAGATTTCAGCTGATCTTTTGAAATTCCTAATTTTGCAAAACAATTAACGATGGTGGAGGATGCATTTTCATTGCAACTAAAATTGAAAAATAGGAATATCTTTTCTTTTACCGATAGCTACGACCAGTCTTTGTAATGCCAAAGATCTGTAACAAACTTCCAAAGTGCGTATAACGCACTGATCCATTGGTTGAAGTTTAGACGTGGTATTCAGTGGAAAAAAATGAGCTCAATAAATTTTAGATTATCAATCGTCGGGTGTGCTGGGAAGTTATCTATTATAAATGCTACTTTCTTTTTTTTTTTTGGTAAACATTTAAAAGCCGTTTAAAAACGAGATTATCTAAATTTGAAAATATTTCTTCTTTAATTCTCATACATTTTGACTTGTTCCCTTGCATCTTTTATTTTTGATCCATGTTGATAGCGTATTTTTTGAAACGCCATATTTCATAGCAACGTGAGACTTTGAAAATTTTTCTCCAACTTCCTTTAAAGCTTTTCTTTTTCTTTTTCTTTTTTTTTTAAAGCAGTGTTCTTTTCTTTGAACAATTTTGAGTTAATTATTCTCTTTACAGCAATGGCAGCCATTGTAAAATGTAAGCACAATACACAACTTTTATTATAATATTCCAACGCACGTTAGCATTACTTATACTACCAACTAATTACTATATTACCAACCAATATAATATTACTACTTATATTACCAACGCACGTTAGCATTACTTATACTATTTCTAATAAACTTACTCAAACTTTTATAATATCAAAACTGTTAATATTGTTTACATTAAAATTTATTTAAACCGCGAAATTTATTAAAGGCGGTTATCGCGGTTTAAATAAATTTCTTTAAATTTTGATGGGAAACTCGGCTGCGCAAAAAATCCCGGATCTGTCACTGATTATATTAGATAAACATTAATCCTAATACTAAGTATCTTCCAATATGAAAACAGTTCAAATTATTAGTATAAAAATGATCACAGTAACGTCCTAATAAGAAAAGGTTGTCCAAGTATTAACGAGTAAAAAAATAATTCTTATCGTACCCACAAAAGAAAATATTCATAAAAAAAAACATTGAAAACCAACGAGCATCAAAAACATGATCCACGAGTAAAAGAAGAAAATAGAATGAACTCTGAGCATATCCATGTAAGAAAATGGCTTCTAAATAATAAATTCTGATTCTGAAATTTTGAAATTCTTAGTAAAGAAACAATTTAAACAAAATTTTCAAAAAAACAACTTATTACCTCAAAAAATTGACATATTGTATGGATTTAAAAAAAAAGTCTCCTCCCTTACTAGTTTTTTCCCATACCGAACAACATTAACAACAAAAAATTTGATTATTTTGAATCATTAAGTTAAATTTTACAAGATATATATGTTCCATCCATTGTAAACGCTACTGGCTGAAAACTATTAATTGGGTTTTAGATTATAATTGAGTTTTAATTTTTCACACATAAAGTGAAATATATAATAAAATCTTTACGTTGAATGTACAAAGTTGTAAATATTTATACGGCAAATTATAACATCCGATGACGTAAGAAGAAGCAAATAATTCAAGAAAAAAATAAGTTTTACTAGTATTATAAAGACAAGTTTTGAATTCTAAAATAAGGAACTATTATTTTTGATATTTTTTCTTTTGAATATTAAAAAAATAAGTTATTTAATGTTTCAGAAATAATCCTTAAGTAAGAAGAAGATTATTGCAACAGATATGAATAAAAAAAATGGTGAGTACTTTAAAATTTAAAGTTAAATAGCTAGTGAAGAATACAAGTCTGTTATTTGCAAACATATCACAATAATATTATAGTAAAAAAAAAATCTTTACGTATTTATTGACAGGATTAGAAAACTTTAAAGAAACTTATTTTGATACGTTTGTATTTTGTACTTGCTTGATGCTTTAAAAACACTTATAGTTTCTTTAACATAAGTATTTACTATATAAAATGATAAAACTTAAATAAAATTGAGGGAACTGGTTACTTTAAAACAGTATAATAGAAGAAAAATTCCAACCGGCACATCTAGTTTCTTTTTCGGAATTAAAAGCGTGTTTGTCACAATCCAGGCGTAAACCAAAAACACGTGTATAAAACGGGCAGTTTTACTTAAATTTAACACGTGTTTTTTGAAGTTTTAAAGTTAAATTTAAATGTCTTATGCATTTATCAATGATTTCACATTTCTTACTGAAATTTATTATAATATTATACTATGTTTCTTTAACGGTGAAACCATTAATATTTTAAATAGTATTTTTGGCAAATAGTTAATTTCACTGAAAGAAAACCATTTTTGGCACGTGTTATTCTTTTTGTTTAAAATGATTTTAAACTTGCAACAGAAACCATGCGTAACTTTTTTCTGAGTTGGGCTGGGTTACTTTTATATTTTAACCTTTTTTTTTATATCTTTACCTTCGATATTTTATTAAAAATATAAAATAGAAACTAAAAATTATTTGTATACCTTTTATATTATTCAATACAGAATGACAACTTTATTATTTATGTTGGTTTATCAATGACGTATATAAAACTTTTTCATATAAAACTAAGAAAGACAATAATTTTCACTACACGATAAAGCTACGACAAAAGGTTCTAGTTACATAAGTTTTAATCAACGAAAATATAAATCAAAGGACTATGTATATTTGTTTATAAAAGCCTGTTTTTTACGATGTATTCTTAAATATAATTTATCAGAAAAGATTAATACCAAAATAAAACCGCCAAAAACGCGGTCTACATGTTTTGTAAAAACCGCCTTTTGGAACAATACCGCCATTTTAAAATAATTATTGACTTGTTTTAAAATGTTATTTGTCACATTTAAAAGGGTGTTTTTAGTTTTGTTGTTTTGAAGGTTTTCATCCACAAATCGCTAATTAACAAGTACAATTGATAAATTAAATTTAGAAAAAATGCCCTCATAAAATCAGGAGAAGTTAATATCTTTCATAAAAAAACTCTTTTGGGAGCTTTCTTACGATTGTTACATCGTTGGCCATTTTATGCATAATTGCAGCGTACTTTGAGCACCATGATATTTTTAATTCATTAAAAATTATTCATTATTCATTACTTTGTTATAATATATATATATATATATATATATATATATATATATATATATATATATATATATATATATATATATATATATATATATATATATATATATATATATATATATATATATATATATATATATATATATATATATATATATATACTGAATAAACTAAACTAAGTAATATATATATATATATATATATATATATATATATATATATATATAATAAATAATTATTAATTTGGTTCTAGGAAAAAAAATATATATATATATATATTACTTAGTTTAGTTTATTCAGTAAACAAATTTTACAAAAATGTTATAAAGTTTGACGGAGCTCTGCGTCAGGCCTCGCTATCCTGACGAGTTTGATACGTATAGTTTTATTATTTGCGAGTGTTCTGATGTTGCAACCGTGACTTTTGAGTTAATATGAATTTTGAGTTGATATATATATATATATATATATATATATATATATATATATATATATATATATATATATATATATATATATATATATATATTCGTTTTTCTACGGGAACGGGAAAGGGTACGGAAAAATGATCACGTGAGCATGCGCAGTTTTTCTTCGGACAAATAAAAACTTTTATAACGCGTGCTCACGTGATTATTTTTTCCTTTCCTATCCCGTTCCCGGATAAGTTGAAACTCGCCTTTATATATTGTATAAAATTGATAATTCAAAGTTCGCCTTTATATATTGTATAAATTGATAACCGAGTGTTATTTTATATACAACTGTTATATACAATTAAAATAGCTTAGTAAAATATTCTTATTCCTTATTCATTTTAGTTCATTTTTTTACTTTAAGCGTTTAGTGGTTTTTTTTAGTGTTTTTTTTATAGAAGTTATTAATATTTCACCTAAAACTAATGGTAGCAGGAAAAAATCCCCCGAGAAAAAATCCCCCTGGAAAAAATCCCCCTGAGAAAAAATCCACCCGGAAAATATCCCCCCCCCCCCCCCAAAAAAAAAAAAAAAAAAAAAAAAAAATTTTATTAAAAATTATCAATAAAATAGTTATATTTATTTATTTTAAATAGTTTCAAAAAATACTTCATTTTTTATCAAAATGTCAAGGTATGCGCTATTCCTCCGTTGTCGGTAAAATGCGAACTGCGAACCACGAACTGCGAACCGGTAAAATGCAAACTTTTTTGCAAACCAAAATGGGGAGAGATTTTATCCGGGGGGATTTTTTCTCGGGGGATTTTTTCCTAGAACCAAATTAATAATTATTTATTTTTAAAACATTATTTAAAATGTTTTGACGTGCGAAGTGTCATTAAGCTGATCTGCTTTAATGATATAAGCTTTAAATAAGTTAAGCAATTAAAGTTAAATTAATTGATTATTTGAAAAAAAAAATTGGAAATATAATAAACTTTTAAAATACTTTTATAGCCATAAGCAGAGGCGATTTTACGGTGTGTGTTAGTGTGTATATATATGTGGGTGTGTGTGTGTGTGTATGTGTGTGTGTGTTTGCCCTCCCCCAAAGGAGGTGATTTTCAAGTTATGGTCGGTTTTTTACGAAGAATTGCCTCTGGTCAAGTTATGGTCGGTCGGTTTTTTATGAAGAATTGCCTCTGGTCATAAGTTGACTAAAATGGGACAAAAAAAAAAGAAGAAAAAATGTTTGGTTGTTAAAACACTTGTTATAAATAAAATGCCAATATTTTTTTAAATCATGTCAAACATACAGAATAAGTTGTAATGTTCTGAAGACAGAAAATATGAAACACATTTAAAAAAAAAATTATGAAATTATAAAAGGACGATGAACTTTATTATTTATTTATATTTATGTTTTTTTATATCAGTTTTTAATAAAATGAAATAAAAAAGCAATTAGAATTTAAACGTGAATATCTTTAACACGACTAAAAATTATCCACAAAATCTTAATATAATAATTTCTTTAATTGCTTTATATGTCAAATAATGTTAAGCAGAACTTCCATCACCTACTTGTCTTTCAAACTTTCCACTCATAATACTCATAATACTTTAAAATAAGAACAAATTATATAGCTAATAAACAATTAAGTTAAATATATATAGCAATATGAAATATATACAGAGATGTATTTGAATTTTTGGCGCCCTGGGGCACTGTTCCTTTAAGCCCCCTTTTTTAAGAGAAACTGCTAACTTTTATATGGGTTGATTATTAAAAAACAAAAACATTTTCTATACAAACATATATAAGTTATATTAATCACTATAGAAAATTATAATTTTCTATGTGAGTTTTGTTTTGCAAATGTATTTATAATGTCATTAAAGTTCATATCTATGGTAAGTGCAGATTCTATAGATAGAATTGATAACCTATTAAGACGATCACTTGTCATTCGCGACCTTAAATAAGATTTAACCCTTTTTAATACCGTAAATGATCTCTCGGCTGAATAAATTGGACGTTGGGCAGCATAGATATATTCTTAATGCTGTATCTACATAAGGAAACAACTCTTAAATTTTTTCAATTCTGATCATTTTATAAATATCTATTATAGTCTTAGGTCTTACGTTTTCATTTAAACTCATTAAACAACTTCTGAATTGTATACACTCGTTAGCAAATGAAGGCGAAAGATCATTTTTATATACATTTTGAAGTACTTCTGCTTTTTTGTAAATTTCTGATGGCGAAAGTTTTATGATTTGAAATAAAAAGTTAAATTTTTTATTGGCTTCATCATAGCAAAATTTTCTTTTTTCTAGTTCAGAATGAAGTTTATCAACTATAGCATAATATGTATTAATTCTTAAAGAGTCTCGAATTTCAAAATTTGTTTCTTTTTCTTTTCAGAAAAAATTCAGAAGCATAAATACAACAGTCCACAGCGCATTCACCAACAAGAGTGCGCTGAGCATGGTACAAATGTTGCTAAAGGATTGACTATTTTAATGCGAGCTTGAAGTCCTGTGTATCTACCAGACATATTAGGCGCATTGTCGTAACTTTGACCACGACAATTGTTAATTTCTAATCCATGCGATTCTAAAACTAATTTAGAATTAAATTAGTTTTAGAATCGCATGGAAAATTCACAACACCACATTTTGTGGTGTTGTGAATTTTCATAAAGCTTGATTTTTTTTCCAATCTGAAAAACCAACTGTGGCAAACGATGCAGTGCCACCAAATAAATAGCAGGGAGCACAAAATATTGATCCTTCACTTTCTAAGTAAACCAAAAATGTCCGGTTAATTTTTTCACCATTAACAAGAGTAGATACAAAAATACCTTTTGACAAATATCGAAAACGAGTACGTCTTACCCCACCAATTACTTGAGTGTATATTCTTTTTCAATTTCGGAAATTATTGTTCTCTAAATTCTGGTTAAATCCATTGATTGATAAATAATCTATCGTTTCTTGATTTTTTATTTAATTGGCAGGATCATTTCTAAAGAGAAAATATATTTTTTTAATATACAAAAACCAAAAAATATTATTCACAGTTTATAACAAATTTTATAAAAAAAATTCTACAAAAAACATTCAAGCATTAGATAATAGAGATAAATGCATAATATAATTTAACTAGAGGATTTAGGTATCATTTAAAATGTACATAGTGAACTATACTTATTAATAATTTATTTTCTTACATAGTTTTACCAAACAAGCAACTTAAAAAACAGTCTACCTATGTACATGTTTGTAATTGTAACCTACCACAAAAAAAATTAAAAAAAGCTTACTCAGGAACAATACATTGTTTAAGAATACTGTTATGTTCAACCATTAGCAAACGTGGTGTATCATTTATTTCTTCCGATTCTGTAGACAATAGAGTTTTACTCGTTTCTGTACTGATGTTATTTAATAATATGTTATTAAATACGAATGGTTTTCTAGCTAAATAAACTTACTTGGCGATGCGTGAGGCTGTTTATCTGTAAAGTAATGTTTCAAACTTGGCAGTCTTTAAAAGTATTTTCGCTTGAGCTTCATTTTTTGCATGAGTTAGTTTTCGGTTTTATGCACCACTCAATTTTTTACAATGAACTATCATCGCTTTTTAAAATAACAATCCTAAAAGGTGTGTATTATTATAAGTTTATCCCATTATGCAATAAGCATAATATTGAATAATATTAAAGATTATATAAAAAGCTCACTAGGCTTAGTTGGCCTAGTGAACCAAGTGAGCTTAAATACAATAAATACAAATTATATATGATAACAATAATGTTAATGCTCAAACTAAAAACAATAATCGAAATACAAATATTTATCTTTTTCAAGACTGTATACTGTAATACAAGGTATTAAACAGAAAACTTACTGAAGAGCAAAATAATAAGACCAACAATAAAAAAAACTGACAACAATCTTAAAAATCCCAAACTATAATGTGCACACGTGGTATATACAAGATGGTTAGCAAAAGGCAATAGCTAATTTAATATAATTAATGCGTAATTTATTCGGCTTATCACTTCAAATTATATAAAAATAAAATAAAAAACAAACTGATTATTTTAGCACAAAGTTTATTGAAAGTTTAAAGCATTTTTAAAGAGTTTTTTTTTAGAAAATCTAAAGACAATCTTTGAGAAACTATTTTATTTTTTAAAACTCATTAGCTGTGTCTATACCTAAGTGTTTCCGTTAATAAAGTTAATTAAGCTTAAAATGAAAATAATAGGTAAAACCTATTGTAGGAGTAGATCTCGGAACGCCAGCGCCAGAGTTATGAGCTTATCCATAACGCAACCGCTTCATACAATTTGTATATTTATAATTATTAAATAATTTGTTTTGACACGGTAATTTTAGTATTAAATCAACGTTTTTGAATGATTGGCGCATAATTATGGAAAATTTGCAAGTTTAATTTGATCGCCTTTTGAGTAATATTTTTTTCTGCTAAACAAATTGTTTTAAAATAAACTAGAGATATTTGGTAAGTCTTTAAATAGGTCTATGATTTGAACATAACAATGATATAAAAATTTTCGTGAAATAATATAAATATTCTATTTTACAGTTTTCTAAAATTCTAACATGCTGAAAGCTGGCGCCCTGTCAAAACACGGCGCCCGGGGGCCAAAGCCCCCCTGGCCCCCGCTTAAATACGTCTCTGAATATATATAAATATATTAAATAGCTGAGCAACAAATTAAACTGTACAAGTAGGTACAGTTTAATTTGTTGCTCAGCTATTTAATATATTTATAGTAGTCATTGCCGTCTTAAGTAGCATGGGCTTCTAAAATACAAAATAATCTAGATTTTTAAATCAAACAATTATTTTAATGATTGATAAACTTTATAAATATAAAAAAAGCAATAATTGTTATAAAGTTTATAAGTTCTATTTTTATAAGGAAATAACCTTTTCTTTAGCAGGGGGTGGGGTTGTACAGTTTATTAAAGACCTTTTATAAATTAACGCAATCTTTATTTAAATATAAGAATTTAGGCAACAGGTTTAAAAGCGCATTTAAAAACATAAAAAAAAAACTGGTACTTAATTGTCGAAACTTGATCGTTTTAAAGTTAGAAAAACTAATAAACACAAAATAAATGATTTTATGTTGGTTAAATAAATAAGGCTCCCAAAATATAATAACTAAAAGGTTAAAATCTAAGATTATAATCTTAGAATCATAAAATTAGTCCTTTAAAACCAACCAATGGCAGTGTGAAAAAAATATTTACAATTACTATTGGTTTGTTTTAAACAATCATTTAGAACTCAAAAATCGATTGGTTAATAACTGTTAAATATTTCCGATTTCAAAGTTTCCGATTGTTGGAATGCGGATACTTACGATAATCTATTTTACATGGTATTAAGCCTCAAAAATGCAGTAATAACTGTTTTGCAAATTTAGTAATACATTGAATTTCTTCAAAATAATAGCAGTTTGGAGCTACACAAATTACTTTATAAACTTTAGCTGAAGCTAGTAAGTGAAAATTATGGAATTAAGGAATCCCTCAGATCAAGCAAATATTTTCGACGAAGGTAATATTTCTATAGTTGAGTAAAAAATATTACGTGAGCTTTTTTGCAGTAATTAAATATTAAATTGGAAACGTCAATACTAAAACAAAACTTCATTGTTTTTTTTTGGACTATCAATTATGTTTATAAGAGTTTTAATTTTAGTGTCTAAAATACACGACCTATTATGTTTTTAGAAAATGTGATTTAAAAAAACCAATCATGTTTTAAGTAAAAGTTTATCAGCTAAAACAACAAATCCAATTTTTGAGATAAAGTGCAGCGCGTGCCGATAGTAATGATTTTTCAAATTAACTTTGTTCCAATTTATATTCGTTTTTTTTTCAAAAATCTTAATTGTTTTCGGAATCGTAAGAACTTTTTTTTGTACATAATATGTTTCAAATACTAGTTACATAATTTTGCATAATGCCAGAGGCAATTTTACGGAGCTGTGTGTGTGTGGAGGGGGGGGGGTAAGGGGTTCCAGCCCCCACCCCCACCCCCCAAAGAAAGTGATTTTCAAGTCAAGTTATAGTCGGTTTTTTTACGAACTTAGTCGGCTAGTCGGGTATTTGACACAATTCTGTCGAGTAAATTTTCGTTTTGAGGACCTTTTTTTTTTTAAGGAACCAATCGGTACTTTATAAGGTTTTACCCCCCCCCCCTCCCTATTTTATTTGTAGAATCGCCTATTCATGCTAATGCATAATACTTATTTCCTTTTGATTCCATTTACTTTAAATGCAAAATACTTTGTATTTAAAGTGAAATATCTTTTTAACAGAGTACAAAAACACTGTTGGGTAAAAAAAATGTATTGAGTATTAGTATTGGCATTTGTGACATTTGAAATTCTCATTATGTTTTAGATCTAAGCTAATAGTCGTTATAAAATTTAGTGGTGAGAAAGAAGGGAAGGAAGAATGACATTTTTAAATTGCCAGATGTAGTTTTGATGCTAAATGTCAGAAAACATATTTAATTTTAGTTATTTGATTGACAATCTTGCAGAAAATTAAAGAAAATAGAACACCATCCGCTAACATTTTGAATCCACTGAGCTAGTATCTTAAATCCACTTAGCTAGTCTCTTAAATCCACTGAGCTAGACTCAGTGTCAGATGGAATTAAATTTAAAATCGGCCTTCTTGGAATATTTATAAATTACAATTTTCTGAAATATTTCAAATGCAAAAATGGTTTTCAAGCGTTTGTTAAGTGTACACCACTTTTAAGAATTTTTGAAGTGTTTTTTATTCATTTCATTATTAATAAAAATTTCAAAGATATTTTTCTAACCTCTATGCAAAAAACGGGTTAAGATGATAAATGAGACAAACAATGGCTTTTCATGTAACAACACATCAACTAAATTAAAAAATATATTTTTAATTTAGTTATATTTTGAAGCACCAATAGGTTTTTTAAATATTGTCAAAGTAACTTTATATGCACAAGTTTTTTGATTATGATTGATGATGATTTTGATTGATGTCCTGGATCGTTAGGGCCGTAGACGCATAAACTTTAGGCTGTAAATGGATATTTAATGTAAATGGAATATTTAGAATAACAAATATAAAGTTTAGGATTGTTTTTGCTTTGTTAAAGCTTATTTACAATATTGGTTAAATTTAAATTTAAAAAATTAAAGTACACTTTCTTTTAAAGTTAAAGCATTCTTGCTGCAGAGACTTCTATTTATACTTCACAGAACCTTTCGACGACATTTGCTTTCATAAAAACGATCAATAAGATCAATAAAACTTTACTTTTTCATTTCACTTTCAATGTGTTGGATTGAATATTTTTTCTCAGCTGTCTCTGTAGTTTATGTACCTTTTACCATATATATATATATATATATATATATATATATATATATATATATATATATATATATATATATATATATATATATATATATATATATATATATATATATATATATATATATATATATATATATATGTTTTGTTTTTTTATAAGAACTAGTTGATAAGAAACTAGTACGAGAAAATTTAGTAATTTTTCAATCTTATTAAGAATTTTAAGTAAATTAACGTATTAATAAAATTTCCGTATCATTTAATGTCTTGCATATTTATTACATTATTGCGCCCTCTTTGTTAATAATATTATTGCATATTGGATTTAATCAAATTTTTTTTCTTCATCATAACAATTCACGTCTTAGTAATACGAGAATTGTTTTTAAGAAGAAAAAAATTTGATTAAATCCAATAAACATCTTTAAAACAACCTTATTTGTCATGTTTTTTCAAAAGTATTATAACAAAAAATACACTATAGCATAAACTAAAATACAATAGAACAACTATTTAAAATTTCTGTTAAATTTCTCATTTTAAAAACAAAGATAAAAAAAATCAATTAAAAAAGCAATCACATCATGTTGTAATTCAAATTACTTTATATTTTAAAACTTTACGTATGAACAAAATCGCGCGCTTTCTTTTAAAACCAATCATCTTAGATTTAAGATAACTTTCATAAAATAAAAAATTAGATCCTGAATGATAAAATGACCTCTAAAAATAACAAGGTTCGATTTTAACATCGATTTAAAAACATCGATTTTAAAATGCCCTCAACTTTTGCGTTAGCCTCAAAAATGTAAGAAAATACATTGCGCAGTCTCGAAGATTTGAGACTGCGCAAAGATATATGACTTATCTTATATAGATATAAAATAACTATATCGAATAAGCCTAAACTATTTATCATGTATTTAAAATATGTAAACTATTTAAAAAATAATGCGCTAATAATAACCCGAGTAATAAACAATATCTGAGCAAGTCTATTTACAATATGTAAACTGTGAAAACAATATTGCCCCAAGATTAGTAGAAATACATATTGCTTGCTGCTCTCAAAATTAAAGTTTATTTTAAAATATATTTTCATTTTCTAATACTAGTATTATACTGCAGAAAATTTTTTCTTACATTTTTGTCATTGAAACATTTTCTTCTAAAATTTTATTTTTTGCGTTGTTGATTTAAAATTTTACATTCTAAAATTTTAACTTAACTCCTTGCGTGTGAACAGGAAAATATAAAACCATAGCACAATCCGGGGTTATTTCTAGCTCGTTGATATTCTTTTGAGTGGTTAAGGTGGGTTAAAGCGCGTTCAAATGTCATTTAATACATACAAGTTTAAATTTAAAAAATTGTATGTTCTAGAAATTTAAATTAGAAAGTATGTATATTGACTTAAATGTTTCACGAAGTTTTTAAAATATGAGTTCTATGTTTATTTGAGTGAAGAAAACATATCGAAAAAGATGGCTTTATGTTACACAAATAGAAACAAAGTTCTCTTTTTTTTCTACTTTGAGCTCTAAACAATTGATACTCCATTTTAAACTGTATTTGTAGCTATCACATCAAATAAAATTTATGCTATCTTTAACATTATGCAAAGTAGACTTGAAAATAATGGCATAAAGTCTTTTTTCTTTTCTTGAAAATAAGTTATAAGCGTTATATAATTATAATGTATAAAAATCAAATTTCGCATTACAATTTTTATGTAGCTTATGTTTAATGTAGTTTTTATCAATTTAAACTTTTAAAATTTATTAATGGATTTAAAGACAGAGTGTTTTGAAGATGACTGCGGAAATTTAGTAATTGTTTTTAAATTAAAAAAGTCTAAGTCTTGATAACAGTGTAGACTTTTCTAAATGGAAGCTCAGTAGCCTTTAATATTTTTTTAAATTATCGAAGAGCTATCATGGTTTTAGTAATTTAAATAAAGAAAAAGTTATTAACGTTTGGAATATTTTAAATCTCCCAGGCAATACCAGAACCCATTGCGCGCTTGGTGATTTTAAAGTTATCAAATTTCGTCTATTGATAAAACTTTATACTTTAATTTATTTTATATAATAATGTTGTTAAAATGATATTAAAAAATAATAAAAGTACAAGAATAAAAAGATATAATATTATATATTAAAAGAATAAAAAGATATATAATACTAATATTAAAACAAATATATATTAATAGTAATACAAGGATAAAAAGATATATTATTACTAAAACAATAATAATACTTAAAGATAATGTTATTAAATTATCTTCACATAAATTGTATATATTATTTATCATAATAGGTATTAAAAAATATTTTATTAACTGTAAAAAAAAAAAATTGTATTATACTAATCTATTAGACAAAAATTGTAGATATCTCGTAAGCATTATCTATTATAATATAATAGATAATGCTTAAATAGATAATATATAATAACATTATCTTTGTATAATAAATGTTTTATTAATATTATATTATAATATTTTAGTAATATTATCATGGAAAATAAGTTCTTGTATAAAATTTATTATGTAAAGCACAAGATCAAAAAAAATGAGAAAGGAAAATCTTTTCTAAATTATTAAAAATTTTTTTTTACAAATTTCTTTAACTTTTATATTAAATTAATAAATAAAAAAAAGGATAAAATATTAGTTTCGAAAATTTGTAAAAAATAGTTATATAACTGGTATGGTGGCAGTGGCGTAACTACTGTGGAGCAGTTAGAGCAAATGCTCCAAGCGCACAAAAATTTAGAGCGCAATTTTTTTTTTTCTGTTCTTTCTTTCATTAATCCTGGAGAAATCTATAAGGATCTTGTCATCTCTAGCGCTCACAATCAGAAAGTCTGGCAGAACCTTCATCCAATTTATGTAATTACTTAAACTGTGCGAGTTAACCTGCGGGATTCAAATCCATTTTGCTGGAGAACATAGCTTTCAACGAAATACCGCATAATAATCTTTATCTAAAGTTATCCAATCACATTCCACTTTATAAAATATCCAATAATATATTTTAAAAATCATCAGAATCAATCAAAGCATTGCAAACAAAAGAAAAAAGTTCAGAAAAATGGGTAAATAATATTTGTCGTTAGTTTAATTTAGTTAATTACTAAATCTATTGTTTACCATTTTTGGCAAAAAACTATTGTTTACCATTTTTGGCAAATAATCCAACATAAATAAATAACTATATATAGAGTAAAAGTACAACAAACCGGACAGTGCGCAAAAGTACGACAAACCGGACAGTGCGCAAAAGTACGACAAACCGGACAGTGCGCAAAAGCGGACACTTATCGGGAAAACTAAATATCTTCACTAAAAATAAAGATATTTGCAAATTTTAAAAAAGTTTTTAAATATTAAAAAAATTATTAAAATCATTGCTTTAATAAAATATTTAAGTTTTAACAAAATCTTTTGAAATTAGATTCTTAGCATGAAAGATTTAAAAAGGCAATTTAAAAACGAATAAAGCTATTTTATTGGAAATTTTCTGCTAATTCCAAAAATAGTTTTAGATTTTCAAAATCTTACTCCGTTAAAAAGCTATGATGGAAACAAAGTTTTCTTTAACTTTCCTTAAACCGGACACAACCAATCCCCTATAATCAATTAAAATTTCATAGGGTAATCTTTTTATTATTTTTTCACTGTAATTGAGTTTTTTTACTATGTTAAAGTTAATTTAGTTTATTATTTTTTCACACTGAATTTTTTTCATTTGGGTTTTTTAAGTTTTTACAATTTCGTGTTAATTAATTTTATATTTTGCACTTATACTGTTGAAGTTGAAGTACAAAAGTATACAAAGTAACCACAAAAGTGCACTGTTTCTTCATTTTCAAATAATCTCTATAAATCTGTAACTGAATTGAATTTGTTAAACTTAAAATGGCAAAATATAAAACAAACGAGAAGCCTTACACTGAGGAGACAATAAAAAGCGCATTGGATAAGATTGAAAATGGCGAGTTAAGCTTAAAAGCCGCAGCTCAATTCTACCGTATACCAAAATCAAACGTAATCCGACCGAAAATTAAATGAGACTTTAGTAGTTGGTAGTAGCAATACAACAAAATTGAGCCCTGTTATTGAGTTAACCTTAGTTCAATTTCTTCAGATGCTTGGCGATTGGGGCTTTGGTTGACGATCAGAACAGGTTCTAAGTTTAGTAAGAAACTGTTTTATTGAAAATGATGAAATGTGTTTGTTCAAAAATGGAACGCCTAGTTGCAGATGGTACAAAAAATTTATAAGTCAATGGCACTCAGAGTTAAGCAAAAATATAGCTAAAAACATCTTATCTTTGAGAGCAGGGTCTTACACATCAGAGATTATTGCCCGTTACTTTGATGTTTTAAAAAAACATTTTGATTTAGCAAAAATAGCCATGCATTTATGGAGTTATGATGAAACTGGTTTCAATGGTAACAAAGGAGATGCAAAAGTAATTATCAGAAGAGGTGCAAAGCGTCCAATAGTATTAACTAGAAATAACAAAAAAATAAACTACACTGTGTTATTAATTGTGTTAATGCTGACGGATTCTTTCTAGCGTCTTTTGTTGTTTACAAATAAAAGAATGAACTCTATGATGATTAGGAGAAGGAGGCCCACCAAACACACTTTACACAACATCACCATCTGGTTGGATTGAAAAGTAATAAGTTTTTGCAGTTTTTTAATAAAATGTTTATTCCACACATTCATTTATTGTTGGTCAAGATATTTTACTTTTAGGTGGCCATAGCACACACGTGCTATTAAGTGTAGCCTTAAAGTGTAAAGAAAACAATATAACACCAATTTGCATTCCCGCCCATTTATCTCACATTCTGCAGTAACAGAATACATGATGCGGTAACAGAATTCATTGTACGGTAACATTATTCATTATTAATACAGAATTCATTGAGCATTTATAATGAATTCTATTACCGCATGACGCGGTAACAGAATTCACTATAAATGCTCAAAGAAAATCATTTACGGAGGATTACAATTGATTAAAAAGTAAAAAAGGAATATTTAAAACTAGTTGTTAATTAAAACAATATAGAATGGTATATATAATCATGTAAAAATTTATAAAAGAGTAGCGTTATAGTTTAATATCGAATAGCGTTATACAGAAATATAAAATGCTAAAATATTCACGTATTATTGTTGAGTTTTATTGCACACTTTCTCGCGAATACCTTCTTCTTCAGCAATCTCAATAAACAATAAAAGTGAAAGAAATGACCAAATAAATTTCGAAAATAGTTTGGTTATCTTGTTTTATTGGTACATTAGTAAAAGCAACAATAACAACCTCAGCACCTGCAAAAGGTCAAAATTTGTGCTAACAAAAAAGAACCTTACCTATATCAAGTTTTTATTGAATTTAATGGTTCATTTTAACACGTTTCTTTTGTAGTTTTTTTTCGTGGTTGACCCTTTTATCTTTGTTTTGAAAAAAAACTCTTTGCTTTCTTCTAATTTTATCATGACCAAGGAATCTTGATGGCGAGATCAAAGATATCATCTGCCTCTGTTTGTTCGCATCTATTTGTATATTTCGTCTGTTTACAATTGCTAGAAACCATTGTAAAAAAGTTTTGTCTAGTGCCAAAGCCCGCTATTCTCAGGTCACAAAATCTCGTATTTCTCATATATCTCATAAATTAGGCTCCCGAGAATTCTGGAGATTCTTTAACAGTGTATATAATAAGATCAAATCTGTTATTCCACCTCGCTTGGTTTAAAATAAAGCTGGACTGTTTGCTAAGAACTTTTCATAATTCTCATCTCTTGATTCCACTAATCACATCCTACTTGATATAGCTGGCAAACAGGTTACCTAATCCCTTGATATTTGTATTTGTATTGTGTTTTTTTTTTTTTTTTTTTTTTGATTAAGACATGTGACACAGATTGTATAAATAAATCAAAAAATCATTGTCGAACAGGGCAATCAAGAACTATATGTAAACCTTGGTAAAAAATGCAAATTTGTAAATGTAATTTAATTTGCAGTAATCAATTATGTTAGGAAATTTAGGAATGCTGTGGTGCAAAAAGAATTGCTATCCAGGGCAACAAACTAGCTCTTTTCAATCAAAAATGCTACCTGCTTCTGAGATTAGTCTTATTTTAAATGTTAATTAAATTTTAGAAAATTAAAAAGTATAGGATACCTAAATATTTTAATTTTAACCTAAACGGAAAAATGGAAAACAAAGAAACAATTTTGAATATAGATATTATGCAGGTTAAAACTTTCAATAAGTAAAATTATATGAAACAAATAAAAACAACATTTTAGATTTAAATGAAACAAGAATCAAATTAATAATCTTCAAAAATTTATATGTTTACAAATAAGTATGTTTTTGCAAAAAATTGCAATGATTGGTGTCTGGGAACAAAAAAACCCTAAAATTTTGGCCGCAACAACCCCAAACGAGAAAGCAACAAGTTGATAAAATATTTTTTTTACTATTCTTAAATAAAAATATATTCATCAATAATTTATAAATTTCATACAATAATCTCTTTGTGTTTAATAACTATGACTATACAAATTTTGAATCCCTCTCTATTTGAGGGAGTAACAAATTTTACAAGGTCATTATTTCTGAACACTATGAGATTATTTTATAAAACTTAGAATTTATCGATGAATATAAATTTATTTAAATATATATATATTTAAGAATTTATATATATATATATATATATATATATATATATATATATATATATATATATATATATATATATATATATATATATATATATATTATATATATATATATATATATATATATATATATATATATATATATATATATATATAAATATATATATATATATAAATATATATATATATATATATATATATATATATATATTTAAGAATAATACAAAAAATTATATATATATATATATATATATATATATATATATATATATATATATATATATATATATATATATATATATATATATATATATATATATATATATATATATATATATATATATATATATATATATATATATATATATATATATATATATATATATATATATATATATATATATATATATATATATATATATATATATTTAAGAATAGTACAAAAAAAATTTCATTAACTTGTTGCTCTCTTGTTTGGGGCAGTTGTGGCCAAATTTTCAGGGTTTTTTTTGTTCCCAGACCCCAACCATCGCAATTTTTTGCAAATCATCCTTATATATATATATATATATATATATATATATATATATATATATATATATATATATATATATATATATATATATATATATATATATATATATATATATATATATATATATATATATATATATATATATATATATATATATATGTATATAATCAGTGGCGGATTAAGACTTCTTGGGGCCCGGGGCTACTTTGTTTTTGGAGGCCTTTATATGTGCCAGAGCCTAAAAATGACTACAAAAAAAAAAAAAAAAAAAAACTGTCCTCTAAAACTTTTGGTGGCCCCTAACTTTGCGGGACCCGGAGCTAAGCCCCCCTAGCCCCCTTGATCCGGAACTGTATATAATAAAAAACATTATGTTTGGTTATATATTACTTTTATTATTTAATAACGATAATTCAATATATATATATATAAGCACATATACACAAGCATCTATACAAATGTGTAAATCTATACAAATATGTGCACATGCATAAACTGTTAACAATGAAATTAAAGCTAGGATCTGAAAGATATTTAATTATAAACAAAATATTTTGAACGTCAGATGATTTTTCGATGAACTTTTGATTATGTTTATAAACTTTTGTCTTTTTAAAAAAAAATTTCTTTATAAACCAATTTCCCTTACCATAACTCGTTACACTTTAAAGGTTTTTCGTTCTCAAGCTTAAATCGGTACATTTTTTAACAAAACATCGTTTAATCTCATAAGTTATAAAAAGTTTGGGCTTCAAAAGTTTCTAAACTCAAATAAAAAAAATAAAAGGATTAAAGGATACGATTGTGGTCCTGAAGGACACCGACGTAATAGGAGTTAGACAACACAAGTGCGTACAATGTTTGGTGTTTGCCTTGTTACGTGTTTGCCGTTATACTCAAATAAGATAAAAAATTAAATACGTAGATTATGTTTTTATAATGTATAAGTTATATGTATATTGTTATATTATACTATATTATTTATTAGTTATATAAATAGATTAAGTAATTTAATCCATTCGTATGCATTATTTAACTTGTTTTCCGTATTGACTAATATGATCGATAAAATAAATTAATACTGCTGATCGCTAGCGATAACATAACTTGATATAATTATTAAACCAATACAAGGATAATTAATACTGATAATACCCTGATTCTAAGAGAATATTGTTAGGATATTATAAGTAGTAGTAGAATATTGTTAGGATATTATATAGTATTATAAGTAGTTTTATATTATAATAAATATATTAAGTTATGTTATGTTAATATTAAAAAGGTCAAATATGTACGAGGCACAAACAATGTATTATTCATAACATATGTTTTTATTATATTATAATAAACAGTAACAATAGACCATTTAAAAGTTACAGGTCTTATAATAACTTATTAAAAACATAATTTGGTCTCATTATTTTAGGTTATATTAATTTTTATTATTTTTTGTTTCATATATATAAGTAACAACATTGTGTATTATATATTTTTGTTTACAGTTTTGTTTGTATTATTAATATTAACTATTTGTTACTATTAACTTTACTTTGGATTATTATAAGTATCATTTTAATTAACTTTTATTTTAATTTTGCATTCCTTTTAAATTATTTTTAGGTCATTTTTAATTTTTTTGTAATTAGACTGTTTGACATGTTATATTATGTTAAATAAAAAATTCAAACAATATAGTTTAGCTGTAAAAATGTCAGTTAACAAATTTTAATAGCTTTCAGCAAATTGATTATCAATTAACTGGAACAAGACAGTCAGAATTCCCCACCTCAAACTTTATGTGTGAGGGCAAGAAGTTACTGAGACTAAAAAGTTGTAATTACCATTATAAACTAAATTTATGTTCATCTACAAAATTTAAATTTTGTCTGATACTAATAAAAAATAATAATTTTGTAAAAACTAAAAAATAATTTTGCTGCAGTATATTTAGAGCATAATTTGAAAGAACAAAATATTTAAAATTTCATAAAATTTGCTTTTTTATTGATTATAAAAAAAATATGTATAAATAAGTAAGAATATTTTTAATACAAATATAGGTACATTCGTGAAAAAAAGAAAGAATAAAATAGGTAATTTATCAATGCTAACATTTCAAAATATTTGTTGTCTTTAGATAAAATATTATTAAAGACATTTTGTTTATGACAATATTAGAATGTCTTCTTTTATTACAAAATTTGCAGAATGGCTTTGATTTGTATCTCTTGTCACAAATAATTTGTTTAATAGTGTCTGTTAAATTTACAATTTAGGAGTTTTTTCTTAAAAGTCGAATACATTTCAATGTTGGTATTTTGTAATATTAACATTTAACCCTGACTTATCAAGATTTCCTAAACCACTTTCCTATTTTTCAAATTTGGCGACCAAGAATGACTAATTAGTTTGTGCAGTGATGGTATTATACTGATTCATGATCCAGGTAAATTTATTATAGTACGAGGCAGAAACTCATTAACTAAGAATATATAATAATCTGTTCAATAGCTTTTATATTGATCCAAATAAATTTTTCTTTTTGATGAAAATACTCTTAATAATTTCTGAGAGCATCAATATTTGAAATGTTGCATGATATTGACAGGCAATTTTCAATAATAAATTTCCTGTTTAATTTTTTGTGCAATAGTTTTCTAGCTATATTACTTGTTACTGTTGTTCTTCTTTTTCCATCATATGACTGCATCATATCACTTTTATATTAAATTGTTTTCCCTCTGAATTAAAGACAAACAATGATTGAAAAGTTTCTCTTGATTCTTTTCCCATTTAAAGACTCAGTGCTTTGTGACTCAGTAGGCTATTTGGTGACTTTTGTAACCATATTAACAAAACTGCTTCCGTTTCAAGTGAAAGTAGACATATTCATAATAATTAATTAAATGTTATTACTATATACACCACAAAGGCCTCGTTTTAATTTTAACTCTTGTAATTCTTTCATTTTAAAACAGATTTAAATTGAACACATCTTCCCCTTTAAAAAATATGTACAAAATAATTTAAAGCTGTTTGCATTAACATAATTTTAATATATTTAGCAAAAATTTAAACTAAAGGGTAGGGTCATTCTTTTAGATTTTTTTATTTAAAATTTAAGTTGCTAAAATGGCGCAATTTATTTAAAAAAACATCTTATTCCTCTTAGGAATAAGGTGTTTAAATAAGTTTAAAAATATATAGGTTTACTAGTGTCAACTTTGCACTTTTTGAGATAATTTATTTTTTCTGATAAATAGCTCGTTAAAAAACACTAAAATTTTGCTAAATTTCAGTTGTTTTATTAGGTATTATATGTAAAAACAATTTTGTGCAATAATCTATTAAGTTAACATTCACATTTTCATAACCTGCAGTCTAAGATTGTTTCTACATACAATTATCACATTAGCGCTACTTACATAATGACATTTTTCCTTAAATAATGCCAAAAATTACCTATCTTTTGTGACAAATTTATGTTATTCAAACTAGTATATTTTCTGAACAAATCATGCATTTGAAATAATTTTTTTTAATAAACTAAATAAATTTTTAATAAAATAAATAATTTTTTTTAATAAAGGTTTTCAATAACAACTTATCTTTCTGGTTTCGATAGTAGTAGTAGAATTTTAGTTTTATAAATGCGAACATAAATACTACATAATTATAATACAAAGTTATAATTAAATTATTAAAAAATAAGATATGCTTTTCAAACATAGATATGCAGTGCAGAGATATTTTTTTTCTTAAAATCCTTGTGAGAAATACTGTGTAATTTCGCTATAGCATTAATGGCATAATGGTCAAGTTTGCAAAGTTGTTTATAAAAGTAAAGCATTACCATTGTAACTTAGATCAAAAACACAAAAATCAAAAGTAACTCAATAAATGGATAAGAAACTGCAATCGTTTTTTAAAGGCATCATTAATGCAAAAAAAAAAAAAAAAAAAAAAATTTTAAATAGTGCCAATCAAAATGCAAATGTTTTTGATTAGATTGGATTAATTGGTTTCTAAAATAATTCTAAAATTTATTATTTAAAAAAAGTAAAACATTTTTTCATAAATTTTATAACTAGGTTTTTTTTATTTTGTTATTTTACATAATGAATTAAATGTTTTATATATTAATTATAATGAATTATTTAAATTTGTAATGTAAACACTTTTATTGTGGAATCTTTAATGGTTGTAGTTATTCTTAAACTTCCGGCATTCTATTACAAGTAAAAAAAATGTATAATATTATATATATATATATATATATATATATATATATATATATATATATATATATATATATATATGTATATATATATATATATATATATATATATATATATATTTATATACAGCTGTGAGCATGAAAATGGCAGTACCTGGAATATTTTAAATTTTATTGAGCAGTTTTTTTTTTACTAATTACTAAAAAAATTTTATTATGTTTATTTTGACACTTAAATCTAATAGAATAAAAAAAATCACATCAACGGTAGTTCTACATTTTATTTCAGAAACAAAACAGTTATGTTAAAAAAAGTTTGCAGTCATTGAAATAGCAGTGGTATCTGAAAATGGAAAAAAAGTAATAATTTTTTTAGAGTTGAACATTAAAAAAGTTAATCTTTTAACATTAAAAAGTTAAAAATAAGTATAGTATAATAATATTTACCTATAGTATTTTGTTGCAAAACCTTTTTTTTTGAACAATGGCTTTGCAACGCATTGAGTCAACAAGGTGTTGACTTTTTTCTGTGGGTATTGCGTATCATGCTTGTTGAATAGCTATCCATAACTGCTGAGCATTAGTTGGATTAGAAGCAGAAACTGCTTTTTTAATGTCTCCCCATAAGTTTTGAATGGGGTATAGATTGGGTGACTGAGCAGGTCACTCCATAACCTTAACCCCATCGACCTGAAACCACTCCTTTGCCTTACAACTAGTGTGTTTCGGGTCGTTGTCTTGTTGGAAGACCCATTTTAGCGGGGTATCTTCAATAGCATAGGGCAACATGACATTATTGAGGATGTCTATATATATATATATATATATATATATATATATATATATATATATATATATATATATATATATATATATATATATATATATATATATATATATATATATATATATATATATATATATATATATATATATATATATATATATATATATATATATATATATATATATATATATATATATATATATATATATATATATATATGTTGGTCCATGATACTATTAATCTTATAAATAGGACCAACACCATTATATGAGAAGCAGCATCGTACCATGACTTTGGCTCCACCATGTTTCGCAGACTTAATGGTATATTTTTTCTTAAACTCTGTATTAGCCGGATGTCTTAAAAATTGTTATAAACCTGTACTTCCATAAAGAACGATTTTCGATTGATCAGCCCATAATATGTTGCGCCACTTTTTGATTGGCCAATTCAGATGTTGCTTTGCGAGCTGCAAACGTTTAGCGGTACAATTTTTTGTCAACAAAGAAACCTTTTGTAGGCTGTATACATATAAACTATTCTCTCTTAAGCGCCTACAAACAGTTTTGTCACTCACATCTAATTCAAGATCATCTTTGACTTGGCCGATGAAAATGGTTTGCTTTTAACTCTCTTACAATTCTTCGATCTTCTTGTGCGGTAGTCTTATGTTTTCCGCCTCCTTTTTCAACTTTTGCTTTTTAAATTAAGGCATTTGAAATTATCTTTGCTGAACATCCGAGAATATTTTGTATATATGAGTTACCCTTTCAATGATGCTTTAAAATAATGTTGCGTTCTGTTAGTGTACTATGACATCCTCGGCCCGATTTGAACGGTTTTGAAAAGGTTTTTACCATTGAGCATACCAGGGATTATCTTTTTCTGGATATCTCTGGAATTCCGGATATTTTTTTCAACTTTTAGTTTTTCTGGATATCCAAAATATTTTCAATACATGCATGTTGAGTTATATATTTTTGTAATATATTTATTTTTAAAGCTTTTTCACTTATCACTTAAAAAAATTATGAAAAGTATCAAAAAAAATTAGAAACAGCTTAACTAAATGTGAAATTAAAAAGAAAATAATGGAAAACAAATTCCGAATTTTTTCCAGATATTTTTTCCAAACCATTTTCCGGATTTTTAAAATATGACTAGGATAATCTATGGCATACACAAATAAAGAAAGAATATATAATAATTGAATTTATACTTACTTTCCCTGTAAAAAAATACGAAAATTTCTTTAAATTTTATTAACTAACTTTAAAATCAATACCACCACTGCTATTTTAATGCATTCTCTCAATTGCAATATTTTTATCAAAAATAACGTTATTCTCGGATGTATTGAATTTTCATATGCTCAATTTATCTTATTCTTGTATATACACATGTAAAAAATTAGTCTTTCTATATTATTTAGAAGAAGAAGAATAATGTAAGTACGAATAATTTTTTAGAACTGCTATTTTCATGCTCACAGCTGTATATATATATATATATATATATATATATATATATATATATATATATATATATATATATATATATATATATATGTATATATATATATATATATATTATATATTATATATATATATATATATATATATATATATATATATATATATATATATATATATATGTATGTATGTATGTATATATATATGTATATATATATATATATATATATATATATATATATATATATATATATATATATATATATATATATATATATATATATATATATATATATATATATATATTAGGGTGTTGACTTTTTTACAACACAATGTCCTATATTATTTTCTAATGAACAATTACGTATAATAACATAAAATCATATTCATTTACATTAATTTTACAAAAATATTTCAAATCATTAAAACAATATTAGATTTGTATTTGCAGTTTGTAATTAATTTTATTTTTTTTTTACATTTTAATATTAGACAAAATAAGTTTTAATTAAAGTTTCTTGGAGTTTATTTATTGAGGCAAGTATTGAGCAACTTTTATTGCTCTTTCAGCACATATATTACTGTGCTGGATGTTTGAAAAATGAAGCACCAGTTTTCATTTTTTAAATTTACTTTATATGACATTTTTAAGTTTTTTGCTTCTCTCATAGTTGCTTTATTTATTGATAAATGATTAAGTGTGTCTATATCTAATCCAATATCTTAAACTAAAAAATTGTACACCACTGCAACTTTTCTTTATGATAACTTTGCTGCTGTTGATAATTTCAAAACTGATGAAGTTGTGCAATACCTTATCTTTCTGGAGTTAGTATCAGGTATTGGTTTGTCAAAACATTCATCCCCACTAGTCTCAATAACCATAGTATCAGAATCAGTATTAATATCAGTATCTTCTGTAGATGAGTTTTCATTTTGGATGTTTCTGATCCTCTTTGATGGATGAATTTTTGTTGGGTCAGCTACTTTATTAGAACAATAGCTTGCTCTTCCTTGTGTTTCTATCTGCTTATTGTAAAAATTTTTGTCTTTACTTGTTAGCCACACCCTTTTCAAATCAGTTATATCAAATAATTGAGTAAGAGAAGTGTTAACTGATTTTTTTTTGTTTTCTTAAATATTTATCATTATCTGTTATTAGATTTTTTTTCTTTATGATGAACTGATTACATTGATAAAGAAGAAAATGAAAATTTTTTCCGCAATTCCCTCAGCAAATTATTTTGACTCGATTTAGCATTGACTAAACACAATATTGATTTGAATCTTCTAATCACTGTCGCTTTAGATGGCATTTTTTTAAAAACTGTTTAAATTGTCCATACTGACTACATGTTTTCTAGTAACATTGTGAAATCTATTTTTTTCTTAAATCTTTGTCCAATTTTTCTTGTTTTTGTTAATAAAGTTCTTTGATTGCTTATATGACATTCTAAAAAATAAAGTGTTACTGAAATTATTCCATTATATTAAAAAAGACAAATATTTAAAAGATAAACATTTTCAAAATGAAATTTAATTATCTTTGTAATTTGCGTAAAAGGTAATATTACAAATATTACTTATTAAGTAAATCTTCATCATCTGAAGAATCTAAACCAAGTTTCGATTTAGAATCATTTGCAGATGAATGAAAAGAAACCTCAAGTTTATTTAATTTTACTGCATTCATAATGATTCTACCTTTACCTTCTGCCTCCTCCATCCTCTTGAGCCAAATATTTTTATTTTTAAATGAATTTTGTAATACTTCATCCAGTTCTTCTGTAATATACATGCATGCTTTCCTTTTTGATCAAACTGAATAATTTTTTTTGGATTCTCAGTACAAAAATGATTCTGATTTACTTTTTGTTCAGTATTTGCCAATGAACTGTCAAAGTGTGTATTACTCTCCTAAAAACTTATTCTGCATTTTAAAGAAGTTGCCATCGCTAGAGTTTCAGTTCAATGATTTAAGGTATTTTATCCCTGACCACTGATAATAAAACCCTGATCCACTGATAATAAAATCTTGAATCTCTGCTTTCTTCCAAGCGTCTATTACAACTGAGACAACACATTTTTGTTCAGAATTCTTGCAGAAACTATCTTTGCAGACCATATCCCTGTTCTCAAGCTTTGAGGGCAGGCCACTATCAACTTAGTATATTGAAATCTTAATGATCTAAAATAAAAATAAACAAGTATTTATCATTTATGGCTTTTTGTTCTTGCGTAAATTTTTACTTTATTGTGCCTCATTTTAAACAGTTAATAAGTTAAAAAATATGTATTGCATAAAATAGACCAATTTTTAATTTTATCATTGTTTTATAATATATCATATTTAAAAATATAATTATTTGTTCTACCTGGAAGATTTTAGAAACTGGATGTATCTTAGAATATTTCCAATGGTTTCCATACTTTAGGTAAAATAGCAGCCTCCTTGGATTTGTTGACATTGTGTACTTTCTCTTCTCAGCCTTCTTTTTTTTATTTTTTTTGAGTACGACTCATTAGAGTTTATACTTTATTATTAGTTAATGCTAAAATAAATTAAAAAAAATTTAATTTTAGAGTCCTCCTTAAAGATATTACATTTTATTATACAATTTTCAAGTAAATATATATATATATATATATATATATATATATATATATATATATATATATGTATATGTATATGTATATGTATATGTATATGTATATATATTGAAGATATACATTACTATTACATAATTATATATAAACTTACCATAAAACATATAGATTTTGTTTTTATGTTTTATGGTAACTTTGTGTCAAATTCTTTTTGCCCACCTCTAACAGTTTGAGGTAAGCAATTTATTGCTGACCTCATTTTGCCTAATTTCGTAGGTTATATATATATATATATATATATATATATATATATATATATATATATATATATATATATATATATATATATATATATATATATATATATATATATAAATATATACATATATATATATATATATATATATATATATATATATATATATATATATATATATATATATATATATATATATATATATATATACAGGGTTCCCACACCTCCTTAAAAACCTTAAATATCCTTAAAAAATAAAAACCTCCTTAAATGTCCTTAAATAACCTTAAAAAAAGTTAAAATTTGACTGCTCTTCTTAATTTCTCCTTATTTTTTTTTATTCATCTAGAAAAATTTTTTAAAGTGAATGGATTATACTTGTTAATAAAGAAGATAATATATAGATTTTTGATAGTTTTCAAACCTATTTTTGTTATTATATATATATTAAAATTTATATATATATATATATATATATATATATATATTATAGCGGCATAAAGTAAGTATACACCATTGAGTTTTGCATACATTTATTATTTTAAGCAATTAAAAACACTGTAAATTGTTGCAAACACAATTTTTATTTATCAGAATCATCAAAAACAACACTCTGTATCAAGAACATGCAGTTTGATCAATATTTATTATGGTAACCTCGCGCTTTAATAACATGTTTCATACGGTTTGGCATTGACTCAAACAGGCAAGTAATTATAACATCAATATTGTTCCATGCATCTTGAAAAATTAACCAGACTATCCAAGTTAGATGGTCTCTTTCCTTCAATGTTCTTTGCCATAACGCTCCACAAATTTTAAATCGGATTCATGTCCGGGCTCTGAGCAGGCCAATCAAGTACTGCCACCTGATTACGCCGAAGAAAATCTGTGACTGTCTTGGCCTTGTGGCATGGTGCATTGTCATGCTGAAAGAAGAACGAGTTAAGTTGCCCAAACAGTGCACTAGCAAGAGGAAACATTGTGTTTTGTAGTACATCAATGTACTGGTGTTGGTTCATACTTCCAGTACATCGATAAAGGTGCCCAATCCCATACCCAGACATACACCCCCAAATCATTAAACTCTTTCCTCCATGCTTGACAGTTGGCGCAATACAGTTTTTACTGAATTTTTCACCAACTTTTCTTCGCACAATTACTCGTTTGGAACTAAGGAACAACTTAAAAGAACTTTCATCACTGAACAGGACATGTTTCCAATCATCTACTGTCAAGTCTTTGTGTGCTTTAGCAAATGCCAATTGTCGACGAATGTTTGTAGCTGAAAGCAGTGGCTTCTTTACAGCCACACATCCACGAAGACCTGCTTTCAGAAGGCGCTGACGTACAGTTCGAGTTGCCAGAGTAACCCCATGTTCTTCAGAAAGTTTTCGACCGAGTTGAGGGGCAGTGAGTCTACGATCCTGCAAGGACATTCGAACTAACACTCTGTCAGTGTGTGGAGTTGTTTTCTTTGGTCTTCCAGATCGCCTCTTATCAGCTATTGAACTAGTTTTGATATGTTTATCTATTATTTTCTTAATACCCATTGGTGTTGCTTTAAGTTCTCTGGCTATTTTTCTTAAACTTGGACCTGTTTCTGCCAAGAACACTGCGCGAAGTCTTTCTTCTGTTGTCAGTCGATGATATTTGGGCATACTTTCAAATATAAAAATGAATAATTACACAAGATATATCAGACAAATGGCCAAATATGAATAATGAAAAGCCAAAGACATTAATTAATCAGTATTAGCTTAAACTAACAAATTGTAACTAAAAATTCTCTAAAACCCAACATGCATCTCAACAATAGATAATAATAATTTATTAATGACTTGGCCTAAAGTCAAAACTGGTCAGAACCATTTTGAAAGTTTTTAGGACAATAAAAAAAAGTTATTTGTTAATTGTTATTAAAAACTTAATTATAATAACAATACTATAACATTGTAAAACAATTACTAACCTTGTCTTCAAAATTTGCACAATTAAACAATACAAAGTTAACTCTTTAAAGTTTAATTTTTAGTACACAACATGAGTCACACTTGCTATTGTAAACAGGAAGTGCAAAGAATATTGATTAAGTAAATTCACAGAATGCAATAATTGCTTCTATTATGTTTCTAAAAATAAAAATTACCACATTAAACTATTATTTTTACGATTTGGATAGGGTGTATACTTACTTTCAGCCGCAATAGTATATATATATAATAATAATTTCTCTGTTTATATTTAAATTTTATTAAAAAAATTATATTATGTTTTTAATGTAATCATTTATATATATATTATATATATATATATATATATATATATATATATATATATATATATATATATATATATATATATATATATATATACATATATATATATATATTATATATATATAACATATATATATATATATATATATATATATATATGTATATATATATATATATATATATATATATATATATATATATATATATATGTATATATATATATATATATATATATATATATATATATATGTATATATATATATATATATATATATATATATATATATATATATATATATATATATATATATATATATATATATATATATATATATATATATATGTATATATAAATATATATATATATGCAAGGTGTTTTTTTATATTGATTTGATATTTTTTTAAATATTTAACATTAAAAATCATTCACTTATAGATATATTTATAGATGTATAAAATTTTTGGGTATTCAAAATCTGCAGATCTGATCATCTGTAATTTTAAATTTCTACTAAACACTAACTACTTGGGTGTTTCACCTACTAAAGATGTTTAAAATGATCAGTAAGTTTATTTAAGAGTTATTTACAATGTTTATTAATAACAGTTTTTGCAAAATTTAATACTGGTTTTGAACTAATTTTTTAAATAATGTTTTTGTTTTTTAAAGACTTTCTGTCCCAAGGTCTGAAGGGAAATTAGCTGACAAATCTTCTCTTTCTAATTTTTTTATTTATTTAATAGTTTTTTTTTCTACTTTTTTTTTTCAACCTTAACAAATAATATCGCTGTTAATTAGAACAATTAATTCTATACCACTCACTTATGAAGCTCTACAACTACACTAGATTTTAAATCAACTGAACTAATTCATTTCAACCAAGTTGTCTCTAAGTTCACTCATTCTAGACTTCGAATAATCAATACCTAATTTATCATTTGTAGATATATATATAAAATGATGACTTTTAGCTAAAAATTTAACTTTGATTTTTGTCAATCATTTTTCTCAACTTTCAAAATTTTCTATAAACAAACTCTCTTATGCAGACATATCTTTGTTTGTTAAAAAATAATTGTATGAAACAGTTGTTTATTATAATAATTATTAAAAAGGGAAGTCTTGGTAAGTCAGAAAAGTTGCAATGGAATAATTGTGTTTTTGTTGTTAAACTAAAAAAAGTTTATACCTTAAAGGTGTGTAAACTTTTTATTGCAAAAGTTTTTACACATTTGTATAACCAAAAATATGATAGATTGCCATATTAAAGTTAAAATCTGTTGATGAACATAAATTTAATTTAAGCTAATAATTAAAATATCTTTTAAAACATATTGAGGCTGCATTTGTGGAAAATACAACCAGGGTTTTTTTTACTAGGCTCTAATTGATGCTTTAATTTTTTTTTTTGCTCTGCAATATATATTCTAGACATTTTAAGTAAAAAATTAAGTAAAACCATAAGCATAACTGAAAAAACCTTTTAAATTTAATCATTTTATAAGCAATCACAAAAACATAATTTTGTGATTTTTTAGGGGTAGGTGTTATTGTGTGTACACACATCAACTGATTTTTTTAAATGTATATATGTTGGTATATACATACTATAGTTATTTTAGTTTTTTTTAGAATACGTGAAATGCAGAGAAGTCATAATAGTGCATGCAGAAACAGAGAATGAGTTTACTGTTCTTTTTTACAGTAGAAGTCTTCTATTTACCATAATATTTTATCTCTTGGGTATTTGTACTGCTGGAATTATTTTCCTTGTTGGGTACTGGTACCCTATTCGTCGTTTAAAACTCACACATAACAGATGTAACATAAAAGAAGCAACATCAGTGAAAATAAAAAAAAAAGAAGGAAAAGATGTTTATGTGTCCAAAATAAATGAAATATTTTTAGGAGATATGCTGTATGACGAAAAAGACTTTACGGAATTTGAAAAAACTATTATTTCGAAATCAAGTGTAAGATATTTTGAATTTATGTTTCTACGTTACATAATTAGTGAAGAAGACAATGAAATTATTCCTCTTGTAAACGCAGAAAAAAATTGGAGTTTTTTGGATATTCGTCGTTGTAAGCATGGAACTAATATTAATTCTGTAGCAACTAAATTAATATTATATAGTGATAACTTCATTAAAATTCCAGTAAAATCATTTTGGATGGTCTTTTTACAATTATCTTTAGATCCGTTTTATGTTTTCCAAGTGATTAGTATAATTATATGGTGTTTAGAAGATTATACCGTATATGCTATCATTATAGTTATTACAACATTGTTATCATTGACATTAAACTCGTATCAAACAAAACAAGCTATGGTAAAACTACGTGATATGATTCCCCCACCCTCAGATGTACAAGTTTTGCAAAGAGCAAGTCTTTCAACTTCTTTTATTAAAGTTGTTTTTAAGTCAACAAAAGAATTAGTTCCTGGTGATATTTTAGTCATTCCAGCTAAAGGTATGGAGTTACCTTGTGATGTGGTTTTATTAAAAGGACGGTGTGTTGTTAATGAAAGCTCACTAACAGGTGAGAGTATACCAAGTACTAAAATAGCAATAGATGAAGCATTGAAGTCTGAATGGTTTTACAGTGTAAGTTTGCACAAGCAACACACCATGTTTAATGGTACAAATATTATACAAGCACAAACTGATGCTGGAGAAGAAAATGTTTTAGCTTTAGTTATTCGTACTGGCTTTTACACTCTAAAAGGAGAATTGATTCGATCTATTATATATCCAAAACCTGTACACTTCACTTTTTTTCGAGATTCAATGAAGTTTTTACTGTGGATTTCAGCAATAGCATTAGTTGGTTTTATTTACTCAGTTGTAATTTTCAAACAACAAGGTGCCAGTAATATTGAACTAATTAAAAAGGCATTTGATTGCTTCCTAATAATTATACCTGCTGCTCTTCCAGCAACTATGACAGTTGGGTTGCTGAATGCAGCTCGGAGGTTAAAGGATAATGATATATTTTGTGTTGATCCAAATCGCATTAATGTTTGTGGAAAAGTTAAACTTGTTGTGTTTGATAAGACAGGGACTCTCACAGAAGATCAATTAACAGTATCTGGTGTTATACCAGTTGTTAGTGGAAACATGATGCCCTTATATAAAATACCCAATGAGATAGTGCATTTTCCTATATATAAAGGTATATAATGTTTTTTTTTTCTATTTTTTTATACAGATACTACATGCATTGCATAAATAATTTACACTTATGTTTTTACAGACACTAGTATATTCAGGTCTTGGCATGAAGTGGGAGCGATTGCTCCCTTCACGTGAAACACACTTGTTAATGAAATATTTATGAAAAAAATATTGTTCTTTGAGTTAATAGCCCAATATTGATAAAAAATAATTTTAACAAATCTTTATAGAATTTTATAAATTATTATTTAAATAAAATGTTAAAAAGCTTTTTTATTAAAATTATAACTTAATTAAAATTATAAACTCATTTGAGAAAAAGTTTAAGTTTGTTAAAACGTTTGTTAAAAAAAGTTATAAAAGTTCTTTAAGCGTTAGCAACGAAAAAACATTAAATATGTTTTAAGGAAAAGAAATCGTTATTTGATTGTTTTAATGTTTTAATGATGCGAAAACATTATGAATTTATATTTTAATTAAACGAATGAAATAATGAATAAAATGAAAGCTTATGAACTTCTTTCAAATAAATTTGATGTAATAATAAAAAAAATTGACTGTAATATTAAGTTAAAGATAAAAACAATAACAAAGAAAATAGATAATAAATAAATTTATTCTTTAAAACAAGATCATTAAGAGCTAGGTGGGAAAAAAAACATAATCAGATGCGATCAAATAGTAAGTATTTAGGAAGTTGAAAGAATTTCAAATGTTTTGTCAGGCAGTGCGCTGCTAAATAATAATTTTAAAATATTTATCGTCTAAAGAATGCTGTATAACAAATTAAAACTTAATAAAATTGTGTGGAACACCTATATCCAAAAATAAATGATTGCTCCCGATAACTTAATGACAAGCGTGCATAATCGCACTCGCTAAAAAAATATTTGAGTTTTACGGGCGCGAAACATCTCACTGGACAATTTTCTTCGTGCCAAGGCCTGTATATTACATTTTGATTTCTATGCATTTTGGCACTAATGTATTAGAAGTGGTGCAGTATGAGAGTGCTTTTTTTTATGTAAATGGTCTTCATAGTGAATACTACTTTCCTGGATGTTCAGCATCTGCGCTAATATAGCAGTAGACCATTTTGGCTAAGTTACAAAATTAAATTATTTTATCAATACAAAGAAGCCAAAAGTGTGTTCTTTAATAAATGTACTTTTGACTAACTGTTAACTTGTCTTTCAATTTTTTTCATGCTGTTGTTCTAGCTGTTTTGTTTTTTTATGCTGTTGTTCTAGCTGTTTTGTTTTCTGTTTTATAAACATTGTAAAATAGGAAATAAACTTTTTAAAAACTTTTGGTCTGTTGTTGCTTTTATGACACTTCTTATTTGGAATCAAAATTGTTTCTGCAGATCTTGGTATGTGGTCTTTGTAAGGCTAAAATAAGATGAAAAAGAATAAGCAAGCAGCTCTAGCCCAGTGGATAGAGTGATGTTTCAGAATTAAGAAAATAAACATTCAGGCTTTGTTCTTTCAGGCCTTTGAAAGTCCATTAGGTACTTTCAGGAATGTGGTGGATATGAACTCTATACTTTTAAAGTGAACACACTACCACTACACCACTACCAGTTACTTACACTGTTGTTAAAGACTCTAAATTGTGTTTGCTGCATATATATTTTATGAACATCTACATAAAGATTTTTATATATAAGGAAAACAAAGAGATTTTCTCATCTATTAGACCACAAAATAATTCTTTTCACTAAATTTATTTTTAAAATAATTTATTTTAAAATATTTTACAAAAGTATTAGTCATAACAGTTAATAAAATGTGTTTATGTGAGTGCTAATGTAAATGTGTTTAATGTACATAACAATCCCCTAGTCAAAAAGTCCTATATTTGGAACAAAAAAAATTTCAGATTTGTGCCCAATTGAATTAAAACAAGTAAAATAAGTTCAAATGTTTATAGTTATCAAAGTTTTGTCTTTTTTTTTTTTTGTTCCAAAATCCTAAAGGTTCTATATGACTTTTTGGCTAGGGTCAGCTAAAACAGTGTTTCATTTGTGTATTAGCTAAAATACACTTTATGTCTACATGTCATAAAGTGTATTTTAGCTATGTTTATATTATAACAACCTCTCTATTTAAAAGTGTTTCAGTTGTGTCTACATTTCTACGTGTGATGTGATAACATCTCAATTTAAATTGGTTTCAGCTATGTCTACATGTCATAACCTATCTATTATTGATGAAGAATATCTGGGAGATCCAATTGATATGTTTATGTTTCACTTTACTGGATGTAAACTGTATGACTCAAGTCTAGAAAATGTGTCTTTATTTGAATACATTTCGAAAAAGTATAAACCACATGTTAAAACTCTTGTCACACAGCAATCAAGTTCAAATTTTTTTGCTGTTTTAAAGCACTTTACATTTGACTCCGACCTGCAAAGAATGAGTGTGATATCTTCGGATAATCAAGATGATAAACTTTGTGTGTATGCAAAAGGTTCACCAGAGAAGATTTTATCAATGTGTATACAGAGCAGTATTCCTATAGATATAAAAGAAGAATTAGAAAAGTATACCTATGTTGGTCACCGTGTGTTAGCTGTTGCTTATAAAGAACTTACAAAATGTAAAGAATGGAACGATGTGAATAAAATACCTCGAGATGAAATAGAGTCAAATCTTTTTTTTGCGGGAATCATTGTTTTTGAAAATGTAATAAAGTTAACTACAGGTGAAACAATCAATATTCTCTCTCAAGCAAACATTAGAACACTAATGGCAACAGGTGATGATCTTCTTACAGCTTCCTTTATAGCAAGAGAAATCAACATGGTTTTACCTGATCAGGATCTCATTGAGTTATCATTTTTAGATGGTAAAGAAGTTTTCAGAAAAATTGAAAACCCTAAAAAAAACACGATTGTTAAGGAAAGACCAGCAAATAGTACAATCGAAATGCAATGTTCTGTAGAATATGATACTCAAAGTCCTGACACTAAACTTAAGTATGCACTTGCACTCTCTGGAGAGACATTTCAAACTGTTCATCTAGAACTACCACACTTATTGCCTAAGATTTTGGTGAGCGGAGCTGTGTTTGCCAGAATGTCTCCAAACCAAAAGACCATGCTAATTGAAGATCTTCAGAAAATTGGTTACGGTGTAGGAATGTGTGGTGATGGAGCCAATGATTGTGGAGCTTTAAGAGCTGCTCATGCTGGTATGTTTTTGATTTTGATCAACTATAAATAGTCAAAAAATTTATGCTGGTATGTTTTTGATTTTGATTAACTATAAATAGTCAAAAAATTCCAATATAAAAATTGATCATTTTTAAAATTTAACTTTTAAAGTAAGTATATATTAGCAAATATGATATAATACGTATTTCATAAAATGCATTTCACAAAATGCCTACAAAATATATGGTATAAGCACTTGGTAAATTCAGTCATTATGGGCAATGCCTAAGGGTCAAATCATTATATTTCAACCAATTTAAAGAAAACTTTGTTGACCACCATCCCTGATTTTCCTGATTTTTACATATCATTATCTGCATTATGTAAAAAGGTTCAATTTGAAATTTCAAACTTCCAAGTACAGCGGTTAAGAAATTATAGCCTTACAAGCGTGAGATATTGGCCCCCCTCCATTTACAAATGGTCAAAACAGGCTACTTTAGAGCTTTAAACAAGTGTTTTATTTGTTCTAGAATTATTTTCTGGATAGTGCTGCCTTAAAAATAGTGGTTTTTATTAACTTTTATTATATTAGAAAAATATTTTAACCTCCTCAACTTTGGAAAAATCTGAAAATTGCTAAAAAACACCAAAATGAAGGTAACCCTAGTATTTTTCTATTCATCAGCAAGTCTTTACAGGTTTTTTTTTGATTAGCTGTCACTGTCAGCAATTAATGGGCAAAATATAAACAACTTGTTGCTGTTTAGAACTAAAATATATTGCCCATTTTCAAATTTTTAGCCATTTTGAGATGCTTGTAAATTTTTCTAATACATTGTCAATCTAAGAATAATGGCATATAAAAATATTAGGCCCAACTATTAAAAAATGCAAACATTTTTAACTTGTTGTGTTCACAACAAAAAATGGCTGCATTTTTAAATAACGCTATTTTTCAATTATTAAGGGTCAAATGCTTTATTGGAAATAAACGCCCCTCCAACCTCCCTACTGGCGTTAATGAGGGGTGCAACTAATTATAAGTTATTTCTTAATAAAAAAGAAAGATATAGTTAGTTGCCCCCTCCTTGATCTGGTCTTTACAGTAGATAGGAGCACAAATAAAGGTGCAGTAACTATTTAGAGACCTTCATTATTGTTTAAATCTGATACTTTAAACATAATTTACTCAATCAAGGAGTATTATATCTCAAGTTAAAAATGATTTATATCTTCCGAAATACTGCTTTTTTAAGACATAATGTATTAGGGGTATTGAAGAAATCAAAAAGAATAAACATATTTAAAAAAAATGTAAAAGAATAACAAAAAAATAAAGGAATAATAAAGAAAAAATTCAAAACTTGTTAGAAACAACTTTTATTAATTAGGTTTGGTTTTTACTTTATAACTGATAATTAGACTAAGATAAAATGAATATATGATAATTCATTTTATCTTAGTTTAATAAGATAGGAGTAAAAGCTTCCCAATTTGATATCTTGTGTTACTTATTTAGCTTTTTGTAAACAGCTGACACAAATAAAAAAAGTTGTCAAAATAATGCACTAATACCCAATCAACAATATTGATGTCAATATTCAGTGACTTTAGTGTATTAACACAAGTATCCTCCAGCATGTCAAAAATATCAAATGTACTGCTCATTGATGCTTTTAAACAACATGAGTGAAAATTAATGATGCTGTTTCAGTTTCAGATATATAGAGAAATCTAGAAATAAATTCAGATAAATCCGAGAAAATTGAGAACAAAAAACGCAGTTATTAAGGTCTTGGTTTAAAAAATCATTTTCTGCACAATTTTCTTTAAAAAAAAGTTTATTGCAAAAAGTTCAACATTTGGTTTTATTAGGATTGACTTTTTATAACTAAGAATATTATAAGCCATTTTTATAATTTTTAATTCAAAGTCCATTATGGTATAGGATACAAAACATAAATTATTTGAAAAAAAAAATCATAACCCAAAAGCACATAAACTTAATAAAATGCTATATACCTGATGTTTTTGAAAATTTCTTTAGCAACTAAAAAAATGTCTTTTGGTGTTGAAATTTGATTTCAGTCTTTGAAGGGACAGGTTATTAACAAATCTTTTTACCAACTACTCCATGCACTTTTTCCATGAACAGTGCCAAAAAAATGCCAATCAGCTTTTAGTCCATAGTCTTTTTCATGAAAGCAAAGGTTTTTAATAAAATATATATATAATATATATATATATATAATATATATAATATATATATATATAATATATATATATATATATATATATATATATATATATATATATATATATATATATATATATATATATATATATATATATATATATATATATATATATATATATATATATAAGGTTTGGTTAAAATTAGTTAATCAGAATTTCCTGAATTAAAAAATTAATTTACCTATTTTTATACTGGCTGCCTGCATCATCAGTGAAATAATGGAACTTGTGAATATTCTTCTTTCAGAATCAATATGATTTTTGAAACATACCGATTCTGAAAGAAGATGTCTGACAATCAGCTTCACAAAACTGCCTCAGTATTGTGAAGCTGATTGTCAGACATAACATAATAACATTTGCTTTTTAAGGATAGGTTTCCATTTAAAGATCTCACATCTCAAATATAAGATCTCATATACAACAAATGGATGAAGAGCCTGATTTTTGGAAAAATATGGACTGAAAAAAATGTATTATACAAATGGATTTTGTTGAAAAAATTTTCAGCAAAATCCATTTGTGTAATACATTCATTTGCTTTCAGGTTATGAGGTTATGTCTAGAGGTGTACCAGATATTTTTGCCAGATATGCCAGATATTGAACCTTTCTAAAGTTCTATAAGTGTTAATGAAAAAAAAACAAGTCTTGCCAGTCTAAAATAAATAGTATTCAAGATCTTACTTTAAAAAATCAAGACAAAATCTGTATGACATGGGATTTGTGCTGATGAAGTATAGAAAATAGTAGTTAAAAAAAGCAAAAATTTGGCTGTAAAAATGATTTTTCTTTATACATTTTTAACGCATATACATGTGTTGTACCAGTTTTTTATTGATTTTATTTTTTTAATTCTTGAACACTATTTAATGTAGAATGGAAAGACTTGTTTTTTCTTCAATAAACACTTATAGAACTTTAGAAAAGTTCAATATCCAGCATATCTGGCAAAAATATCCAGTATCCTAGTTATGTCTGAGGTTTGCTGACAAGATGATGTTTTTTGAGTTCATATAATTGTTTGTTAACTCTTTTAGAAATTCATCAGGACTATCAGGACATTCAACTATTGTTTCTAAAGAGCATCTATCAGTTTTCAGCCATTCATTAAAAGTTATTTTATTTGCTGAATTCCCTTCCAGGTCATTTCATATTTTTTCAGTTCTTTTTTTTTCCAGCACACTTCTCACGCTTGAAACATATATGCTTTTTTTTTTCCAGCACACTTCTCACGCTTGAAACATATATGCTTTTTTTTTTCCAGCACACTTCTCACGCTTGAAACATATATGCTTTTTTTTTTTCAGCACACTTCTCACGCTTGAAACATATATGCTTTTTTTTTTTCAGCACACTTCTCACGCTTGAAACATATATGCTTTTTTTTTTTCCAGCACACTTCTCACGCTTGAAACATATATGCTTTTTTTTTTCCAGCACACTTCTCACGCTTGAAACATATATGCTTTTTTTTTTTCCAGCACACTTCTCACGCTTGAAACATATATGCTTTTTTTTTTCCAGCACACTTCTCACGCTTGAAACATATATGCTTTTTTTTTTTCAGCACACTTCTCACGCTTGAAACATATATGCTTTTTTTTTTTCCAGCACACTTCTCACGCTTGAAACATATATGCTTTTTTTTTTTCCAGCACACTTCTCACGCTTGAAACATATATGCTTTTTTTTTTCCAGCACACTTCTCACGCTTGAAACATATATGCTTTTTTTTTTTCCAGCACACTTCTCACGCTTGAAACATATATGCTTTTTTTTTTCCAGCACACTTCTCACGCTTGAAACATATATGCTTTTTTTTTTTCAGCACACTTCTCACGCTTGAAACATATATGCTTTTTTTTTTTCCAGCACACTTCTCACGCTTGAAACATATATGCTTTTTTTTTTTCCAGCACACTTCTCACGCTTGAAACATATATGCTTTTTTTTTTCCAGCACACTTCTCACGCTTGAAACATATATGCTTTTTTTTTTTCAGCACACTTCTCACACTTGAAACATATATGCTTTTTTTTTTCCAGCACACTTCTCACGCTTGAAACATATATGCTTTTTTTTTTTTCAGCACACTTCTCACGCTTGAAACATATATGCTTTTTTTTTTTCCAGCACACTTCTCACGCTTGAAACATATATGCTTTTTTTTTTCCAGCACACTTCTCACGCTTGAAACATATATGCTTTTTTTTTTCAGCACACTTCTCACGCTTGAAACATATATGCTTTTTTTTTTTCAGCACACTTCTCATGCTTGAAGCATACATGCTTTTTTTGCATATACTTTAATACTTTAATACCTTAATTTGACTTTAATTCATTTGTTAATGTATTTACCAGAAGATTTGGATGGCACTCACAGACTGTTTGTGTGTTAGATTTTCCAGCAAGTACACAATGTTTTGGCCTTTAAAAAGACCAAATGATGGCAATCCCAACTTAAAGGTAAGGTTCTGAAAGATTTAATAATATGAACCGCTTTTAAATGTATTGTCTACCTGTCTTTATGCTAATATAATCCTTTGCTCCTAGCAATAACCTGCTATTACTATCATCCTCATAAAAGTTTCCAATTTTCTTTGCAACTTCGGAAGTCAATTTTTAGGATTTCTAAAGTCAGTTGACTCCTTACCAAGGATTTCTTTAACATCCCACAAAGCTCCTGTTTTCTTTACCATATATTGAGTTGTTTTAAATTCGTTTATTATTTTTTGAATGGTCCAATGGGTAGGAACTAAGGTGAGCAATTTTAATTTTTGTGAAATATAATTCTGATTATGAAACTTTTGTTTTAGCTGTTCTACAAGATAATCTAAAGAGGAACTTTTAAGTTTAGTAATTTGTGGTTTCACTTGTTTAGATGCATTTAACAATTCATTTAACAACTTAACTTCTTTTTTATCTTATTGTCTAGGTCTTGTCTCTTTTTAACTTCTTCAACAGTACTAACTTTTCTTACACAACCAAAACATATTTTTTCCCCAGGAATTAAAGTGGTGTTCGGTTGATTATGCTCCAGAGTGACAGTTGTCAGATTTCTTTTAAAAAGCATGAAAAGAGAGGTACAGTATGACTTATGGTATGTTGAATAGTATTTAATAGTTTGTAGACTATGGTGAGTACAAATTGTATGCAGATTATAATTTGTTATTCCAGTTTTTAAGATTAGTAGATATTTGTCTTGATTTATTATTCCTGAAATTTCAAAATGTCTGCAGTATGTAGTTTAAAATGACTGAAGTATGTATTTTAATGACAATCTAACTTTAGTATAATGCCAATATAATAAAAATTCTTTAATTTAAAAAGTTTAATTTAATTAAATTATTGTTGAACCTGCTCCTCCTATATAAATTTAAAATAGGTACAACACATAATAACATAAAAAACTGCAACAGCAAAGTTGAAAATATTTAACAGATTTTTATTTTGAGTTGCAAACACTTATATGTATACATTTGCAAAAAAAAGTACATTTTATAAAATAATTGTATTTTTAAATAAGTAAAAAGACTTGATCTATATTTAGAAATTAAAGCTTATTTACATTTACTAAAAAATAATTATTCAAGCAAAATATGAAATCATTATTTTTGTGGTTTAATTCATCTTATTCTGCTCCATGTTGTTGTTAATGCCTGAATCCACTTGTGTAATTGTGTACTAAATTATTAGCAATTTAATCAGCTTATAGTATAATAGAATTTAAATGAATAATGCTTTCAATTTTACGATTAGTTAAAATATGTTTAAAGTATCGCATTTGAGCAATAACGCAAGGTACTTAATGGTTACTGCTCTTTTATTTGTGCTTCTATCTACTATAAAGACCAATCAAGGAAGGGGTAAACTATAAGAAATAACTTATAATTAGTTGCACCCCTCACATGGGCTAAGTGATAGGTTGGAGGGGCGCTTATTTCCAATAATGAATTTGACTCTTGATAATTTTTATTTAAATTTGATAAAATTTATTTAAAAATGCTGCAATTTTTGTTGTGAACACAACAAGTTGAATTTTTAGATAGTTGGGTCTAATGGGTCTTATATGCTATTAATCTTAAATCAACACAATGAGTTAAAAAAATTTAGAAGCGTCTCAAAATGGCTGAAAATTTGACTCTTAAGACAAATGGGCAATATATTTTTAGATATATTTTAGTTCTAAACAGCAACAAGTTGCTTATATTTTACTCATTTATTGCAGACAGTAGCAGCTAATCAAAAAAACTAACCTCTAAAGACTTGCTGATGAATAGAAAAATACAACGATTACCTTAATTTTGGTGTTTTTTTGCAATTTTCAGATTTTTCCAAAGTTGAGGAGGTTAAAATTTTTTTCTAATATTATAAAAGTTAATAAAAACCACTATTTTTAAGACTACTCACTTAAGTACTATCCAGAAAACAGTTTTAGAAAAAGCAAGACACTTGTAGAAAGTTGTAAGGCTTTAAAGTAGTCTTTTTTTGCAATTTGTAAATTGAGGGGGACCAATGTGTAGTGTTTATAAAGCTATAATTTCTAAAACCCCAAAGACCCTTCCAACTATTTTTCAATCGATCTTCTTTCTTTGATAAGCAAGGCCTTTGAGTCTTGGATTAACAAATTTTTCACAACCCATCTTGATTCAAATAACTTAGCGTCAGACGATCCACTTGCTCAGACTTGCTAACTGACTGAAAGGTTATATTGTGCATTGGATGGAGGCAGAGAGTCTAATGTTTTCAACAAAGTTTGGCATTCTGGTATTTTCCATAAGCTTACTCCATTTGGTGTATCTGGGAAAGTTTTTGAGATTATCAAATTGTTCATTTTGTTTCTTTCTAACCGCTTTATTAAAGTCATCCTCAAAGGCCAACACTCTTCATCATTTCCAATAACTTCTGGGGTACCTCAAGGTTCTATCCTTGATCTTGTTTTGTTTCTTATCTACATTAATGATCTTCTTGAGATTTATACTTTATACTCATGTCTTGACAAAATATTTTCTCTTTTTGATTGCTTAGAACAGGCAGCCGATCTTAAATCTGATTTCACTTCTGTAACAGATTGAGGCTGGCAATGGCTTGTGAACTTTAACTCCAACAAAACTCAGTTATTTACTGCAAACATCTATCACAATACTGTCGAATTTCCTATATTAATGAATGGCGACCCTCTCACTGAGTTTATGTCTTCTTGGATTATCGTTCACTACTGATCATTAACTATGGAAACTATGAATACAATCAATTGCTATGGAAACTATATATACAATCAATTGCTATGGAAACTATATATACAATCAATTGCTAAATCTGTTAAGATTGCTTCTCTTAATCATGCTATTTTCTTACTCTGGGTTCTATTTTCTACGTCAACAAATCTCTAATTCGTCCCTGTATAAAAAACTGTTGTCACATTTGGGCTCGTTCTTTTAATGATGCTCTTTCTTTTTTAGACAAAATTTAAAAAAAAGCATCATTAGAAAAGAAAGAGAAGAAGTCATTATTAGAAGAGAAAAAGAGCATTGTTATTCATTTGTCTCATTTAAGTCTCATTATTTTACTGTATCTGCCCCTGCATGCTCTAAAAACTTTTATATATTTTTTTTCCCCGCACTTCAACCCTTTAGAACTCTCTCCCATCTTCACAATTTCCAGACTCATACAACCATCTTCCCATCTTCACAATTTCCAGACTCATACAACAAGTTTTCAAGTTTTCTGTCAACTATTTCCTTGCTCATACTACCTAACTCTTTTTAAAAAAATTAATTTTTTTGTTTGTTTTAATTATTAGTTTGAAATTATTAAAAAATTAAGTTATTCATTTGTTTTGTATTGTTTATGCTTAATTGTGTTTAGTTTCTTTCTTTCAAATTTTTTTATCAAATTTTCAGAATTGTTTTTTTAGTTGCATTAGTTGATTTTAGTTTAGTTCATCTAATTTTTTTTTCTAAATTTATAATTATAATTTTCTTCATTTTCCTTCATATATTCTTTACTATAGCTGACTTAAATTCTCATTTTGATTTTTGTTATTATTATTGTTTGATGTAGTTTTCTTCTACTTACACTTTTAGGTTTTAACATGTAATGTCACTCTTACATCTGGGTTAAAATTATTCATAGTAATCTGTTCAAAAAAGCAAGATCCTAGATTACTTTTTTTTAAATCTTTAGTAACACTAAAATGTTAAGTTACATTTTTTTAAGTAGGGAAGTATTTTAACAAGTTTAAGATTTTTCAACTTTAAATAAAGCAACCGTAAATAGACTTTTCTTTAGGCAGCTTAAAAAAACAAAAATTTTTACAGTAGTGCTCAATATGTCTCTCAATATGTATATTTAGAGAGTAAACCTAAAGTAACTGAATTGTTATAATATGTTTTTTCACTGACTTTTTTTGAGCCTGAAGGAAAAGCTACAATTGAAGGATATAACTTTGCTGAATAACGAGCCATATTTCGGTTGATATAACAAGCGATGATAGCAGTTACAATGGTCTTATTTGTAGAAAACAGAAAGAGACCAAAGAAAAAACAGAAAAAGACATCAAAGATGGCTCAAGCTTGGAAGCTAGAGCAGGTATTACTATTGGTTACATATACACAATTACTATGGGTTTATGTACCTTGTCTAAAAGAGAGGGGCTTATTAAAGAAACCAGGCAAATTATGAAAACCGCGATAATATGAAAATTAAGACTAATGATGATGAGAGAGAGGCTCAAGTTGGGCAAATAAAGCATGTCTTACTAAGTTTACAATGCATTTTTGAATGCTGTCTAGAAGAGAAAGAGCATCATTTGAAAAACTATACCAAAAATGACATCAGTATTCCATACAAAAACAAATAAGAGATTTATAGTGGTTTGAGAATGGGATTAAGAGAAAATGGTTAGCATGATAAAGAGAGTCAATTTTAGCAAATGCTAATTTTGCATTAGATTGTGCATTCTGTGTTTTATCATGGTTTCCATGACGGGTCAGTAGATAATTCAAGGTTTTAAAGAAAAAACTGAAATCACATTCAAGATTAGCTTCATGTTCTAAGGGATTTAACTTCCTGAATTGAGATCAAATAGCGTTATAACTTATGTTGGTAAAAGCAAAAAATGATTTATCTGTTTTTCCTGTTGTATTTTTTCAAAGTTATTCATACAATTGACAAGATCTGAGGCGTAAGGTGTAAAACTTTCAAAAAACCAAGCAACGTCAAGCAATGTAAGCAAATTAAACAACATCAAGCAAATTATTAAATTTAAATTAAAACAATCAATGCAGTCTAGCAGACATGCTTTGGTCATATTCTGAATTTCTTGTAAAAAAATTTCTTAAAGTTCCAACTCTCGAAAAATATTTTTTAAAAGGTTAAAATATAAATAATACATAGTTTTAAAAAAATAATAGTTTTTTCGGTTTTAACTCCTTTTTTTTAAATAAGCCATGTTTAAACAACATTTTAGATTAAAAAAAACATTAGACATTTTTTTTTAATAAGTTAGATTTTCTATGAGTATTATTGCTATAATATAATTCATCAATCAATCCATCATTAATGTACTGTACATAAAAACAAGCCTTTACTATTCCCATCTTGTTTCTTAACTTAACTTAGAAGATGTTACTGGGCAAACATTAATCCAACTACAGCAGATTCTAGACATTGCTCAAAATGAGGATCTGCTCATTGAGCTTCAGGCCTCAAAAGTTGTAACGCCAATTGTTAATCAAGTTCTGGCACAATGTCTCAACTTTTCAGAGCCAGTTGTTAAACCAAAATAAAAACAAATATTTTCCCTTGACAGAAGTATCTCCTATTCCAAAAGTTATTACTCCGCGAAAAGAAAAAATCATCAGCACAAGGGTTTACTGCTGTTTTGACAAGTAGTCCATACAAACATGATTTGGAAGAAAAGCAAAATACAAAGGCAATAAAAATGTTATTAAAAGAAAACGGAAAGTTATTAACAGAAATCAAAAGAGCAAAAGAAAAAAAAAATTATGAAAGCCAAAAAAAGACCACGCTCCATCAAAGAAACTGATAAAAATAAAAAACCCAATAAAAAAGCAATGTGCTGAAGAATTAAACAATAAAGAAAACTAATCCTTACTACTTTACTGCTTTAAGTAATAAATAAAACTGAGATTGAATATATATTTAAAAAGACCGCTTTTAAGTTTATTGCAATTATGAAAAGCACTTATGTTTATTGTGTTTTTTGATATTTTTTAAAATTAAGCATTTTATCTTTTTAATTTGCACAAGATTAGTTCAAGAGTTGACACTTCAATTTTCTGTCTCAGTTGAGTTTACTCAGAGTGTCAAATTTTAATGTGAACAATGAATACAAGATTATGTACCATCAATAAATTAGTTACAGTCAATTTTTATTTAATAATCAGGTTTTATTCAGAAGTTAAATTAGGAGCCCATTTTAGGCTACCTCCAGGGTGAAACGGGCCCCTAGCATCTCTTTGTTCAACGATTATTTCTTAATGTAAGGCATAGCCACACCTTTAATTTTTTGATGTTAAATAGTAGAGCATAGATTAAATTTCCTGAAAAATACTTTGTTTGTAATTTTTGGTTGGTTATAGCTACCTGATTTTATGATCTTTTGAAAAGGGACCCGTTTTAGGTCACTCTCCCCTACCATTGTTTCACAGGAAGATGTGCGATCGCATGTCATTATATGACCAGGCAAATCCCATTTTGCTATGACAATTTGACCGCGGATATTTCAAAAAAACATCTCAAAAACAGGCTGAATAAAAATATTCTGAATTATACCTAAATTAATACTTTAGGTGAAATAAATTACACCGAAACTTCTTAACAAACTTTTTTGTATTAGCGAAACGCTTTTAAATAAAATAACAATTTACTGATAATTTTTTAAAAAGTATTATTGACAGTTGTATATAATTTTTTTATTTATAGTATATAAATTTTTACATATGCATTTTTTATAATATACGTTATTAAAAAATAGTTTTTTTAATAACGTAAGACAACGAAAGTCTCTTTAACGAATTGTAATATAAGAATCATTGAAGTTAATACATTAAAAAGGATAAAATAAATTTCATTGAAAATAAAAGACAAATGTTTTCGTTACAATAATAACAATAATAATAATAATAATAATAATAGTAATGATAATAATTATAAAAATAATAAAAACAATAATAATAAGATGACGATAAAGAGGAATATTATTAGTAACAATAATAACAGTAACAATAAAAATATTATATATATATATATATATATATATATATATATATATATATATATATATATATATATATATATATATATATATATATATATATATATATATATATATATATATATATACATATATATATACTTTTTTTATAGTTATAAAAATATTATAGACAACATTATTGTTATTTCTTTATCCAAAATTTAGCTTCTGTAAGCTTTAGAAATTATTTAAAGAAATTATTGATGAATTCTGAGCTATGGGTACTAATATTTTTATATTGTTGTAATGTTTGTATTCACTCCTTGTTAGTTTCTGTAAGTCAAAACTTTTGGTGTTTTCATAATAAACTCTGTTATATCTGAAATTTAGTGTAAGTCTATATAATTTAATTTCTTAAATCTGTTTTGCATTGCATGTAAAAGTGAGCTAGAAGCTTTCAACCATGAAGAAAATATTGCATTTGCTAATCCTAAAGATATATTAAACCTGTCAGCAAGATCAGTTGTCAGTATTCCAAGTATTAGCATCATTAAAAATTCATCTTTGCTGCATAACATTTATTTTGGTCCAAGTAGTTAAGGGTTTTTTTAAATTTCAAAAAACAGCAGTAGATATTTTTTTAATATCACTTTATCTTTTTTTGATTAATGGTGATACTGCACTAACTGATGAAACACATTGACAGATGTAAGGTATAAAAGTCGCAAGATCTATCATTTTTAAAATAAATGTTTGTATACAAGTACATTGCAATAACACGATTTGTATTTTGGATTATGTTTATATACAAATTTGTTTCATAGTAATAACTGATGTGGTTGAAGTTAATTATTCAAATAAATCTTTATTTTTTTCTTATTTCGTGCTGAAGTTCTTTTATGAATTTATCAAGTTATCAATTTCCTTTTTTAATTCTTGATGCTCTATTATAAAACAACTTAAGTTAAATGAAAAATATTGATTTTTAAACGATAGTGCTCTGTCAGGAAAATTGTCTGAACATACTCTCATTTTATATTTTATGGTAAATAATTTACTATGATGCAATAATGTAGGAGTTGAACGGTTAATTAGTTTTTTCTATAATTCTCTGAGCTGTAGTTGTTTTTATATTGTTATATATATGTATGTATGTGTGTTGATAATGGATAACAAATGCGTACTCAAATGGTAGTTTGCAGTTTCACAAGTTAGAGCTTCGTTTAACATTTTGTATCATATATAAATCCACATTTCTAGATTGTACTCTTATTTTTACAATCGATGAGAGCGCATGTTTCTGATCTCTTGAAACTTCTATATGGTATAGGTTCAGTATTTACATTTTTTTCCATTATAAACCTCTATAACTTAAACCGTTGAAATAATGTTTGTTTACGTTTTTACTTCCATTTCTGCGCGCGCATAAATTTTATATCGGAACAGTGAAATGGTGTATTGTTCTTTTTTTTAAGGGTTTCTGATAAAATTATATAAATATTAATGAAGATAAATAATTATTACGAACATAATTAAAAACATGATCTAAATTAACTAAGCATTTTAGTTTGTTGAGTTTTGTTTTAATTGGGTTTTTTTATTTTGTCTTAAAAATTTTTTTTCTTTTTTAAAGTTAAGTTTTTTTTTTAGATAAGTTTGACTAAATTTTTTTAGCGCATTCTTAAATTTTGAAAACTTGTTAAAACCCATGGTCAAATTGTCAAAGTATTTTTTATGTGGTCATATAATTGCACGTCTTTCTGTGAAACACTGATATACTGACTTCATGTTATAATATTTTTATTTTTATAGAGAATTCATCCAATAAAACTAAAAGAATATGATAGACTTATTGCAAGCAGAAAAAGAATAGTCAATTCTGATGAGATTCAACCAGTTAAAGTTCAGCTTACATTAAACAACCAATATTTTTTGATCAAAGTAGATAAATTCATCTAATGTTTCCACAGGAAACATTAGATGAATTTATTGTTGATTTTATAATTACAGATCTACAGCCATTAAACACAACTGAAAAATTGGATTTTAAAAAGTTGATAGCTTCTCTGGCTCCAAATCAAACAATTATTTTGTCGAAAAACAATTATGATATGAATTGGAAAAAGATATCAGGCTATGCGACAAAATATCATAGATCTCTTGCAGAAACAGTGTTATGTTGCAACTACAACAGTCAGCTCATCACCGTTCTTACATTGGAATCACAGTTCACTGGATTGATGAGTTGACTTTGAAAAGAAGATCAGCAGTACTTGCATGCAGACATTTAAAAGAATGTCACACTTATGATGTGTTAGCAGATGTATTAGAAAAAGTATATTCTGAATTTGGAATTTGAGATTAAACCACCAAAACCACACCTGAAAATGGGTCAAACTTTTGCAAACCTTTTAACCTATACATGAGTTAGTTTGTAGCCCTGAAATTTCATATACATATGAATATGATGGACTTGAAAATATTAATAAGGAAGCAGAAATGAATTTTTTGTGCATCGATGATATAATAACTAATCATAATTCAACAACAGAACTTAAGTATCATTTTCCACCTCATGTGTTTGCCTTAATTTAATAGCCACTCATGGCGTTGCAAGTGCAGACAATTATACAACTTATAAAAAAACTTATAAAAGTCACACAATAAAACGCTAGTCATTATGGAACAAACATTCACGCAGCAATTTATTTGAAGAAATAATTGTTGATTCATTTGGACTAAAGTTTAATGTTCCGAATCAAACAAGACAGAATTCATTTTACATGTCAATGAAGCTCATAAAAAGACATAATGAAAAAGGGGTTGATGTTATAAATGTTGTTTGTGAGAAGCTCAGTTTTGCAGAGCAGAACTTGCATTTATTACAGAATGTCACTGTTATGAGCCCTTGATATTCTCAAGTCCTTGATATTCTGCAGTGTGAGACAAAAGTATATATGGTTTACTTATTCCCCACTTTAACAGTACTGAAGAAGAAAATGCAATCCTTCCTTCACAACAGCTCAATCCAATGTTGCAAACCATTAGTTACTAGCATTGATTCTGCAATTGACAGACAAGTCAGTCATTACATGATAAGCCCAGAATTAATAGCTGCAGCAGTTATTCACCCAAAATTTAAAACAGATGAACATAAAAAAAAAATGATTTGTAATTTCTGGAAAACAAATATCAACAATTAATGGTAACCTATAGTGATGCTGTCAATTCAAGTGTGACTCGTTTTCCTGACAACCCTAATCATTTACCTTCACTCCTTGACTTATGTTTTGTCTCTGACCCTAGCTTATGTTCAGTTTCTCCCTTTTCTCCCTTAGGTGGTTCTGACCATGCAATGATCTCTATAAATCTTTCTTCTTGTACTTCTTTTTTGGGCTCACCTTATCATCGCACCACCTACTACTACCCTAAAGCTGACTGGGATTCCTTTCGTGATTTTCTTCGTGATGGTCCTTGGGCTGATGTTTTTTCTCTCTCAGCTGACAAATGCGCCTCCTACGTAACCTCCTGGATTCAGGCTGGAATGGAAGCTTTTATTCCTTCGCGTCGGTTTCAAGTCAAGCCTCATTCTACTCCATGGTTTTCTCCTTCTTATGCGGCTGCTATATCCAATCGTAATCATTTTTTTCATCTTTTTCAAAAGAACAACTCTCTTGAGAACAAACAGCTATTTATTATTGTAAGAAATCGATGTAAAAAGGTGCTTTCTGATGCTAAACTCCATTATTCTCAGTTCACTAAATCTCGCATCTTATCGCAGAAGTTAGGCTCTAAAGACTTTTGGAAAATCTTCAACAGCATTATTAACAAGGGTAGATCTAACATTCCAACTCTCATTCATGGGACTGATCTTATTACCTCTCCCAAGGATGAGGCAGAACTATTTGCAAAGAACTTTTCTTCTAATTCCACTCTTGAATCTTATGGACATTCTCTTCCTTCCATTCCAGTCAAACAGGTTGACCCATTGTTAGACATTCAAATCACTCCGGCTTCTGTTGCTAAAGTCATATCTCAATTAAACTCGTCTACAGCTTGTGGTCCAGACAACATTCCTGTCACAGTCTTGCAGAATTGTTCTCCAGAACTTTCTTCAATTCTCTCTAAACTATTTAAAAAGTGTTTGACTGAGTCTTGTTTTCCTGCTTGTTGGAAAATGGCATCTGTGGTTCCAATATTCAAAAACTCTGGAGAAAATTCTGACCCCTTCAATTATCATACGATCAGTCTTCTTTCTGTTGATAGCAAGGTCTTTGAGTCTTTGATCGACAAATTCCTCACATCTCATCTTGAGTCAAATAAACTACTGTCAGACAATCAATACGGTTTTCGATCCTCTCGCTCTATGGCCGACTTGCTAACTGCTGTAACTGAAAGATTTTATCGTGCATTAGATGGAGGCGGTGAGGCTAGGGCGGTTGCTCTCGACATATCTGAAGCTTTCGACAAAGTTTGGCATGCTAGTCTTCTCCATAAGCTTGCTTCATATGGTGTTTCTGGGAAAGTTTTTGAGATTATCAAATCATTTCTTTCTAACCGGTTTATTAAAGTCATCCTTGAAGGCCAACACTCTTCTTTATTTCTATTAACTTCTGGGGTTCCCCAAGGTTCCATCCTGGGCCCTGTTTTGTTTCTTATCTACATAAACGATCTTCCTGACAACCTTTCAACTAAAGTAGCTCTTTTTGCTGATGACTCAACTTTATACTCCTGTCTTGACAAAAAGTCCTCTCTTTTCGATCGCCTAGAACAAGCAGCTGATCTTGAATCTGAACTCACTTCAGTAATAGATTGGGGTTCACATTGGCTTGTGAATTTCAACTCTAAAAAAACCCAGTTGCTTACTGCAAACAACACCGTAATATGGTCAACATTCCTATATTAATGAATGGCAATCCTCTTACTGAGTCGTCCTCTTTACGTCTTCTTGGATGATTGCTTACTACTGACCTTTCATAGAAACCATATATACAATCAATTGCTAAATTAGCTTCTGCTAAGGTTGCTTCTCTTTATCGTGCTCGCCATTTCCTTACTTGTGATTCCATTCTCTACCTCTACAAATCTCTTATTCGTCCCTGTATGGAATACTGTTGTCATATTTGGGCTGGTTCTTCTAACGATTCACTTTCTCTTCTTGACAAGGTCCAAAAACGCATTGTAAATGTTGTTGGACCTGGACTATCTGCTAAGCTTAAACCTCTTTCCCATCGTCGTAAAGTTGCATCTCTTTCTCTTTTCTACAGATACTATCATGGTCACTGCTCAAAGGAGTTATCATCTCTAGTTCCATCAACTAAAATTCATTCTCGTTTTACTCGTCATTCAGCTAAGTCTCATTCGTTTACTGTATCTGTCCCTGCATGTTCTAAAAACTTTTATTCATCTAGTTTTTTTCCCCGCATTTCAATCCTTTGGAACTCTCTCCCATCTTCATGTTTTCCTGACTCATACAACCTTCAACTTTTCAAGTCTTCTGTCAACCGTTTCCTTGCTCTATAACTCTGTTCTTTTTTTTCCTAGTAACTCCCAACTTGATAGTGGTTGCTTGCAGCCTTGTTGGGAGTGAATGCAAATAAAAAAAAAAAAAAAGTTCTGTGGAAGAAGCAACAACATTCGATGATGAGTTTTTTCAATCTCAATCACAGGATAATCACAATACTTCTGCTGAAAACATTTTGTTAATGTATACAAATAATGTAAACACCTCATTTGATGAACTTTATAACTCTAAACCCCTGAGGATCATCTTTCTAGAATTAAACACTGCATCACCTGCGAGTGCAGCCTGTGAACATCTCTTTAGTGTTTTTAGGCCAAATTGTACAACAATGACGGATGAACACTTCAAACAGCTATTTCGTGTTTATAAAAACATTTCAAAAAACTTTGGATTTTATAATGACATTTTAGGATTAAACTTGAACATTTGAACATTTTATTTTTATAGCCGTGAATACAAACAAAAAAAGTTTTTTGTTTGTATTCAGGGCTGATGATTGCCTTCGGGCATGAAACTTTAAGTCCCGCTATTTAGTTGCTTTTATTCATTTAATTACATAAAGTTTAATGGTGGATTGATTGATTAAAACATTAATGATGGATTGATTGATGAATTATATTATAGCAATAATACTCATAGAAAATCTAATTTAATTAAGAAAAAAATGATAGAAACTACTTTAAAACAATAAAAAACTTGAAACTTTTATTATAATATACCAAAATTACTGTAGCATTTCAAAAAAAATCTGTGTAATGCTAGAAAGCCTTAATGTCTCACTTTGCCCCAGCTTACCCTACATTTATTTTTGAAAAGATAAAATCAAAGTGTCATTTCTATTGATTTCATTTTTATTATATTTCTAAAAAAAGAAATTGGTTTAGAGTTATTTTGTTTGTATTTTACATCTGATTTTAAACCATTTTGCAAACCATTGTTTTTAAACATTTTTGTTACTTATGACATAAATTATTCTTAAAAAATAAGACTAAAATATCAAAACTTATGAAATTAAGTTTTACTTTAAAAAAATGCAGAATCAGATAATTTGCAGGTCAACACTGTGATTCCCTGGAGAGAGAAATTTAGCCAGCCATTCTATTATTCTCTTTGAATATTTTATTACTCAGAATAAAAAACCGCATTAATTTTAACCTAATGGTCTGATTTTTTTCCGCAAGTTCACAATAATCTCTGCACTTTTCAAAAGTCTATATGTGAATAATTTTAAAATTAGAAACTTTTCTTTCAAAAAAATATTTTTATGTGTAGCAGTTTTATCTTTACTGTTTTTTAACCTTTACTGTTTTTTAACCTTTTATGGTTTTATGATATAAATAGATTCCACAGCTTAACAGCTTATTCTAGCTTTTCAACTTAACAGCTTATTCCAGCTATTCCAGCTTATTCCCCAGCTTAACAGTTTTATTTACGGCTACTACTATATGAAGCTCTCCCAAATGATAGTAGGAGGTTAACAAGAATAATGGTCGGCCAGGAAACTTAGCTAATCTTGTACAAACTCCTTTTAAATAGCCAGGGCTTGATGTGGGTGAACTGTATGAGATATAAAGCATCTAACAAATTTCTAATTGCTGTGTATTGGGCCTCAACGCAAACGTGTTTAAAAACCACGTTTTTTTAATTTCATAACGAATTTGTGCGCTTTTAAAATATCACCAGTTAACAAAAATAATAGCAATAAAATGCGCACAATCGGTATAGATAAAAAACCTTCCATTACTTGTAATGACATTATTATATAGTTAATGATTTGTAAATTTCTATTCGCGCCGATTGTTTGAAAATGTCAAAAAATCTAAAAATGTTAAACTTTAAAAGAGTGGCGCGAGTATACACAAACGCCACATCTCTAAATCCTACTAAACTCAACAAAATTGAATTAGCAACGTCCTCTACGATTGTGACACCGTTTTCATCACTGAAACCTGGTTTGACGAATCCTCAGCACCTGCTCTTCCCAACTACAATATCTTTAGAAAAGATCGTTCTAGTCGTGGAGGAGGAGTAGCCATATACGTAAAGAATACCATTAAAGCCTGCGAAATTGGCTACTCTCAACTTCACAATGGTTTCCAATGCAATTTGAACAGGTTTGGGTTGAACTTAAACTCCCACAAGAATCTCATTTAATTGGCTGCATCTATCGCCCATCTACCATTAATGCTCTGGCCTTTGATGAAGTAGTAAAATCTATCGCCTATGCGAAAAAGACCGTAGAAAACAAAAAATTTAACAGTCTAATAATCACCGGTGATTTTAACTTTCCCTACGTCATATAGCATGACGATTGGACCAATACCACTGGTGCTGAAACAAGTTTTGGAACTAAATTTCCCAAAATGATTTTTGACCTACATCTACACCAGCACGTAATCAATCCCACCTTCATCCAAGCTAAGGGTCTGTTCAAAATTACACTAAACCTCATAATTACTGAAGCGACCGAGCGAACAAGCCACATCACTTTTGGTCCTCCTCTTGGTAGTGCCTCACAGGGTCACTGAACTCTGACATGGCAACACCAGCTAGCCAAAAACGTCTACAACTCTCCCCGTTTTAACAGCTCAAAATTTATATACAGGAGAGGTAATTACAGGAATCTAAACGTGAAACTCTCCCAAGTTGATTGGATCAGCCGATTTAAAGACTGATATGCCGACGAATGCTATCAAATCTTCTGCGATAACTATATCAAATGCTGTGAAGAATTTATTCCCCGTGCCACCTCCAAACCAACCAAACATAGGCAGCCTTGGATAACTAGCAAACTTCTCTTACTAATTAAACGTAAGAACTTTGGTACCTAAACCGCAATAGTAAATGGCGAATTATCCCTCTTGTTAAAGAGTATAGAGTTATCCCTCTTGTTAAAGAGGGATAATTATCCCTCTTTAACAAGAGGGATATTATCCCTCTTGTTAAAAAAGAGGCGAATTATCCCTCTTGTTAAAGAGTAACTCGAATTCTTTTCAAAAAAGCTTCTAGCATTGCCATTAGAGCATTCGAACGCAACTTAGCAAACGATAAATGAAACCCCAAACGTCTATTCGCTTATGTGAACAATAAACGCGCCGTCAGTAACCAAATAACTTCTATGTGCTCACCTTCTGGGGAAATAAGCAGCGACCGGGTATCCATAGCGAATATACTTAACTGCCAGGTACACTCAGTATTCACAATCGAATCATCAGGTCAACCACTACCTCCCTTTGTCAACCGTACAACTGCTTTAATCTCCTCCGTCATTTTCAGCTGCGATTCTGTTCACAAACACCTATCTGCTCTCAACGCCAATAAATCAACTGGAGATGACTGTATCAGTCCATTTTTGCTTAAAATACGTGCCGATGCAGCGGTTACCCCACTCGCCATCATTTTTCAGAAATCGATGGATTAAGGTGTAGTTCCAAAAGCCTGGCTTTCGGCAAACATGACGCACTGTTCAAAAAAGGCTCTAGACTCGACCCAGAAAACTACAGGCCTATCTCCATCACCTCTATACCATGCAAAATAATGGAAAAAATGGTCAAAGAAAAGATCATGCAGCATCTTGTAGCTTATAAACTTATTACCGATTGCAAACACGGCTTCGTCAATAAAAAAAACCTGGGCTTTCTGACATACAGCATTTCCCGCAAGCTTCCAGTAGACGTGCTGTTTCTTGACTTTGCCAAAGCCTTCGATAAAGTCCCTCACAGAAGATTATTGCAAAAACGTAAATACTATGGAATTGAAGGTAACATTCTGAACTGGATAAATGTTTTCCTCTCAAATCTATCACAACGCGTTCTTTTAGGTAATACGTCATCCACCTGGATAAGAGTTACCTAAGGCGTTCCGCAAGGTTCAGTGCTAGGTCCTATGCTGTTCATAATATTTATTAACGATTTACCAGAATACATTAGTAGCGAAAACGTGTGTAAAATGTATGCTGACGATACCAAAATCCTGAGCGTCATCAAAACCGCTGAAGACAAAGCTTGTCTGCAATCCGATATGGATAGCATCGTCACCTGGACTCAAACCTGGTTGATGGAACTCAACGTCAAGAAATGTAAAATCATGCATTTTAGCAAATATAACACTTCCCCAAACGTCTACTCAATGAACGAGCACGACGCTAACGGCAATGTCACCAGAACTGAACTCGAATCATCAACCTGCGAAAAGGACCTTGGAGTTCAAATATTCATTTCAAATATTCAAATACGACTTAAAGTATGAGAGGCAAGCAAAAGTTGCTGCTGTCAAGGTTAATAAAGTTCTTGGAATGTTAAAAAACACATTCGTTAGCAGAGATGTCAAAGTATGGAAACAACTTTACACCACCTATATACGCCCACATCTCGAGTTTGTAGTTACTGTCTGGTCCCCTTACCTTGAAAAAGACATAGACATCATAGAACGCATCCAAAAGCGGGCTTCTAAAGTACCACACAAGTTAAAGCGCTTTGACTACAAGATGAGATGCATCAAACTTGGCCTCACCTCTCTACACGACAGACGTTTACGCGGCGAACTTGTCCAAAAATATAAAATTGAAAACAATATTGATTCAGTCAGCTGGCATATTGTTCCACCTAGCATCCCTCCTAAATACGGCCATCGCTTTCACCGTGAAATGGATAACAACTGCCTCGTTCGTTTCAACTTTTTCAATAACCGCGTTGCTAACCCATGGGACGCACTACCAAACGAATAAATCAGTGCAATTAGCGTCGACCGCTTCAAAGCAAAATTCAATGAACTGTCATAATTACCACAGCGCATCATCTTCCGTGCAATTTCCCACAAGCTAGCTCGGCTAGCTGTTAATGGGCTTACAGAACACGCCCGTTCTGTGTAATTCAATTAATAATAATAATAATAATAATATAAATAGTCATCTAAATTAAAAAATTAAAAAATTTCATTAAGAAAACAATATCATGGGAATATTTTACGACATTCCGCATATTAAAATTTGTTCATGAGGGTCAAAATGGGATTGGCTAATATATATATATATATATATATATATATATATATATATATATATATATATATATATATATATATATATATATATATATATATATATATATATATATATATATATATATATATATATATATATATATATATATATGTATATATATATATGTATATATATTTATTTATTTATATATATATTTATATATATATGTATATATATTTATATATATTTATATATTTATATATATATGTATTTGTAAATATATATATATATATATATATATATATTTATATATATATATATATATACATATATATATATATATATATATATATATATATATATATATATATATATATATATATATATATATATATATATCAACAATTTTAAACTGTATTCTACAAAATAGTTTGCTCAATGTTCTTAAAAGCAATAAAGTTATTTTTGATCAGTCTTTATTGATAATTATTTTTATTATTTATATTATTTTATATCTATTGCTCATGAAAATCATTCCAAAAACCGCTAATGTTAATTAGTTAATATTTAATACTGTTTTTTCAATAATCTTTGTTTTTAAAAAAAGCGCAAGCGCTTTAAATACATAATTTGTTATATATTATTGTTAAAATAATATATTGATTTTTTTTTATTAAAATAGTAATAAAATAAGAACTTCAATCATTTAAGAAAAAAGGATTTTCTCCATCGGTAAAATGAAATTAATTTAAATAAGCGAAGCAAAGAAACCTAATTAATGTAGTTTATGTCGTGAAACTTAAGGAAGGTAGTAAAATTTACTTTTAGTTAGCTAAAAATAAAGATTGCGGTTAAAAACCGGTAGTCAAAAACTATATGGTAAGGGGTCGTCCATAAAGTACGTACGCTCACAGGGGGAGGGGGAGATCTTCAAAAAGCGTACGAAAACGTACTGGGGGGGAGGGTTCAATTTAAATGTACGTACATCGATTTTCTAATTTATCACAATTAACCAGCTAATCAATAGTAAAGTTAAAATTTCGACTAAAGATCCTAGTTTGCCAACATAAAAGATGTTTGGTATAGGGAGTAGAGGGTATAGTTTCGCTCAATGCACACACATGCATAGGGGGCCGCAGGATTTTTTGATGTTTCAGATAGGACACTTTCACACATTGTGCAAACTTTAAACTTTAGTATGTTTATACCTACGCTAAATGTGGAGGTCTGTGAGTAAAAAAGCCCTAAAACGCACCACCCCCTCCCAAAAGAAAAAAAGAGGAGGGTGTAAATTTTGTATGGTCATAACTTTTGTAATTTACAATATTTTTCTACGAAATTTAAAATTTGTCGATAAATTTAAATTTAATTTGATATGGTAAAGTTGAAATTTTACTACACTAGTGCCCTCACGCTTAGGCAGGGGGCAAGCGTTTTAGGGCTTTTTTGTTCCCAGGCCTCCGCCATCAATTTTTTTGCAAGGCCTCCACATTTGGCATAGTTTAACTTAAGTTTTAGAGCTTACACAAATTTCACACATTTGGCATAGGCATACTTATGTTTGGAGCTTGTGCAAGCTCCAAACTTAAGTATACCTATGCCAAATGTGTGAAAGTGTTCTATCTAAAACATCAAAAAATCCTACGGGCACACATGCCACCCCGTATATACTGGCCCAGAGTAAGGCGTATTTCAGGCAACCTATTTTTTGAGTCGACAAAAAACAGGTTTTAGCAGTGCCGTGGCTAATGGGTCGGAAACCCCCGAAAAAAAGGTCATTTGAGTCTCAAAATCTCCCAAATTTTACCGCTAGGTTTTACTTAAATAAAAAGCTCCTTAAATTAGCAAATGGGCACAAAATTTTTGGCGTACGTATTTTATGGACGACCCCTAACAACTATAAATAAAGATGACTTAAATATGAGCACATAAAATGATTAAATTAACATGGTGAGCAAAATCCTAATCGATCCACTGTACTTCACTATTCCCTAACGTTACCTAAAAATGGGGATGGCAAGCAAATGTAAAAAAAATTTTTCATTAATTTTTCTTTTTTTAGCCAAAAAGAAACTTGTAATTTTTATCATTTTCAATTGATAGCTAATTTTTTAAAATATGAAACTTATCTAATTTTTAAAATCCTGACGTTAAAAAATGGGTTTAGTGATAAATTCGAACTTTTATTATTAGCTTTTGATTATTGTTGTTTCATAAAATTTTCGCTAAATTTTTTATTTTTTTAGGTATTGCATTGTCTTGCGCAGAAGCATCGATAGCAGCGCCATTTACGTCAAAAATATTTAATATCTCTTGCGTTCCGACTCTTATAAAGGAGGGACGCGCATCACTTGTTACAGCTTTTGGATCATTTAAGTATATGATTCTTTACAGCATGGTTGAGTTCTTTGGTGTCATTGCTCTATATGGGGTTTCATCAAATTTCACAAACAACCAATACGTCTACACTGATATTGGTTTAAATCTTCCACTTGTGTTTGCCATGACTTTGTCTGGCGCAAGTAGTAAATTAGCTTTAAAGCGTCCACTGGGTAAACTTGTTCATCCAATTTTTATTGGTGGAATTGTTTTACAAGTCCTACTTATTATTGGTATACAACTCACTGGCTTTTTTTTAATTCAAAAAATGAGTTGGTATGTTCCTATAAATGAGTTTGAAACTTATGAAGGTATATACTATAAGTGTTACGAAAATAATGTTATTATTATTGTTTCATACTATATGATTATTGGATTATCGTTTGCTTGTTTAAAAGGGCAGCCTTATCGTAGTCGTTTTTACTATAATTATGTATACGGAATTGTATGCTCAATTTCAATTACTGTTACTCTTTATATAACTATTTACCCGGAACGAAAAGTATTGCTTCTTATGGACTTAGTTGAATCACCAAATCCTGAGCATCCTATTTTTTTAATCGGATTAGCATTGTGCCATTTTTCTTTGTCTCTACTATTAGAATATTTTTTGGAAACGACGATTGCCAAAAAAATTGCTGATTGCATAAGAAGAAAAAAAGTCCCTAAAAACAAATACAAACATATTTTTAAGGAGCTTCACAAAAGCAAAGATTGGCCTTCTCATCAACAAATGACGTTCGGTTGAACTAAGTTATAGTTGTTATTTTGAAATTATAAAAACAAATTTGATTTTGTTGAGCAAATATCAATTTGTTACATACGTATAAATATTTTTAAAACGAGAGAGGAGATAAAATCTAGTTTCTAGACCTCCCATAGTCTAAATAAAATGCTTTAACATTAAAAATAATTTTTTTATTTTTTCATTTAAGCGTTTATTAAAACGGTGCGTGATTTTTAACAATTGTTTTTTTTTTTAATGCGTCATTATAACCATAATTAATTTATAGATTATATGGATTATAAAAATTATAAATTTAGAAAGAAAAATACTCACTTATTTCTGCTTTACTTACTTTTTCATTTTATCGAAAGTTAGATCCATGAAGGAAGTTCTTTAAGAGTTCCTAAAGGAATTTTATATATAACTATACTATATTATTTATATAAAGTATAATTTTAATAGTTTCCGTGCGACGTCACATCTTTTTGTAAACAACATGCGCGCATACTTGTAGGTAGAAAAAATAAAAACGCAAGAACTTTAATGTTTCTTGTATTTCTCTTTTATACCCTAAAATCAATATTTGTACCCTAAAATCAATATTTCCTTTAAAAAAATTATTGAAAGAATAATGATTAAAATTAATTCAAACAAAGTTTAGTAATAAAAAATTTTTTTGTTAATAAAAACTTTGGTTTAAAAAATTTTTTAAACAGATGTTCTTGTACAGATTTTAAACTCATTTTAAATTTGAAAATTACACTTGCTCTTGCAATTTTTCTTCTCTTTTTAAATATATTTTGTATTTGGAAGTCAACAATAACACTTAATTTTTCAAAATAGTTAACAATATCATGAGTGAATATTTTGAAAGTCTAATATTAGAAGAAGCAATAGATTATACAAAACTAACTCTTAAAAATGGGGAAGTTTTACCGTATCCGTTTATAATCGAACCAAAAGAATGGAGCTATGATGTCAATCATTTGCCAAACATTATATGGCAAGACGTTACTCAAGATTTAATTGATACACCTAGCATATACATGAAGGAATCAATCAGAGTCTATAAATCCTTGGGAGCATATGATTACTTCACTTGTTCAAGAATGTTTTTATAATAAAATATTGATTAGGAGCAAATTCTGTTTTATAAAATCATAGGTTATTTTTAACATTTAATTTAAAAATAAAGTTTTACCAAAGAAAAATGAAAATAATTTTTTTTTACATATTTCAAAAACATTTTATTGCCAGAGCTTGTGACACGTCGTAATAATAAATCGACATAAAATAAAAGTTTACCGCATATGCCAAAGACCAAGTTTTGAAAAAATGATATCATGTAATTTCACTAACTGCAAATATGAATGGTTTCATTACGCTTGTGTTGGACTGAAAAGAGCTCCTAAAAGTACTAATTGGTTACGCAAAGAATGTGAAACCAAGTAATAAACAATAACAAATATTACTCTCCTTTAATATGTATTTAGGTTTTAAAACTGTAAAAATTAATTCTATGTAAATTTGTTTTTATTTTACATTAATCGAGTAACTACACTCATATTGAGATTTACAAGAGCACAAATAATAGTCACAATATCATCTAATACATTTGAGTGGTAGGTACAGTCATATGAATAATGCGGAACTTTTTTATTCGACCAATCACTCTTTCCACATGTATGCGAACATTAGATATCTGTCTAAATGTATCCACTTCCCATCCAGATAATTGTTGTCTACCTTTCGTAAACTTTTAAAGTTGCTCCAACAGCATTTAGTTCATCTTTAATATTGAATCCTCTGTCAGCAAAAGCACAGTCTCCAGGATTAAGCTTCTGAAAAAACTCAAACGTTATCTGTTTGTCTGAAACACGACCACCCCAGCCAGGCCCTGCTGGGCCTAGTCTAAATCAAAAAGCAATATTTTTTGTATTTAATAGCCCTAATTTTAGTTTTATTAGTACAATTTAGAGATATAGTAAAGATATAGTATACGTCCTCTTTTCTCATAAGGGATTTTTTCTGATGTAAATTTATAAAATTCAATCCACATTTATTTTTAAATTTGTTTGAGCTACTAACTGCACAACAACTGGTTGGCATAATATATTTCTCGTTAAATCAATGAATCAGTGAATAAATATAAAAAACAAATATGTTTTTACTGGAAAATTTCCGATTATTTGTTTTTCTACCTACAAGTTTGCGCGCGCACCTTTTTTTGAAAACGAGAATGTAAACATTTGAAAGTCATCTTTGCTATTATTCTTTGTTGTTAATTAAAATAATTAATAACAATAATTACAAATACTATTAATTCAGCTTTCAACATCTAATACCATTAGATGTTTAAATTTATTCAGCTTCTTGCATAACAGCTTAAAATGACTCCGGGGTATTTATTTTCCACTCGTGGAGTACTTATTTCTCAGAAAATAGATACTCGTAGAGTACTAAGTATTCGTAAAATATTTAACTCTTATTTCCTAGGAAATAAATACTTCCGAAGTACTTTTTTTGTTGGAAATCTAGTTAAAAATAGTAATAAAAACATTTTATCAACTTGCTGCTCTCATTTTTTTGGGCAGGTGGGGGGGGGGGGGTGGAATATTTTTTTTTGTGAATAGTTTTTGGGAATAGTTTTTTTTGGTCCCAGACTCGAAACCATTGCAATTTTTTTGCAAATCGTCTTTATTTGACATAACTATAAACATAAATGTTTGGAGTTGGCTCCATGTCTAGTAGTTATCTCAAATACCAAAAAATGCTAGATCCGCCTCTGCAAGAATGACTGTTTATTTTTATATATTTTTTTATAAATACTTTATTTTCATAAATTTGTTTATTTGTTTAAAAAAGAGAATACAAATCAAAAAATTTTTGTTAAATTTTATTTAGAAATTTTTATTAACTTTTCTTTATCAGTTGACTTTCTTTAAAAACTTTTTTAATTATTTCAATGTTAAGAAAAAACTTTTTTTTTTCCCTCTAATAACCTAAATGTTCTAAGTTTGAAATAATATGCATACAATTGATAATGTAACATACATAACATAACAACATACAATTGATAATGTTACGTAAGCTGTGACGAGTTTTCTCAAGAATATCATAAAAAGCTTAACTTACCGTGTCAACTTGCATAGACACGGCAAGTTCTAAATGTTTTTTGATGGTCTATTATAAAGTTTTGCTGCTGGTATCTTATATCATTTTACAATCCTAGAGGAAATGCTTTTATATGGGTTCTTTTAAATTATACTGTCTGTAACTTTAGTACTATATGCAATGTTCAATAAGTTTTCTCTCAATCCGCATTTGTTGTTAGATAACGTTTTTTAAGACTATCAAGTCTTATACCTAGGGTCATATGTGTGTTTCTCTGATAAAGAATTTCTTTAATCACGAGATAGATGGTGTAAATATCTTATACAAATTCGTATACTTTAAAGTGATGCATGACAATTTATTGCTATAGACTTAAATCTACTTTTCCGATAGTTGCCCTAGATAAAATAGTTAGTAGCCCTAGATAAAATAGTTAGTGGCCCTAGATATAACTAAAAAAAAAAGCTTATTGTACCTAGGACCACTGATTTTCAAACCTTTCTACATGACTTAATATTTAAGTCATTATACCAATGTTAATATAAAATAATTAGTATAGAAATGTGATCATAAAAGTTTCACATTTTTAGACAAATTTGGGACCTTAAATTAGGGCATTCAAATCTGACCCTAGATACACGAACTTCCCCTACTGCATACCAATTAAAAACTTTATACAAGTATATTTAAGCAGCCGTGGCGCAGTGTTTACAGTTCTGGCTCAGAACCAAGAGGATCGTGGTTCGATGCCAGCACTAGCAAAATAATCGACAATGGTAAGGAAGGAGGCGTGAACTTTCAGGTTAAATGCTCCTTCACGGTCCTCTGTAATAAGACCAATAGGTCTTCTTGGAGCATCTTAATAACCAAACACACACACACAAAAGATTACTCGTTTTACGTATTAATGTAGCAAGTAGTAATCAAAAGAAAAAAATATTAGATGTTACATTGGTTCAACACAATGAAAATCCAGCACCCTTCAATAAAATTCAGTACCATTCAATAAAATTGAGCACCCTATAATAAAATTTAGTACCCTTCAATAAAATTCAGCACCCTTCAATAAAAGTCAGCACCCTTCAATAAAATTTAGTACCCTTCAATAAAATTGAGCACCCTATAATAAAATTCAGTACCCTTCAATTAAACTCAGCATCCTTCAATAAAATTCAGCACCCTTCAATAAAAATTAACTCCCTTCAATAAAAACTCAGCACCCTTCATTAAAATTTAGCACTCTTCAATGAAAATCACCCTTGAATTGTTAATTAATTAAAAACTACTTTACAGACTCTTTCATTTTATTTTTACACCATACATTACCAGTGGCGTCGCGTCATACTCACTAGCCCGTAGACAAAGTATACCCCTTTAGCGACATTTTTGTAATTCAAAAAATGTGAATATAATTGATTATATTCAAGCAATCAAAAATGTTATCTCATCCTCTCGTGAGAGAGGATGAGATAACATTTACGCGTCTATGGACTAAGAAGAAGATTTACGCGTCTATGGACTAAGAAGAAGATGACGTATTTTTAGCAATCAGAAATTATCAAGAGAGGGGCAAATCTAAAATTGAAGTTTCAAATTTTCCATTTGGATAATACAATATATTTCGTGTTTTTTCAATCTTGTAACCTTTTTTAAATATAATAACATACAAACAAAAAATCAAAACAAAACAGCTTGAGCAAAAAAGAAATGTAATTATTAGAAAAGCTTACTTATATTATATACTAGTCTGAATAAAACGTTATATAAGGAATCGTCCCAATAACGTATAATATAACTAGATGCATGACTTTAATTAAAAAGTGAAGCCGACGTCCGCCATCTTGCAGGACGGCAAAAAACTTGAATTCTGAAAGAGCAACTTAGGGATATAAGCTTCATATTAACTGAACCTAAGTTTTTAGAAAGGTTTTAACAGTTTAATTTCTAAGAACCACTATTACTTGTTGAAAAATTGCAAAGATATGATTATTTCGTGCTGTGCATATGGTTGCACAAATCGGCAAAAACTAAAACAAGGCGTGTCGTTTCACGAACGGCTATTTCCTGAGATCGATCCCTGTTTTGATTGGTTAAAATTTTTGAGTTTCGCAGAGTCCGATTTTAAAACATCTCGTTAGCCCACTGATCTATATAATAACTGGATAGCGCATCTCTAATATCAAAACTGAAGCCGATTTTTTTTTGGCGGCCATATTGGGAGGTCCCAAAATAAGTATTGATGCGTTGAAAGTATTAGGAAAACGAACTGCAATTTTTTCAAAAAGCAAGAAAAAAGTGAATGATGTTGATTGATATTTTAGTAAAAGGTGCTGCAAATTTTCAAAAAGCAAGAATAAAATTAATTAAAATGGATTGAGCAAATTTAGCAATAAAAAAAACACGCAACATCAGCAAAATAGTAAAAATCTGTTGTAAAATGTCTAACGAATAATTAGTATTCTTTAAATCATTTCTCTAGATTTTTATGTTGATATTATAGAAAGTATGATAACGAAGTACAAGCTGGAAATATCAAATTCTTAATAGTAAGTTAGTAATCTTTATTGTATGCTAATAATATTAGTAATAAGCTATAATAATAATAGTAATATGCTATCTACAATATTTCTAAAAGTAAGTTATTATTAAAAATTATTATAGTCGCTATTACACTTAATATATATAGAAAATAAAGTCACTATATCTTCTTTAAATACAAAGTTATTGCATGTGTTTAAAAAATTCTTGGTAATGATTACTAAAAAATGTAAACAGAAGGAAAAATTAAAGTACAAGCTGAACAAAATACCGTTTATTGTTGGTAATATTTAACTTATATATTATATATTATAAGGTAATATATATATATATATATATATATATATATATATATATATATATATATATATATATATATATATATATATATATATACATATTTTATATATATATATAGTTACGCGGATATCCCGATTTACGGAACCGATTTTTGTGCTAAAATTTTGGTTCTCGTTTTTTTCACTCTTTTTTAAGGCAGCCTGAGGCAGACGTAGTTTTGTGGAATTTCTTTTTAGAAACAGATATACACATAGATACTTTTTGGAAAGAAGAAAAGCTAATCTTGCTTTATTTAAAAAATTTATGCATAGTTATTACACTTTTTTATCGATTATTTTGCTTCTGAATATTTGGTTGGTGTTCTCACATGAATTTGTAGTAGAAGAAATGTTGAGCCGGCTTTTTTTTTTATTTAGACATATTTCTACACGCATTTTCAATGGGCATGCCAAATTTCAACGAAAAATAATTGGTAGCAGATAGTTTAAAATGTATTATATTACTTATACCACTTATTTTAGGTAGCCTTAGGTAAACGTTTTTTTTTTGTGTTTGTTTTAAGAAACATGCATAAACATAAATTATTTTCATAAAGAAGAAAGGTAGATCTAGATTTTTATATGACTTTTATGCATGGTTACCCAACATTTTTATGTATTATTTTGCTGACAATATTGCATGAAAATATTGTCCCTGTTCTCACATTAATTTAATGTCGAAGGAATGTTGAGCCGGCTTTTTTTGTTAGTTTTTCTATATTTTACATGCATTTTCTAAGCACCTGCCAAAAATCAACGAAAAATAATTGGTAGCAGATAGTATACTAGGTGTTAGACTTTTGGTACATAATTTTGGTTTTTCTGTTGTTTTTTTTCGTTAAGCGTGTTACGGGTGTGGATAGGGGGGCCGACTATACAAAAACATAACAAATCCCAATATCGTATTATTTTGAATTTTATTTTTAGACTAAAAAAAAAAATGAATACTAACACTGTTTGTAACAGAGATGTTGTTAGATCTATAACAGATAGTAAGTTTAATTTCTTTTATAATAATATCAATAATAACTATTTTAAATCAAAAAAATGTTTATATATCATTTGTTAATACTTTCTTATTTAAAATTCTTTTTTATGTAACTATAATTTATCTGTTTGTATATTATAAAAACAGATTAATTCTTAATCTGTTTTTATATGTTTCATTAAAAATAAGATTAATGCTTCAATTTAAAACTTTGCTTTTGAATGTATTGTTAACTATTAGTATCTGTTGTCAATTTTATTATGACACAACATACAAATCAGATAATTCATTGGTTTATTACTTGCAAAAATCTTGTTAGCATTTTTCAAATATAATAAAACTTATAATCTTGTTATCATCTTTTATTATTTTTGGATTGTATACTTCTTTATCTTTGGATTATTATTTAAATCATAATACAAGCATGCCTAATGTTTACATGTTGTTTAGATCCTGCTGCACATTATGAAGCTTTTTTGAGATATCATAAGTATAAATAACATATTTTATATATAACCACAACCAATATAATGTAATTAATATATAAACAAAGTGAATAACCATTCCTAATGTTAGCTTGTTGTTTATTAATATATTTTCTTTACATTTTCACTGTTAGTTTTCATTATGTTAATACAGTTGTTGCATCTTCCACATAACTATGATTCTTTCATAATTTCATAGTGTTTTGTTGTAATTATACACTTTTTTTGTTATTTTTAGTTCAATCTACCCAGCCTACCACAGGTAAGTTTGTAACCTACCACAGGTAAGTTTGTATAGGATAACTAGATTATCAAATATAAGAATGTATATCTTGGTTTAATTTATGTTATTTTTGATCTTCATTCCTTTTATCAGTTGCTACGGTTTGTTATTTTAAAAGCTAGTACTTTTTAATCTGTAAATAGATTTAATACCAATTTCAAAATCGTCAATTGCAAAATTTATTTTTTTTATTACTTTTTTTACCTTTAGCAACATCTTCATCTGCAATTAGTGGTAAGTTTAGCAATTATTAATTTTTAATTTTTGCATTTCTTGAACATTGCAAATTTATTTTTTATTAAAACTTTTTAGCTCTAGTTCCATCCTCAATTGCATTGAGTGGTAAGCTTAAAAATATTTTTATTGCATCCTTCAAAAAGCCTGTTCATGTATGTATGTATTTCGGATCAATTGCAATATTAATTTTTTATTACACTTTTTTTAACTTAGTTCCATCTACATCTGGAATAATTGGTATGTTTACAAAATTTTACCTTTTTCATATGTTTATGCATTTCTTAGCAATCACAATATTTATTTTTATTTCAACTTTGTTAACCTTTAGTTACATCTTCAGCTGCTACAAGTGGTACGTTTATAAACTATTATTTTCTAATATGTGTATGCATAATTTACATGTGTAAAAGTATTTTTTTAATATGTGCATGCATATCTTATCGATAGCAAGTAAATTGTATTTTTATTTTTAAAAAATTTTACCTTTGGTCCAGGGGTGCTGGAAGCTCCAGCAGAAGAGGAAATCGTGGAGGAGCTCGTGGGCGAAGACGGAATGGTGGCGGCCTTGTGAATGGTGGCATCCACTATTACTAGGCGCCACCACTCCTTTATTTTTTTTTTAAATAAATATATAACATTATCAAGTTTGTTTTCCATTTTGTCCGAATTTTCGCAATTATTAACATTTGATTTATTTATTTTAAATCTTTCACAAAATGGTTTAAAAGCAAAGCATTGACAGATGTAGTAGTTTGCAAGGGACCTGTTTTGTATCTTTTCAATGTAATTAAAAGTTTTAGGATTTTTTGAGGTTTTGAAATTTTGAGGTTTTCTCATAGCCTATATTAAATGCAGTTTCAAATTTATATGTAATGTTTTATTGAGTTGATAAATGTTAAATATCTTTTCCATACCTAATTACTGTTCTTTATTTTGTTTGGTTTATATACTTAATTTTTGAGTTAAGAATATTAATTGGTTTTAAACCAGTTTAATTGTTTGATTTTAAACCAGGTTAACTTATGTTTTCAGTTCCTAAATATTATAATTATGTAACCATTACTTGTTTGCAGAAGGTATGTATGAGATTTTTTTTCACATGTTGTATTATAATGCTATTAATTATTAACAAATTTTTATATATTGTTTGTTTACTTTTCAAAAAATTAAATTAAAAGTATGGTATATTAACTCTTTGTGTGTGTATATATATATATATATATATATATATATTATATATATATATATATATATATATATATATATATATATATATATATATATATATATATATATATATAGGTTCAAAAAAAAGTGGAGTTATGTTTGCGGATACAGTAAAAAAAGATTAATCTTACATATGGTGCAGAAGGGGATATCACCTTGGAGGAGGGCGTAGGCGAAGAAAGAATGGTAGCAGTTGAAGAAGAAGTTTTTTGTATTAAAAATATATATTTAACATTATCAAGTTTGTTTTACATGCTGTCTTAATTTTTACAATTATTAAAGTTTAATTTTTTTTCCAAAATAATTTAAAAATGAAACACTGACAAGTGAACTAGTTTGTAAGAAAAATATTTTTTTTCAATGTCTTTAAAAATTGTAGTATAAAAATTATTAAAGTTGTAACTATAAATAGTTTTCATATTTTATGTACTAAAAGAATTTTTGAAGGATTTCTTAGCCCATAATAAATATAATAAATATATGTGTAACTTTCAATAGTTGATAAATGTTAAGAGTCTTTTGCATTTGTACTATTTATATTATATGTACTAAAAGAATTTTTGAAGGATTTTGTAGCCCATAATAAATATAATAAATATATGTGTAACTTTCAAAAGTTTATACATGTTAAGAGTCTTATACATTTTTACTATTTATATTTTAGTTTATTGAAACTGTTTCTTTGACATTCATTAATCTTAAACTTGTTTGGCTTATGTTTACAGTTCCTAAAAATTATATTAGCATTGTTAATATTGAAATACTTCTTCCTTGCAACCAATACTTGTTTTGTGAGGTATGAACGAGATTTTTTAATTATATTTTATTTAATACATTTGTTTACATGTTGCATTATAATGTTATGGAATGTTAACAAATTATTATATGTTATTGATTTACCTTTTAAGAAATTTAATTAAAATTATAATATAGTAACGCTCAATATACATTTTAAAGGAATTATGGGTCCAAAAAAGAGTGGATGTGTGTTACAGGATGGAGTGAAAAAGAATTTAGCTTGCAAATATGGTACAGCAAGTTGTGTAGCTTGCAAATTTTTTTTGATAGACGGCTTTGGCTTACCTTCTCGTGGTGTCTATTGTTAAAAATGATTTATTTAGTTTCATTATTGGAATTTTAAATAATATCATTTACTAAAAGCCAAGACATAAATTCTATAATTTGTATTTTAAAACGTTTTAAAACTGTGGGTAATTTTTAGGGTGGATACTCCAACCTGCATCTTGTAATGTGGTAAGAGTTATGTCTCGCTTTTTACACAATTTAAAGACATTTTTGAAATTTTTATTGATATTTTTTTAAAATTTAAATAAGAAGAGGTGGGGGGGGGACGTTGGGCGTGGCACACACCCCTCCCCTCACTAACATGGTAAAATAATCTTAAATACTAATTTCTCTTTTTAAATTAACTCAGTTTAAAACCATTTTTTAAATATCTTTTAAAATTTTTTTTTAGGTTGGAGAAGACTGAGAGGAAGGGGGGAGGGAGGGGCGTTAAGCGTGTCATCGTTCCGCCCCTAATGTCAATTTATGCACCACTTGTATATTCTGTTAAGTAAAAAAATATAATTTAAAGTCTTTAACACAAAATATAATCAGTGTTTTTTAGGCTCAAATATTTATAAGATGGTAACATTTCACTACAAGGGTGTTAAAACATAACAAATACATCCACCCTTTAATCTAAAATAGACCAATAATATTTGGAAAAGTAATGGAAGCAAATTAGAACAACTTTTTGTGTATAAAGATAACAAATTTTATCAGCAAAATACTCTTTCGTGTGAAAAACTTGCATTTTTTTAAGGTTTCGATGGTGTTCCGTTACCCCCTCTGGCCCTCTAGACACCCCTTTATCTATAGAGCTATATGAACTTGTAGCCTACTATTACATCTATCTTTTGATACCAAGGTATAGGCATTTGGATAAGATTTGACAAAGTTATAACAATTTCAGTGAAAAAAAAATTAATTTTGGAACCAGTTCCTTCAAGAAATCCATATATTGAAAATTTGCTACTAAAAACGTCATAACTTTTTTTTAAATTGTTCGTTTTTAATAATTTTTTCACCATTAAAATACATTTTTGAAGGGCTTTCTAATGATATATAACATTCTAGTATATGTTCAATTAAAAAAAATCAGTCCACGTACCTAATATATATATATATATATATAAAATATATATATATATATATATATATATATATATATATATATATATATATATATATATATATATATATATATATATACACACTGTGTCAAAAAAGTTTTCATCCACTTATCTTGCACATTTTAAAAATGCAATAACTTTTTATTCAGCAAAGATGCAAGCATGATATAAACTAAATTATATCATTTAAACATTTAAGAAATATTGTACAAAAAAAGTTTTTTAAAGTAATGAGTTACAAATAAAATACAGCATTTTGGAATAAAAGATAGACATCTTTGTCTCAAAAAAGTTTTCATCCACTTTACAAAAATCAAATAAAATTGTCATACGAACTCAATTTATTAGTGTTTTAATAACTTGTGTTTCCACCACGAGCTTTTATTATTTCGTGTAGTCTGTTTTTCATTGAACAAACTAATTTTTTAGTAATTTCTGGAGTGATTAAGCCCCACTCTTTCATAATTACTAATTGGAGTTGTTGTTGATTCCTCACATCGTGGGTCCTAATTCTTCTATCCAATTCATCCCACAGATGTTCAATAGGATTCAAATCTGGAGATTGTGGGGGTGTATGAAGTTGCTTAGCTATTTTAAATATAAGCCATTCCTTGACACGTTTGGCAGTATGTTTTGGATCGTTATCTTGCTGAAAAGTAAATGACCTAGTAAGTCCCAAGTTGTGGGCACTTTCTTCCAGATTATTTTTTAGAATGTTTAAATACACATTTTGATCCATATTTCCATCAATGAAAACCAAGTTTCCTACACCTGAAGCACTCATACACCCCCACACTAAAACACTTCCTCCGCCATGCTTCACCGTTGGACACAAGTTTTGTTTTTTAAATGCTTCATTTGGTTTTCTCCAAACTTTAACTCTTCCATCTGATGAAAACACATTAAATTTTGATTCATCGCTGAAAAGGACCGATTCCCAGAATGTTTGTGGTTCATTGATATAAAGTTTTGCAAAGTGTAGTCGTTTGGCTTTGTTGACTTTGCTGATATAGGGCTTTTTCAATGGTACTCTACCATTGTATCCAGCTCTTCTTAAGGTTATTCTAACAGTTTCAGGGTCCACTTTTAAATTGTAATCATTTTGCAGCATTCCAGCAAGTTTTGGAGCACTTATTTTAGGATTCTGGATGACTGTTCTTAATATAACTCGTCGATGCAATACTTGAATTTTATTTGGACGCCCTGTACGTGGCTTATCAGCAATTTTTTTGGTGGTTTGGTATTTCTTAATAATAGACTGCACAGTTGCACGTGATTTCTTTACTATTTTTCCTATATTTCGCTGTGATTTTCCCTCTTTCCATAGTCTAACAATAAGCAATCTAATTTCCTCTGCAACTCTCATTTTTATTAATAATCTAACAAAAATAAAAAATATAAAAAACTCATATAAAAAAAAAAAAAATACAAAAATCTTACTAAATCTAATTTATATTTTAAAAATGATACTTTAATACTGATTTAATAACAAATTGAGGTTGGAGTGCAGGGTGGTTGAAAACTTTTTTGGCGCAAAAACAGGCATTGTTTATGTTTAAATGTTGTATTTTAATTTCTATTCATTATTTTGTAAAATCTTTTTATACAATACTTCTTGAATGGTTAACTGATATAATTAAGTTGAAATTATGCTTATATCTTTGCTGAATGTAAAGTTATCACGTCTGAAAGATGTACAGGATAGGTGGATGAAAACTTTTTTGACACAGTGTATATATATATATATATATATATATATATATATATATGCTTACAATAAAACATGTAAAACTTGTCTTTATTGGTGATTAAATAATACTAATTTACTAAATTTTTTTCGAATATTTTTTCCTGCCACTTTCTCAGTGGCTTGTTTTCCAAGATCATATAGTCTCACTTTGCAATAACAGTGAGAGATTATTTTAATTAACTTAAACACGTGATTTTCATTAATCCCAGTATCAAACATGTGTTCATCCAAATCTTTAAATATATCAGAACCTAAGTCTTCTAAAACTGAAATAGATATAGCTTCTGGGATGTTCTTGGAATGTGGCAGTTTTCCAGGTATTGTTGCTAGCATTCTCACAATTTTTTTTTCAGTTTCTTCACAAACAACAATAACATCTTTTTTTGGTTTTATAAGGCCACCACTATCTTTTACTTTAAGAAAATTAGATTCTGGAACATTACAGCATAACATACAAAATATTTGTTTTTTACCATTCCAACAACGAAACCTGATATATAAGAAATAGCTGCCTTTTTATACTCAGTTAGCAATGAAATATTACAAATAAAAGAATAATCGTGATCAATTAGCTTAGCTGGTCTTTCGGAAAGGTCGTATTTTCTCATTATGCTAATTGAGGTTATATCTATACTCTCATTGCTTACTGTAACAGAATCGTCTAAGATGTTTAAAATTTGTGCAGTGTTTAGTTTTTCACAATTCCCTGAACCTCCTTCAATATGGCTTCGAAGTAAAAGTCGCTTATATGCAGCAGTGAATTGTTGTGCTGTTGGATTATTGTTAAATCCTCCTGATCCTCGGATGGAGTCAAAAAACAACTCAAGGTGGTCTTGACTTAACTTGTATGTTAGAAGATACTTTAAAGGTGCTTCAGGAATTTCAACAAGGTTATAAAATATCTAAATACACAAACACAGATATGTATATATATATATATATATATATATATATATATATATATATATATATTCATATATATATATATATATATATATATATATATATATATATATATATATATATATATATATATATATATATATATATATATATATATATTCATATATATAAATATATAAGTCATTTTTATTATTTATAATTTTATAATATTTTAAAAACCTGTTTAACACTTTTAATTGCCATTAAAAATCCGATGAATCCAGTTTTTTTTCTGGTTGTATGCAATAGTTTTTTAGACGAGTCTTTTAAATTTGAAATGTATTCATATGCTTCATCAAGAAATTTATCCCACAAATGCTTATTACTCATTTTTAATGGTGATTTATAACCTTTGGCAAATGGGTTTCGTGAGTTCAAAATGTCAAATAATCTATCAAATATTCTAATAAAATTGACAGTTGCTTCACTTCCTTGAAACTGTATCAATTTAAGATCTTTGCAGCAAAACTATTGCATTTGCTACACTTGAACTAATTGCTTGAGCAGCAAGATTCACTTTCATTTTCTGTTGCCTCCAATTGACATGTGCCAGTCTTAATTTGTTTCCGAGTTGTAATCCTTCATTTTCTTGCAGCATTTGAAGATACACTATATATTTCCATGATATTATAATGTTTGCATTATCAACCAAAAAATCACTCTGCCAAGCAATTTTTAATAAGTTTTAGCATATGGCAAATATCGAGCAGAGTATAAATTTTTTTATTTGAGCTAAGAGGATTAGTGAAAGATGAATTCATTTCTAAAGCATTAATTGAAACACCAAGGTTTGATAACATAGAAATGTGACACGAGGGTCCATCACATGTTAGGGATATAACTTCAACACCAACATCTGTCAATCGTTTTATACATATATTTACAATGTTTGCTCGTTCAGCGCCGTTTAAACCATCTATAAAAAAATATCCGCATGGAACTTTCTATGAACTGTTTATACTAACCACCATGAGAACTAGAGCGTCTTTTGCAACAGGAGATGAATCATCTTGTATACCATTTCCAAGATCAACATACCCCTTAAATATTTTCCCATCCCATGATATGTGTTTTTTAATAGCCATTTCATCTAGCATAAGCGAGCAAATGACTTTAGACCCTAACTTTTCAGCTTCGTTAACCTTATTTTTAAGTGCTGCAAATGCTGGTTTTGTAAAACCTGGTTCTGCTGAGACCTTGCCATACCATTTTCTTATTTGTGATTGATGTGGTAAATTAAAATTAAATGTTTTTCGCACATATTCGTAAGCTTTACTTGAATAAAACTGTAGGGTAAGTGCAAACGATTTAATTTCTTCTGAATATTGACATCCCTTATTGTTATTTTTTCTTTTTATCATTCTTCTGGCTACAGCAAGGGGGACTGTTTTTGATAGCATTTCTTCACAATTTGATGATATTTTGTGTTTTTGATGTAGTATTTTTATGACTGATTTAAGAGACGTTATACATTTTTTCATTCTTCTAGATTTTTGCTGCTCTGCTTTTACCTTTTTTTATAAAGACTGAATGATCTTGATTTTTCGATCTGTTAACAGTTTTTCTGGTGTTAAAATGGAATTACATGTTTTTATAGGAGAGCTAAATTTCATGCAGATAGGTAAAATACTAGTTTCAGAATCACTTATCTCAGAATTAGAAATACATCTTTCAGTAGGACTTTTTCTCTCTTTCGTTGTCTAAAAAATACATGAGGTATGTATATATATATATATATATATATATATATATATATATATATATATATATATATATATATATATATATATATATATATATATATACTATATATATATATATATATATATATATATATATATATATATATATATATATATATATATATATATATATATATATATATATATATATTTATATATATATATACATAATATATATATATATATATATATATATATATATATATATATATATATATATATATATATAATCGTTTTATTTTTTATATTGTACTACTAGAAGGAACCACTAAGTTGTGTTTACTCACAGAGCTTAGCTAATAGTTCATGCAGCATTTATAAAATGATAGCATGTACTCATCAAAGTAAGTTATGACAAGTACAGTGTTTTAGCTGCTTACCTTACAGTTGTGTTATAAACCCTCTAGCACACTGCATAGGGTAATTAAGAACTAAAAGGTACATATAGAACATAGGTACATATAGAAATAGCCTTTAGAATATAAATAAAACCATGGTTGATCATATACCTTTTTTAAGTGGTCTGGAAAATTTTTAAATCTTTTTGGCAAAGAATTTTTCCTCAACCTAACTGTTTGTCCAGTTCTGTCAATATCCTTTTCCAAAAAATGATCAGAGCATATCAGACTGCTAACTCCTGGACTCCATTCTTGACGATGTATTCTGTTGATCCATTCTTTTCTTTTTTCAGTGTTAGAAGGAAATCTGAATAGAATTAAGTAGTAAAAGCGTGTAATATTTAATTAAGTTTTTTGTATAATTCTCCCTTGGTTGTAAAACTATATATTATATAATGTAAAAAAACTAATGTAATTTACATTAGTTTGCTTACATTATGTAAACTAAGTAAACGAATTGAAAAATTAAGAAAGTTACTTATGAAACGTTCTAGGAAATTTTCGTTTTAGTGATGATTCTTCATCAGAAGGTCCATCGCTATCACTTCTTTTACCACCACCATACTTTCTCTTATTGCAACCAAATGCACAACATTGTGACCCTCGCTTTACAGAATTTTCTCCAGACATTTAAAGAATATCTTTAATAATGTTTTTAATTTACAAATAATATATAAATTAATATATATTATATTATAAATTATATTATATATAAAATTATAAATATAATATTGTATATATATATATATATATATATATATATATATATATATATATTATATATATATATATATATATATATATATATATATACAATAATGATATAAAAATTTCTCTTATATTTAATTAAATTTGAATTTATATTATATAAAAAAAAGTGAAATTAAGCAACTAAAAAAAGAAATATCATTATTATTATATTATTATTATATATTTTTATTTAAACTCAATTACAGTTGAACAACTTTGCCTTTAAAATTACGATTACTTTTACAATTTATAAAATAAATTCAGAAAAAGTTTTTTTTTTTTTTTTTTTTTTTTGTTCTTTTGTTTCCGGTTCCTCTTCCACTGCTTGAGTAGCATATGCCAATGGCATAGCAAGATGGATATATTAGAAGCCAACTTTGTTGAATATGTTGGCCCCTATAATATGAAAGCCTTTACTTCCTAGTCGATTCGCCGCTTTTTTGACAATAAAGTTTGAGTCATCGTTCATTTTAAACATATTAGCCAAAGATGGATGGCACACTCCCGACGATGCCGACATTACTATTTTTGTTGCATGAACCTTTCTTCGCTCCCCCAAGGTGTCAAGCTTTAGTTCTTCCAAAAGGGGAGCTGAATGAGTGTTCCTAGGTTTGTGACATACAATTCGCACACACTGCTTTTGTATAACGTCAAGTCTCTTTAGTTGTGCTTTGGATTGACCAAGGTACAATATGCTGGCATACTCTAGTTGACTTCGTATAAGTCCTGTATACGCAATTTTCAAAAGTTCCCTTGGAAGCCTGACAGATGCTTTTGCCAATATTCCCATACTAGAGTGACATTTTTTAACGGTTGAATCTTTTTGTTCTTTGAATTGGAGATGTTGATCTATAGTGACCCCTAATAGCTTCACATGAGTTACTGGTTGAACCTCAATATTTCCAATTTTAATGTGTATGTTATCAGGAAGTTTTTTTATCGGTGATTTGAAAACTATAAGTTGCGTTTTACTGGAGTTGATGGTGAAACCATAATCAACACAGAACTTATTTGTATCTTGAAATGCTTTGCTTAGTTTCTCAGTGACAACTTCTATTGAGCTGTCTGCAGCTGATAGGGTAATGTCGTCTGCAAATAAATGAGATTCAGTTGTTAATGCTTGTGGAAGTTCTCTCATGTAGATTTTAAATAGTTCAGGACTAAGACCACCACCTTGAGGTACGCCTCTTGTTATCGACTTCCATTGGGTAATCTTATTACCGTTTTTCACCCTCTGAACCCTTCCTTCTAGGTAATTTTGAAATAATTTACCAGCTTTTTGGCTAAGTCCTATTTTAGCAAGCTCATTTAGTAGGTTTTGATGTGGAACACTGTCAAATGCTTTTGTTAAATCTATTAATAGGGTGCCTACAAGTTTTCCTTCATTTAGCGAGCTATACCAGAAGTTAGTTGCTGTTATTAATGCTGTTTCACAGTTGGAGTTTTTCCTGAAGCCAAATTGCTGGATTGGTATTAATATCTTAGCTTCACTATATTCGGATAGTTGTCTGCATATTATTTTTTCATAAACTCTCGAAAGTAATGGTAATACTGAGATTGGGCGATAGTTTTCCAGATCAGATTTACTGCCTTTTCCCTTCCATATTGTTGTAATATTAGCTTTTTTCCAGATGTCAGGAAATACACCCTCATCTATAGATTTGTTTAAAATGATGGTTAGATTTGTTGCTAGAGAATTGGCGATTCGTTTGATTAAAAAAGCTGAGAGTCCATCATGCCCAGCTGATAAGTTGTTTTTTATTTGGTTAAGTACGTTCAACACGGTTTCTATTTTTACTTTCTTAAAACTAAAGCTGTTGATTTGATCACATCCGTCTGGCCATACAAGTGAAGTCCTGTCTTTGCATTGAACTATTGAAGCTAGATGGTCATTTAGATTGTCTAAATTGATTGTATTTTTATCAAGGGTACGATTTTTATCTTTAGTATTGAAACACATTTGCTTAATATATTTCCAACCATCTTTAGGGTTTTTGCTATGAAATGCTTCTGTTCCTTTTTCTATTTCAAACTTCCTTATAAGGCTTCTGATCTGTTTTTTAATATCCTTAAGTTCTTTTTCTTTTTCATTTGTAAAGTCTATATATTTTCCCCTTTTTTTAGCTAAATAATCTCTTCTTTTTATCATAATTTTTTTTTTTTTTTTTTTTTTTTTTATTTCATAATATTTCTTTCATAATATTTCATAATATTTCTTATAAACAAATTTTATCCGTGGGACCTCCCAATATGGCGCTGGTGAAAATAAATTGGCTTCAAAAAATACGTTATTTTCTTAGGAGATGCGCTATCCAGTTATTATAGAGATCAGTGCGTTAGCCGGACTTGAGGAAATTTCACAGGTATGTTGAAACACTTGTACTTACTATACTAATAATACACTTATACTTAAAGTGTATTACTGTCATTATTTGTATAAGTTATTGTTAGGCATATTTTTAATTGTGTATTATTGGTTTTATATTATGTATTATTTTATATTGTTTTGTTATTAGTGTATTACTATTATAATAATAGTTATATTTAACAAAAAAAGTTACCTCACTTGTATAGAAAACTGTTATAAAGCTTAATAAATTGTATAATAGAACACTAATTATTCATGTATGTTCTATAACAGATTTTAATACAAGTGAGGTATAATTGCTATAGAAGTAGGGTTGCCATTCTCCTCTTTTTTCCGTAGGAGAATGCGGCGCTAAACTAATTAAAATTGAAGTTTTCACTGCGCTCTCCTACGGAAAAAAGAGGAGAATGGCAACCCTATATAGAAGTGAGGTATAATTACAATACAATGTACTACACAGTTGATTTTTAGCAATTGTTAAACTGAATGTTTATATACTTCATATTATTTTTAGGTTTCCATTAAAAGATGAAAATAGAAGCAAGTTGTGGCTAGTTGCACTGAAACGATATAAGTTTATTTCTAAAAAACATCATTATGTCTGTAGTGAACATTTTCTTACAGAAGATTTTCTAGTACGCCCTGGATATGAAATAAAGAAATTGCGTCCCAATGCCATACCCTCTGTTTTCAATTTTCCAAAGCATTTACTTCATGAAAAGAAAAATCATAAGTTACCAAAAAAAAGAATTGTGCAAGAAATATTTCAGACCAGTACCACAAGTAATGCTTGCTCATTAGGTGACAATAATATACATGAAAGAGAACATAAGAAACAGCTTATTGAATCACAAAACGAACAGCTTCTGAAAAAAAAAGTTAAGTGTTTACAACAAAAATTGCGTCGCAAATCAAGGAAGATTAATAATTTATCTCAGGTTATTAAATCTTTTAAAGACAAAAAATGGATTTGTAAATACGCAGCAAATTTTTTAAATGAAAATTTTTCAGGACTTACAGCTAATATGTTTACAAATGGAATTAAAAATTTAAAAAGAGATCCAACAGGCAAACGATATTCAGAAGAAGTTAAAAAGTTTGCTTTAACTATTTAGTTTTATTCAACTCGTGCTTACGAATATTTGCGTACAGTTTTTAAGTTGCCTGCACCAAGTTCATTGTCCAATTGGACATCATCTGTGAGTTTTGACCCTGTTTTTAATAATGCTGTGTTTGATGAATTGAAAGTGCTTGCTGAAAATGATATAATGTATCGAGATGCAGCAACTGAAGCGCTTGTATTTTTTCTTGTTGGTTTGCAAAGTTATTGGAAGTATCCAGTTGGTTATGTACTTATTCATAGGTTGACAGGGCATAATTTAAAAGCATTGGTTCAGACTTGCTTGCAAAAGTGTGAATCAAGTAACATTAGAGTTCACACTTTGACGTGTGATGGAAGTCCAGTGAATACCCGGTGGGAAGCGAGCTAGCGATTAGCTAGCGACTAGCTAGCTTTATAGCGATTTTCGAGCGATTTTTTTTTTCTTATTTAATTCTTTCCCTAAGTCTTTAACATCATTAAAAATTTGATTTTTAGTGTTGGATCTATTATAATTATGAAAATAATTGAATTTTAAACATTGCGATATTGTAACGATACATCGCTAGCTATATATCGCAGTTTTTTAGTCAGCGATTTTAATACGATATGACGCTAGCTACATATCGCATTTGTTTAGCTGGCAACTAGATAGCGATATATCTATAGCTATTCGATAACTACATATCGCAGCTTCTTAGCTATCAATTTTATTACAATTTATCGCTAGTTACATATCGCAGCTTTGTAGCTAGCTACAAGGTAGCCAAAAATCGATAGCTAGTTGATAGCTACATAACGCAGTTTTATAGACAGCGATTTTATTACAAAATGACGCTAGCTACATATCGCATTTGTTTAGCTGGCAACTAGATAGCGATGTATCTATAGCTATTCGATAGCTACATATCACAGCTTCTTAGCTAACGATTTAATTACGATTAATCGCTAGTTACGTATCGTAGCTTTGTAGCTAGTTACAAAATAGCCACAAATTGATAGCTAGTTGATAGCTACATATCGCAGTTTTTAGATAGCGATTTTATTACGATTTATCACTAGTTACATATTGTAGCTTTGTAGCTAGCTACAAGTTAGCCACAAATCGATAGCTACTTGCTAGCTATATAATGCAGTTTTATTGACAACGATTTTGTTACGATTTATCGATAGTTTCATATTTGTAAGCCTTTTTAGCTAGCTACAAGGTCGCCATAAATAATGCTAATAATAATTGAACTTTAAAAGTAAAGATTTTATTATGATATGTCGACAGCTACACATCGCAGCTTTTTAGCAATCGATTTAAATGCAAAATGTCGATAGCTGCATATAGTTGTGATTTAGCTAGCTAGAAGATAACGAAAATTCTTTAGCTACAAATTAGGGCTTATAAGCTATCTATATTTTAGCACGAAATGTCGATAGTTTTTTAAACAGTTGTAGTTTATGCGCACTGTTACAGACGTATGGAAATAAAATTTTGGTCAGATGGTAGATGAGCGTAGTAAGTTTTAACTATAAATAATAATATTTTATTTAGTAAAGATTAACTACGAATAATAATATTGTATTTTGTAAATTAAAAACATCGATGGTGTTTTTAATTTACTAAATACAATATTATTATTTATAATTAAACTTAGATGGTGTTTTTAATTTACTAAATACAATCTCGTCATATATATATATATATATATATATATATATATATATATATATATATATATATATATATATATATATATATATATATATATATATATATATATAAATATATATATATGTATATATATATATATATACATATATATGTATATGTATATATATATATATATATATATATATATATATATATATATATATATATATATATATATATATATATATATATATTTATATATATATGTATATAATTTTAATGCAAGACCGGAATTTTTTTATTTATTTTTATTTTATTATTTGATAGACTGACTGCCCAAACCAAACCTTCAGTCGATGTAGCAGCACTCCTTTGCGAGTCAGGCTATAAGGTAGTCAATATAGCAACACTCGCACATGATTTACACTAAAAAAAATAAAAACAAAAACATTTTATTTAAAAAATAAAAAAAAACATTGTTTATATTTTCAAAAACATTCTTAATGTTTTTAAAAACATTCTGGTCAATTAAATTTGCGTTTTTGCGGTTTTTTTAAAAAATAATTAAGTTAATGGTTTTAACTTTATGACAACACGGAAATGTCAAAAGTAATTAAAAGTGACGTAACTTGTTGTCAAAAGAATCATTTTTAACCTTCCGTACTCTCAAAGCCATTAATTTATAGAACTCTCGCTCGCTCGCTCGCTCGCTCTCTCTCTCTCTCTCTCTCTCTCTCTCTCTCTCTCTCTATATATATATATATATATATATATATATATATATATATATATATATATATATATATCTATATATATATATATATATATATATATATATATATATATATATATATATATATATATATATATATATATATATATATATATATATATATATATGTATAGCTATATCTGTAAAAAAAAATTAAAAAACTATATAAACTTTAATTTTTATAATACAGTTGGGTTATTTCTATATTATAATAAAGTTTATTTTTCATTTAAAAAATCTAAATACTTTTGTTTTCTCGATTAAAAACGCATTAACGCGTGTCATGAAATTGCTGTCTAGAAGTTTTAATTAACATACTTTAGTATACCGCATTACGCAATTTAGTATACCGCATTACCAGTTATACAACTAATGATTTTTGGCAATATTTTACTAACGACTTAATTTGTCATATTGAAATTTACTATACATAACCAACAATTTTATCGATATTTCTTTTTTCGCAGTATCACTCTACTATTCATATTGTTTTAAAAATATCAATATCGATATCAAAAATGGCATGTAAAAGATCTAAAGATAAACCTTCGGAATGCAACAGCTTTCTTCAAAGCTCTAAACGGATGGGCCAAGTTGCAACGGTAATTACATTTCATTTATTTGATCTATATGTAGGACTAATAATTTAACTCGCATTTTCCTCTTTTACTTTAGTTTTTATTATGTTACCGTAAACCGTTACTTTGAGCGTTTTTGAGGGTTACTTCGAGCGTTACTTTGCTGTTGAGCTTTACGAGGGTTACTTTGAGCGTTTTTGAGATATTTTTACTTGCTTTTTCCTCACTATAGGCAATATTTAAAATTTAACAAAATGAATATAGGGGCTAAGGTTGATTCATACATAATTCAAATTCAAAATATTATTTAAATAATATTAATTTAAACAGTTTAATATTAATTTAAACAGTCATTTAAAGTTCTTTTAAAATCATTTTCTTGTTATACGATATTTATGTTTTATAAAATGAGTTTTTAAAATCATTTTATTATTTTTAAAAACCCTTTTTTGCGTTACCATTAAATAAAATGTTTAAAAAAAGTTGTCACAGACTTATGTCCAATGTTGGTTGTTTCCTAATTATTGAAATTCCATTTACTATAAAATTTTTGGTATTACATATTTAGTTTTAAATAATAACGGTCTTGTTTAAACGCATCAACGTTTTTGCTTTTGTATAAAACCAAAAACGTTGATGCGATTCTTAAAAACGTTAAATTGCTGAAAACCTCAAAAATCATACAATAAAAAGCTTTAATTTTGTAGTTTAAAAGTTAAACAAATTTTCAACTAATAATAATAAAACGATAAGTTTGTTATTTTTTAACTGTTGATTTTTAGTTCAAACTAATGAAGTTTGTTTTGTTTTCATTTTACATTTTTTCTAAAAATGTTGAAGTGCCTAATACAGTAGCGTTTAAGCTAGCTAGAAGATTACAAAAAGTCTATAGCTATTTGCTTGCTACATATCGCAGCTTTTTTTTAGCTATCTATATTTTAGCACGGAATGTCGATAGTTTTTTATACAGTTGTAGTTTCGGCCCACCTTTGAATGTGAGCATTTTTAAACTAACTCAATAAATTATTTTTATTGTAATCAATGCACAAAGCATTGCATAAAATGTGTTGAGTATTTAACTTAGGTAAAGTTGAGTTGATTATGAGCTGTATTTATTATGATTTCTTTTGTCCTTTTCTAGTAACAGATTTTTGTATATGTCAAGGATTAACCTTTTTTGGATATTTCCAGAATTCTGGAAATTTTTGTAACTTTTTTTGTGCTGGATATCTAAAACATTTTCTATACTTAAAAGTTTAAATACATCTATTTGTTTTATAAGCTTTTTCACTCATCACTCATAAAAAAATAAAGAAAAATTTGAAAAAAAAAAAAAAGAAAAAACTCAGCTATAAGCAAAAATAAGAGGAAAATAAGAGAAAATATTTTCCGGTTATTTTACCCAAACAAATCTCTGGATTTTTAAAATATTGCATGGAAGATCTATGATATGTATATTGTATAAAGCTATGATTGTATGTATATTAAAAAAGTTATTTTTTTTTAGCACATTCTTACTGCAGAATCAGAAGTAGAAATTGATTTTAAAACATCAAAAAAAAACAAAACAAGAAAACTCCTTTAAGTCAACAAAACAGAAAAAGAAAAAAAAAATTATTTTTGAAGAACCTCCTTTACCATCATTACCATTATGGAAGCCACCAAAGCTTCCTGATTCCGATTCAGTATACATTTTAAAATTTTATCCCATTCGTAAAAATAATATTTTTTTTGTTTAATTTTTATAGTGTATTTGCTTTTTTTAGTTACCATTTTTTAATTAAAAAAAAAAAAAAAGTATAATATAATCAGAATATTGTGAATGTATTTATAATCATTGTTAATCTTGTTTAGAACTTTTTGTCCCTCTGCCTCAATGGATCAAGTAGATGACTTGCCAGTTACACAGATAGTGTTTCCATCAGAAATGCAGTCTGTTTCACAAGCTCAACCGTTACTGCATTCATCTTCTTCCTTTTCTTTACCATCTCAAAAAACTGGGATAGACCAAAAAAATAACTTTATTCGGAAAGCAAATGTTGAACCCAATACTGTTGAAGGCATTCAATTTATAGTGAACTCCATGTACAGAAAACTTTGTGGGTTGGAAACAGAAATGCGTTCCATGCGTTCAATTTTAGACACTAATCATGGTAATAAAGAAAATATTAATATAGATTATTTACCAGCTTATTCAGTTGAAGAGTTTAACTCTAATGATAAAGATATCATTTGCAGAAAGTTAAAGCAAATTGATGGGAGAAATGTAAGTGACTTTTTAAAAAATGCTTTAAAAGCTTGTTTAACAGACAAGCTGTGCTGCAGCATTAATCGAACTGGTGCAGATAAAAAGCGTAGGTTTATAGGACCAGTCGAAAGTTTGATTTTTGATGCAGCTTACTGTTTATTTCCAACTGCCACTGAATCCAGTATGACTACAATAATTGCGAAACACTTGAAATAGTCTGAAGATCGTTATTTTGCTGCAAGAAAGAGAAGTTCTTCTTTAACAAGTGATATACAAATACACAGTCGTGTTAGAAAAAAAAGTTTAAACACTGACTCATGCAGTGATTCTAGTTAACTTATTTTTTTGCTTTTTTATTTGTTCTATTATTTTTTATTGACTTTCTTTTTTGAAATATTTTATTTGTGACAACTTTTTTAGCAAATATTTAAAATTGATATTTAAAAAAGTTGATAAAGATTTTAAAAAAAACTAAAATTTGACAGAATTTTTGTTCTATTATCTTTTTAAATATCTTTTGAAATTATAAATTTAATTTAGGCAAAATCATTTAGTTGTTAATGACTTTTTATTTTTCAAAAGTAATCTATAACTTTTCTTTTAACATTTTATAATGGCTATAACATTTATAACTTTTAAAAGAAACAAGTATTAACATTTTGAATTTAATTTGTTATAAATGCAATCTTATTTTAATGGTTATAATTCACTCCCCTAAAAAATATAGCACGCGATTCTTTGAGCACATCTTCTAACCTAGCCGAGATTTTCTAGCCAAATCGATGTCATTGTCGTAACGACTTAATGCGAGCTATTCGCTAGCTTATTTAGCTAGCAATCCTCGTGGCCATACCTCTGTCTTTATCGTAACGACTTGTCGCTAACTTGTTTAGCTAACGGATCGCTAGCTTATAAAGTTAGCGATCCTCGTGGCCAAATCGCTGTCTTTATCGTAACGACTTAGTGCTAGCTATTCGCTAGCTTATTTACCTAACGATCCTCGTGGCCAAATCGCTGTTTTTATCGTAACGAATATGGCTAGCTATTCGCTAGCTTGTTTAGCTAGCAGATCGCTAGCTTGTAAAGCTAACGATCCTCGTGGCCAAATCGCTGTCTTAATCGTAACGAATATCGCTAGCTATTCGCTAGCTTGTTTAGCTAGCGGATCGCTAGCTTATAAAGGTAACAATCCTCGTGGCCAAATCGCTGTCTTAATCGTAACGAATATCGCTAGCTATTCGCTAGCCGATTTCCCACCGGGTATGGATTGCTTACAACAATTGGGTTGTAAATTTGGAGTGACAATAAATCAGTTTTACTCCAAGATTTACAATACATCTTCTAACAGGCCTGTTTATGCTATATTAGATGCATGCCATATGCTTAAATTGGCAAGAAATGCTCTTGCTGATATTGGTGTGTTGTATGATAATAATGGTCATATATATTAAATGGGAACACATTGTACTCTTGTGTCAACTACAAAAAACAGAAGGATTGACACTTAGCAATAAACTCGGCAACAGACATATACACTTCCAACAACATAAAATGAATGTAAAAGTTGCCAGTCAAACATTAATCTCAAAATGTGTGACTTTTTAACAAATTTGGCTTTACTTAGTTTAAATAAAATTAATTTCACAAAATGTTTTATCTTTTATATAATTATTATAATTAATTTTAATTATTATAATTATTTTCATTTTTTTAATTGTACCTTTATTAATATAGAAATACTTCTACTGTTTTATTTTTGGTTTCCTAATGTTAAAATATGTTTTAAACTTAAGAAATTTTCATGATTTGAAATTTGCTTTATTAGCCAACAATTTAGGAAAATAAATTGAGTTTAAAATAACAAGGTAATAATGATAATTTTATTTATACTCATGCGATTAATGTTATTATAAACATATGTTAAATTAAATCTGAAATTATTTTTTTTTTATTAAAGAGGTGCTTATACATTTAACGAATCTCTAATATTATCAAATATTTCAAAATTAAGTCATGTTTGGTCTCAAATCTAATTTAAACAAAATTAAATAAAAATTTGAAATATATATAAAAAATAAATAATATATATATATATATATATATATATATATATATATATATATATATATATATATATATATATATATATATATATATATATATATATATATATATATATATATACAATTATATATATATATATATATATATATATATATATATATATATATATATATATATATATATATACAATTATATATATATATATATATATATATATATATATATATATATATATATATACAAACATACATATATATATATATATACATATATATATATATATATATATATATATATATATATATGTATATATATATATATATATATATATATATATATATATATATATATATATATATATATATATATGTATATATATATATATATATATATATATATATATATATATATATATATATATATATATATATATATATATATATATATATATATATATATATATATATATATATATATATATATATATATATATATATATATATATATAGACGGGTTGCTTTGTTTACATTCTAAAGCGCATGCGCAAAAAACGACAGGCAAAACATTTGATCTAAAGCTAAGTAAAAGTTATAGTAAAAAGTTTGTACAAGTAAACTACGTGAATAAAAAGTCTCACAAAGTGGAACCAGCGCGATAAAATATGTCAAAATTTGTTAACCAGTATCAAAAAATACTTTGCCAATTTTTGATAATTAAAATAAATTTAAAATTAACAGGATATACTTCTATTAATCTATACTTCTATCAATCTAGCGAAGTTATAGCCATTTGATAAGTTTTATATTTATTATGCTATTAATCTATTTTACATTAAATACTGAAGACTTTTCCTGAAGAAAAAAAAAATCTGTCTGCTCTAAAATAACGAAAAAAAAACCTAATAAAAAATATTCTGTATTTCAAATTTTATAAATACTTAATTATGTAATTTTTGAAAAAACGAATAAAACAAAATGTTCTTTTTTTTTAATTTTGTGAAGACCTCTTGTATAGAAGTATAAAAAATATTCGTTACTCTAGCTAGCTTGTAATATCAAAGCTTATATGTAATTGTATAACTGTCCAGTAGAAAAGCAAATAAAACTTCTTTTGTTAAACTTTCAAAGAGATTAACAATATTCAATTGTTATTCTACTTAAATATAAGTTAAAATATCCTGCTAAACTTTTTTTAAATTTTCACAATCTAATCAAAGGTTTAAGATGCTTTATTAGAGTTTTGTAATAAAAAAAATTTAATTTACATGAATGTGTTAGTTCTGTAAAACATTTGCAAAAATATTCTTTTTGCAAAAAATTATATGCTTAACTTTTCATAATTTAACAAGTTGGTATAAAGATGCAGCAACAAGCTTATAAAGATGCAGCAACAAGCAAAAACCTCTGCTTCAGCTTAAGATTTACATTGTGCATATTTTAAGTACTTTACGAGTAGTATGGTACAACTGCATATAAAACTTGAATTGAGTATGCTTCATAGAACAGGGACATTTGACAAGAAACACATTTAGAAATCTTTTCACATTTACAATTTAGCTTCAAATGATGGATGATTACTAACTAATGGATGAGTAACTAACAGATTACAAAGCGTTGAAGTATTATTAACTGTTAAAAAATTGATGTCTTAATGGCTAAATTTGTTTTGATATAGTAAATTTATTATTTAATGGAATAACTGACCTACCACATTAGCGGTTGCTAGCATTTCGACAATTCTTAGTTATTTGCTATTTTGAATTTCTTAATTTTCTCAGTTACTTTCTGTTTTAATTCTTACCTATATTTTATATATTTATATTATATACATTTGTATGTTACGGTTATGTAGAGTTTTTTTTTTTATATGTGGGGCTCGGCGATAAGGCAAAATGTGCCTTCTTCTTGCTCCTGCCATTAGTTTTAATATATGTATATGTAATGTAAACATTCTTTAACGGCGAAATAAATTACACTTTAATAGACAACCAAGGGTAAAGAGGTAGAAAAAAGAAAAATTACACACTTGCAAACTCACGTTGAATGTCACAAGAATGTTGCAAGTTATAATAACAAAAACACATTGCATGACAATTGTCTTTGTTCTTTTTTCTAAAAAAACATCTTTTTTTTATTACACTTTTTCCAATAATTCGTTTAATTTTTGCCACCTAATTTAGTTTTTTTAAATCATTTCCTGGCGCTACTCCAGCTCCCCCCCCCTCCTTTATTATTATTATTATTTTTTTAATGTCTTTTCTTTATTACACTTTTTCCAATGATTCGTTTAATTTTTGCCACTTAACTTAGTTTTTTAAATCATTTCATGGCGCTACTCTAGCTTCTAACATAATAAGCAATTTTTTTTTAAATTGCTTATTATGTTAGAAAATTTTATGCTGATTAAGAATTGTATAAAAACATAGGTCTGAAAATTAACAGAAAGTGCTCTAATTCGGTGTTGAAGTTAAAAAAATTTCACTAATATTCGCCATTTCTTTAAAAATCCTTTTCAAAGATAAATTTAAGAAAACCTGGTTTCTATCAACAATTTAAAGCAAAACAGTTAAAAAATGCTGAGCGCATCAATTTCGGAATTACTTCTGGCCCAAACCCTAACCCAAATCATGTACGTGTAATCGCGTCAATCCCTGTTTGTCAGTCGATGTATGTGCGTTTAGTTGTGCCAATCTCTATTTGTCAGTCGATGTATATACACTCATTTGTGCCAATCTCTATTTTTCTGTTGATGCATGTACATTTTCGGATGTACATTCGGGATGCTGCATAAGCACGAATTGGCATATGTCCGAACTGGCATAAGTGCGAAGCGTTGCAAAAACTGGCATAAGTACGAATTGGCATATGTGCGAATTGGCCAAAACATTTTGCAAACATTGGCATAAGTGCGATTTGGCAAAAGTGCGAACTGGCATAAGTGCGAAGCAGTTGCAAAAACTTTGCACAAGTGCGAACTAGCATAAGTGCAAATTGACATGAGTGCGTCAAACAAATTTTCAAACATTGGCTTAAGTGCGAATTGGCATATAAGCGAACTGGCATAAGTGCGAAGCAGTTACAAAAACTGGCAGAAGTGCAAACTGGCAAAGTGCGCCGAACAAATTTGCAAACATTTGAATCGGCATAAGTACGAACTGGTAAAGTGCAAAGCAGTTACAAAAACTGAAATAAGTACGAACTGGCATAGCTGCAAATTGGCATAAGTGCACAAAATAAATTTGCAAACATTGGCATAAGTGCGAACTGGCATAAGTGCGAATTGGCATAAGTACGAAATACTAATTTGCACTTATGCCAATATTTGAAATTTTATTCGGAGCACTTATGTCAATTCGCACTTATGCCAATTTGCACTTATGTCAATATTTGCAAATTTATTCGGCGAATTCCCGTTCCCACTTATGCTTCGCACTTGTGCCAGTTCGCACTTACGCAATTCGCACTTATGCTAGTTCGCATTTATGAAATTCGCGCTTATTCAGTTGTCCCGCGCTAATCCTTATTTGTCAATAAATTTATATACATTTAAAAAGCAATATCTTAAATTATTTTTAAAAAATTAATTAAAAATATATAAAATATATCCATAAAAACATTTAATATAACTTAATTATTATTTTGACGACAATAAAAACCGGGTCGCGTAATTAAAAAAAGATTTTCTAAACGATTGTTTTCAAAATGTAAACTTTGATGTAAAACGTTTTTAAAAAATGGCGATTAATAGCGTTTTTTACTGTAATTTTTTAATCTTCAACATCGAATTAGAGGATTTCGAATTAGTTGATTTTCAGACCTATATTTTTATACGTTTCTTAATCAGCATAAAATTCTCTATCATATTCTGTAATAAAAACGGAGGAGGGGGGGGGGGGGGGAGAAACTGCAGTAGCGCCTCATTTCCTTTTCAATCTTTATGTACATTTAAAAAGCGATATCTTAAATTATATTTAAAAAATTAATTAAAAATACAATAAAAACAACTATCACAGCCATTTTCATTTTTTTGATGCCACAATCCACTTTTATTTGGTTAACTTTTTTGACTTCAATGCTTTTTCTTGCTTGTAATGTTAGTGTTTATATGTAACTGTACAAAAAAATACTGTTCAGTAGACAAACATATAAATTTTACTTCTTTCGTTAAATTTTCAAATAGAATAATAATATCCAATTGTCATCTTTTATATATAAGTTAATGTAGCCTGCTAAACTTTTTCTAAACCTTCAAAAAGTGTTGAACGGTTTAAGAATATAAGCTAATTTTTCAATCAGTGCAAATTTTCTTTTTAAAAAAACTTTAATGTTCAAATCTTTAAAATTAACATATAAATCAATTTATAAACAAAGTTCTTCACCAGTAGCCTGGTAAAACTACATATAATTTTTGCATGCAAAACTACTTCACTAGTAGTCTCGTACAACTGCATATCGACTGCATATAAACTTTGTATTTGAGTATGCTTCAAAGCCTAGGACAATATAATTTACGAGAAACATATTTATAGATCTTTTTGAATTTACTTTAACACATTATTTTTTTTTTCTATTTCTTTAAATTAACAACAGATAAAATCCAAACAAAAGATAAACTTTATTGAAATTTTTAGATTTTTTACAAGTGAAAATTCTCTGGTACAAATAGATTTAGATACCTTTTAAATGGTTTGAAAAGAAAAAAAAACAAATTTCCTGAGTCGATATTAACACAAGACTTTATTGATAAACTTAGAATATATTAATTCGTAATTTATTTCAAAAATCTGCATGTTTTGATTTTAATTATATTTTTCAACAAAAACGCACTTTTAAAATTAGCAAATCAGTTCAAGTCAAAGTAATTTTTTACGTTTTTCACTCAAAAAGTAAAACTGTCAATCGTGTGGCGAGGTATAGCCAAGTCATGTTGAGTTGGTTTGAGATCGTCAATTAAGTACAACATTTAATTTAGCTGGGAAATTGATCGAAAGCGATTATTTTTACAAAATGTACAATACAAAAAATGATAGGTTGTTCCGTTCTCTAAAAAAAGCTCTGTCAGGGAGATTGATTGATGAGTTGTTTCTGCGAATAAAAAAAGAGGTTTCTCAAAAAAGCAATTTTTATTAGTCATAATGCTGCCACAATTTGAGCAAAGTCTTTCCTTATGCATGTTTAAAACAACACCGTTAAAATTGCATTCAAAATGTTCTTTATTATTCTCTTCTGAGTAGCTTTACAGTTTTTGCATTCAGTCGTGGCTTCATAAGATTGTAAATCAGCTAAATACTTAATGAAAAACTCATATTCAGATCCAAAACAATCTATTTGAGAATTTTCATCCATACATGTAGTTAGTAAAATCATTCAGATTTCGACTACCCAATTAGTTTTGGCTTCATTTCATTCATCTTTATCTATTAGCTGAATTATATCATATAAAGATTTTTTTAAAGGACTTTTTTGCAAAAGGTTGTTCAAGTTTGGCTCGAGTTGAACTGATGTCCAAAGAGATAAAAGAAAACGTTCTATTGTAAAAGTATTATTTATAACGAGAGTTATTGAATTAGACTTTATTATACGTTTAGATCCCCATTTAGGCACTTTTGAGAAAAACCATTCTTTTTTACTAGGTAATTTTTGGTAATAATACTAGGTAATAGGATTTTTTTAGTGTAATTTTTTTTATGTAAATTTTTTTTCATGTAAATTTTTTATATAAATTTTTTAAGTAAATTTTTACTTTTATTTTTTTTTTATTTTTAGTTTTTTATTTTATTTATTTTATTTATTTTTATTATTATTTTTTTTTAATTATTTTATTTTTTATTATTTTATTTTTTTATTATTTTTATTATTTTTATTATTTTTTATTATTTTTTATTATTTATTTATTTTTATTTATTTTTATTATTTTTTTATTTATTTTATTTTTAGTTTTTTATTTTATTTACTTTTAATTTTTTTTATGTAAATTTTTTATGTAAATTTTTATGTAAATTTTTATGTAAATTTTTTTAATGTAAATTTTAGGTAATAATACTAGGTAATAGGATTTTTTTTTACTAGGTAATTAAAAAGTTTTGAATTTGTTTGGTGATGACAGTATCTGTAAGGAATCATCTTTTAAAGTATTCTCCTTGTCAGAGTTTTGAGCTTTATCTATTTCTGACTCACTCGACTAAGCTTTACTTTGTGACCTTTCGCCATTTTTTTTATTTTTAGTTTTCTTTTTGCAGACTTGTTCATCATCTTCATTCTCATAGTCACTTGTCTCCAATACAGCCAACTTTGGAAAAAAAGACAACATCAAACCAGCTGGAATTTTGAATTCTTTGATTTTTTTTCGTCGCTTGAAAGAAATAAAATAACGCTTGAAATGTGACTACAGCAACCGACAGAACGCATTCCTGTTTTACAGGTACAATACCAAGAATCGATGCCGAATTGATCATTGATGTTGGATAAATACTTAATGTATACCATGTATTTAGTCATTTTACTGTGCCTAGACCAGACATCTACGTTTATTATTTTAGAACGTTGAGTTGAATTGATTGTTTCATTAGTTCGCACTTTTCTTTGTTAAGATGCTCCGATATATAACTCAAGCTTTGTCTTAGCTGATAGGAACCTATAGTTATATAGGTTATGTATTGTGCTTTGATCAAGTAACAGAAAATCTTTAATATCTTGGGATTCCAATTTAGTATAGGCACTTTTACGGTGAAGCTTCTTTTCTTTAATTAATGTTTCAAGTAAATTCTCTTTGTTAAGGTTCTCTTTCTTAATTCTAATGATTTCTACTTAGTTGTCATTATCGGAGAGTAATCTTCCAAAATTAATCAATGCGGTAGCAATTCGTTAATCATCTCACTAACATTGCGCATGGTTGAAGTGATCGGACGTGTTTTTGCAGCGTGGAATTATTTGTTATTTTGATTCTTTTTATTTTTATTTTATTTTTTTTTAACAAACTACTACTAATAATAAATTTTTGATATGGATACTAAAAGTATTGAAGTACTTGTTGCTGGTTTACTTGAGAAACAGCTTCCAACTTAGATGAAACAAAAAAACAATTCCAACTTAGATGAAACAAAAAAACTTTTAAAAAAACAAGAAAAGAGTTTTGCATCCTTAACAGCTGCAAACTTTAAAATATTAACAGAAAGGCTGAATGAATATGAAAAAGATAATATAAATAATCTTCAAAAGATTAGCAAAATTGAAAATGATTTAGAGATAACAACTAAAAAAGTAATCTCTCTTTAGGCTGACTTTACGGAATTAAAGAAATACATAACGACCAGTGATCAAATTGCTACTGAGAAATTCGAGGTAGTAAAAAAGAAAACTAAAGAAATAAATAGTAAATTAAGGGATAAAAGTGAGTTATTAAAGGTAAAAAGCAAACTAAGAGAAATTGAAGATAGATCGAGAAGGAATAACCTGAGAATCGACGGTTTAAAAGAAAATGATAATGAAAGTTGGAGCAATAGTGAAGAAAAAGTGTTGAAGCTATTTGAAGAATCACTTGGACTGAAAGAAATTAAAATTGAAAGGGCTCACAGAACTGGAATCAGAGACGGCAAAAAAGTAAGATCTATAGTACTAAAGTTACTAAATTATAAAGATAAAGAAAGAATCCTAAAAAATTCTTCAAAATTAAAAGGCAAAAACATATATATAAATGGAAATGAAAAAAGCTCGAGAAGGTGGGAAATTCGCGTTTATATCATACGACAAGTTGATTTTACGAGAATGGTCTCCAAAAGAAAAGTAAATATTTTATGTTTCTTCTAGCTTAACGGTACCTTTTATTTTTCCTTTTTTTTATATATATGATTTAGATTGTTATTATATTCTACTTTTTTAAAAATGGATGATAATCTTTTATTAAATTTGAATACTGAGAGTGATGATGACTATTTCAATAAAAAAAACTTTGAAAGTGAGTATTATTCAATCCGTGAAGCTACTCATTTTTTGTGTCAAAAAAATAAAATAAATAGTTTTTCAATTTTAAATTTAAACATTCGAAGTATCAATAAAAATTTTGATAATCTAAAATTATTATTGCATGATCTAAATCATGATTTTCAAATAATTACTCTCACGGAAACGTGGTTGAAAAGCAATGAAAAAAACTATAATTATGAGCTAAGTAATTACGTGTCAGTCCACCAACCGCGTCAAAACCACGTTGTCGGTGGTGGTTTAAGTATCTTTGTTCACAAATCTATTAACTTTGAATTGCGTAACGACCTCAGCGTTAACGAAACAGATTGTGAGTCGTTATGCATTGAAATAAATAATAAAGCGACCAAAAATATAATTATTAGTTCTATTTATAGAAAGCCATCTGGTAATTTAAAAAAGTTTCATACCTATCTAAAAACATTTTTAAGCAAAATTAACATTACAAAGAAACACGTGTACTTAACTGGTGATTATAATTTAAACTTGTTAAATCATGCTTCAAATCTAAATGTTCAATGCTTTTTAGATACACTTATACAATACGATATCATTCCCATTATAAATAAGTCGAAGAGAATAACTAAGACTTCGTCGACCTTACTAGATAACATATTTACTAATAATTTTCATAATTGCCCTTTAGAATCGGTTATAATTAAAACTGACATAACAGATCATTACCCAATATTCTTAACTACAGATAATATAACCCTTAATCATTCTGTCTCTAAATCAACAATATCAATGCGACAAATCAATAAAAACTCCATAATATATTTTCGAAATCTTTTATCTGAAAAAACTAATTGGGATCTTATATTACAATCGCAAGATGTGAATAATGCGTATGAATTATTTTTGGCGCAGTTTTGTAAATACTATGATTTGGCATTTCCAGTTATAAAAAAAATTATAAATCCTAAATCACTTTTAAACCCTTGGATGACCAAAGGTTTACTCAAATCATCAAAGAGGAAACAAAACCTTTATGAAAAATATTTAAAACATAAAACATATAAAAATGAAACAAAATATAAAAATTATAAAAACTTGTTTGAAAAAATAAAGAAACAATCTAAAAAAAATTATTATGCAAAATTGCTAGAAAAAACACATGGAAACACACAAAAGACGTGGAATGTAATTAAGCAGATAATCGGTACAAATAAATGTCAAAATAATAAATTGCCAGAAAAACTTTTAGTTGACGGGGATATAATTTATAATAAAGAAGTCATAATTAACAAGCTCAACAAATTTTTTCTTGATATTGGACCAAAATTAGCTGATAAAATTCCAAAAACCAACTCAAACAACTTCGAATCTTATATAAATACACCCAACACATCTATGATAGAATCTAATTTAAACTTAAGGGGCTACCCCCCTCTGTTTTTAAATCTAAGTATTTTAAAAAAAAATGTTATGGGTTTCTAGGTTTTAGTAAAATATAAACCTTTTTATAAAAAAAATTAAAAAAAAATTGGTGGTTTCCTTGGTAACCAAAAAATACCCCTAAAATGACCAAAAAATAACTTCACGCTGGCCAAAATATAAGAATATGTGTACATATTTACCTTTTAAAATTTTAATACATTATTATCATAAAGTAGGGCTGTGAAATGAATGGATCAGATTTTTCATAACATTTTGCCATCATCAAAATGGCGCAATCAAAGATCATGGTCAAAATTTTCATCGATTTTAGGTCATATATATATATTTTTAAAAAAATATTTAAATTCCAATCCATTCATTTCACAGAGTATAATATGATAAACACTTCCTGAAAATTTCATACAAAAATGTAATACGGTTCTCCAGATAATTTGGCCGGCGTGCACAAATTTCTATTTTGAGAAAAAGACAATTTAAGTTAAAATTTTTGAAAACAATACAATTTTTTCTATAAAAACTGTTGAAAAATAAACAAAGTTTTCAAAATCCACCAGGAACATACAAGTCACCTTCTTTTTCAATTATTTTCTCATTCTTCTTCAGTTTCTTGGCACGTAATACTTGCCTTTTTAACTTTTTAACAGGGTTCATTCTAATTTCTGCTTTTTGTAATCTTTCATTATTTAATGATTTGCATCCTGCAATCATATGAAAGCCTGGTTCCATGTCCAGTTGCTTCAAAATATCAATAGATGCTTTTGCTCCAATATTAAAATTGGCAACAGCATCATATACACCAATTGTTAATTGGGTAAGTGATACGAATGTTCATTTTGGTATACGCTTCCAAATCATTCCATAAAAAGACTCAATGGCATTTTGTGTCTTACCGTGCAAACATTTTTGTAACTCAATGTCTTTCCTTAAATCCTTAAATATAGTTCTTACTTTCATTATGACATCCATTGGTAAACCCGGTTCCGGCTTATAGGTTGATGTCTTATTTATTTTATTGGCATTGTATTCGCACCAGTGAGGCAGTGTAGGAAATGTAAGCTATTATTTTTTGAGGAAGCAACATGAAATAGTGATGCCAACACCAGTTGGATCAGATTTTTGGAGGCTTTGAGTTAAATTACAACCTTTACAATATCTGGACATGATTTCAACATTTAAAATTTTGCCACTAGCAGTAGAGATGGCAGAAAAGACTCCGTTGAGTGATGAGTATCCTCGTTTTTGCCATGTTCCATCGCAAGATAAACAAATATTGGTTACTTTCAAAGCTGTATTTTGCAATTTATTAGCAGCATTTAACATTGTTCGTTCTGCTACATTTTTAACAGATTTTGAAATTACTTTTATCAGTTTTTCAAAATTGTTTTTGGTCATTGGCTTAGGTAGATTCATAATGGTACAAAATTTTTTGATGCCTGCATATCCATGACCCAATAATTGCATACAATAAATTACTTGTTTATTGATATCAAATCCTTTTATATTTGTCATAGTTAGAAGTGTAGAACTTTTGAAAATGGTTACAAGCTCTTTTCATACACTTAAGATATAGTAAGGATGATAAACAACGTCGTTGAGTATCTCTCTCTCTCTTAGTGAGATTGTTGAACAACCACACTCTGGACACAAAACAGAACTTAAAATAGACATTAAAACAGCAACATAAATTATAAGATAACCAGATATGGCAGGTTTTGAAATAATTTTATCTTTTAAGTTTTCGATTTTATGAGCTGAAGCTGATAAATTAGGTGGATTTTCAAAAATTGGTTCAGTAACACAAGTGATGTTAGGGGCACTTGGATTTATTGTCGGTAATTCGATATTAGTACTATCAGATACAATAACAGTATTAACAGAATTTTGAACATTTCCCATAAACCTTTTCCTTTTTTTATGAGTTTGTGTACATTTCTTAACTCGACAAGCTTTTCCCATTTTTACTAATTAAACTAACCTAATAAAATCTCAAGAACTGACTGAACTGAAGAATATTGTCGTACTTGATGTACCAAGGCATTGAAAAACGCATCAAGAAGTTGTTCAAGCTTATGCATTGCAAGTGTAACACTATTTTGGATGAAATTAAGGTAAAAGTATGGTGTATAAAAGTTTAAGTGCGTTGCTATGGCGTTGCTAAGGAAATTACTTAAGAGGTGGTTAACTTAAATAGACAATTTAAGATAGTTAAAGATTAATCTGATACATCCAAAATAAATTTTATGATTCTGCATAGTTTGAAAGAGTTAAAATTAAAAAAAAAAAAAAATTGAAAATTTTGTAATTTTATGGGGGGATAGCCCCTTAAGTGAGATGCGCAATGCTTTCAACTGTCTAAAAAATAATAAATGTGCGGGCATTGATAAAATTAGCGTAAATGTAGTTAAAGCTGTGTTTGATATTATTGAACCATCACTGTTTCACATTTTTAATCTTTCTTTAAAATCCGGTATTGTACCGGAGAAATTAAAGATTGCTAAGATTATACCTATTTTTAAAAATGGCGATGATACAAATATGTCCAATTATAGACCTATTTCTGTCTTACCATGTTTCTCTAAATTGTTAGAACGAATTATGTATGATAGACTTAACAACTATTTAACTGAAAACAATATTCTGTATAATAAACAATTTGGGTTTAAAAAAAATCATTCAACGGACCATGCAGTAGTCGATCTAATAAATTATGTATCCAATGGGTTCAATAATGATTGCTATACATTAGGAGTTTTTATTGATTTGTCAAAAGCATTTGACACTGTTAATCATGATATTCTAATAAAAAAACTAGAAATGTATGGAGTATTAAACAATAACTTACAATGGTTTAAAAGTTACCTTTCAAACAGGAAACAATACATAATATATACAGAAAATGAAGAAAAAAAACATATCATAACTTGTGGTGTTCCCCAGGAATCAATCTTAGGGCCCTTATTATTCATACTGTTCATTAATGATTTGTATTTAACATCCAAAATTCTAAACGTTATTTTGTTTGCTGATGACTCAAATCTTTTTTACTCTAACAGAAATATTAAAGATCTGTTTAGAATTTTTAATGAAGAGTTATTAAAAATAAATGAATGGATTACGAATAATAAACTTTCATTAAATGTTGGGAAAACTAAATTTATGTTGTTCCACAAACCTAGTAAAGGTGATAACCTTTTTTTAAAACTACCTGATCTCTTTATGAACAAAAAAGTTATTAAAAGAGAGTCAACTATTAACTTTCTAGGAGTGATATTAGATGAAAATATATCATGGAAATATCATATTAGATCTATTGAAAATAAAATCTCCAAAAATATTTCAATGCTATATAAAGTTAAACCTTTTCTTAATACAGAATCTTTAAAAATTATATATTTCTCATTTATTCATAGTTATCTTTCCAATTGTAATCTTGCATGGGCAAGTACCAATTATGGGAAGCTCAAAAAAATTTATAGCAAACAAAAACATGCTTGTAGGATTATTTTTGGCGTTAACAGAACTGTTAATGGTGAATCTCTTTTAAAGAAACTTAATGTGCTTAATATTTACAAACTTAATGTATACCAAGTTATGCTATTTACGTTTAAAACAAAACTCCTAATATATTTCAGTCTTACTTTACCGAAATATCTCATAAATATCCCACTAAATTTTCATATGATAATTTTGTTATTCCAAGATCTTATTTAAAACTCAATTCATTTCAAATTCAATACCATTTATATGGAAAGGTTTTTTAAAAAATATAATTAAAAATAAAATTCTTCGAGGCATCTCCTTAGAACAATTCAAAAGAGAATCTAAACGTTTTCTATTAGAAAAAACTTTCGATTTTAAAGATTTCTTCTAAAATCACCTAAAATAATTAAACCTGAAAAAGTCATCACTACTCATTTACTATTGTCTTGTGTATCTTGTTTATTTCTTATTAAAATAAAAAATATATATACTATTAATTTTGAACAGACAAATAACATTTATTCGATTTATTACTTGTGTCTTATATCTGTCGAACTAATATTGTATTGTACTTCAATTTTTAACCTTTTAGTTTTTAACTTGTAACTTTGTGACGTTAATGTAAACGGGGCTTGGCGATAAGACAGTTTATGTCTTCTTCTTGCTCCGGCCAATTTTTATACATGAATGGTTTTTTCTCATTGTAAATTTAATTATACGGCAAAGAAAATATAATAATAATAATAATAATAATAATCTAGCGTATGAACGAGGCTTATGTTGCGAACCTTATCCAAGGTTCGAAACAATTGCTCAAGAAAGCTATTGATAACTTCAATAATCCATTGAGTCTCTGTAATAAATCGTGATTGGTTCGCTTCCAAAGTTGTTAACTGTTTCTAACTTTTCTAAGACAAGCTAGTATTTTTGGATCAAGTTTATAATCTTTCTTAAGCTCTTCAATACAATCACGGAATCCACAATCCAATATAATGACGTCGTTTGGTCATAAGCTAACATAAAACTTATGACCAAACGACGACCAAAGAACATAAGCTTTGGTCCTTGATTAGAATCTCACTTAACATTGTCGCGCCATTTTTAGTTGCTTCGAAAAGGTCATAAACATCTAAGATATATCTGTTAGAAGTACATAGCACGAATGGCTATACCAAGTGTTTCTTTTTTTTGCACACTGTATGTTTTACGCTGAAAAACGTTATTTCTACTCTTTTGACAATAGCAGTAAGTTCCATCTGCTATTAATATCAATTGATCATCACTTGTTTCAAAAATCTCTTTAGCTATAAGGCTATTGTTTTTTAACAATTTATTTCTTTGGATATGATTCACGCTTAGATTATTTGGAACAAAATTAATGGTAAGTGACTCTCTGACTTGCTGAACTAACCGGCTTATATCAAATTCAGGATCCAAGTTAAAAAACATTGATATTGTCAACTGATCCAACCCAGTTTTGACCCAGAATAGATATATTGCCGAAACCTGGGATTTAGAGCGCTGGATTGAATTTCTCATTGTATCAAGTGATTCGCTTATTTCAATAAATTGTTCTCTTGTAAATCCAGTTATTCTAAGACATTTATACTTAATCGAAGTTGTTTTATCCATGAAATGGTAAAAAAGCGAATTTCGAAGTACAAAATTACGAATTGTTTTGAAAATATTTCTATCCTCCTTTTTTTTGAGTTTTATATTAACTTTACCAATTGATAACATCTCCATACTTTATTTGATTAATAGATTTTGAAGATTGATATAGATGAATGCTGCAACACCTCGAACCAGGTGAAATCAATAAATTTTTTTCTATATAGACGTCAACAATCACTTCATTAGAAATGTTTCTAAACTTTTTGTATAAGTTTTTCTTTCCACAAACAAGACAGCTTTTGTGAGATAAAAGAGTACAAAAAAAATCTACAAATAATGATTCATCATCAAGATTGCGTTTTTTGTCAGTTGTTTTTTAAAACAACTTGTGAATTTGAAACTCTAGAATTATTATTTAAGAGCAGCCATGGCGCAGTGGTTAGAGTTCTGGCTCAGAACCCCGAGGTTCAACACCAGCTCTAGCCTAACAAGCGACATTGGTTACGGAAGGAGGCGTGAACTTCCTGTTAAATGCTCTCCCGCGGTGCTTTATAATAAGACCGTAAGGACTTCTTGGGAGCACCTAAATACATACAAAAAAAATTATCTTGTTTTGTCTAGTACACATTTTCAGCAGAAAATACTGATAAATAGCTTACTGGAAATGAAAATGCGTTATAGGGATTTCAGGTTTTAGCTGAGTTATCGTTTATAAATTCTTCATTTTTGCTTTTTTATTTTATTTTTTTTATTTCGTTGTGATACGTTTTGGCACTTCTTACAGATTTTATCATTTTTCTTAATCTCAAAGGAAGAACTCAGTTCTTCCTCTCGGATTTCATTTAAACTATCAATATTTTCATCAGAATTTCACTGAGCTGTTTTAGTTGTTGTTCATCAGAACTAACTTCACTGAGCTGTTTTAGTTGTTGTTCATCAAAACTAACTTCACTGAGCTGTTTTAGTTGTTGTTCATCAGAACTAACTTCACTGAGCTGTTTTAGTTGTTGTTCATCAAAACTAACTTCACTGAGCTGTTTTAGTTGTTGTTCATCAGAACTAACTTCACAGAGCTGTTTTAGTTGTTGTTCATCAGAACTAACTTCACTGAGCTGTTTTAGTTGTTGTTCATCAGAACTAACTTCACTGAGCTGTTTTAGTTGTTGTTCATCAGAACTAACTTCACTGAGCTGTTTTAGTTGTTGTTCATCAGAACTAACTTCACAGAGCTGTTTTATTTGTTGTTCATCAGAACTAACTTCACTGAGCTGTTTTAGTTCTAAACGAACATTACAGCAAGCACAATACAAATGTCGAGCATATATATTTTGCCATTTAACGTTTAGTAATCAAAAAACTAATTTCACATTATTAAATATTTTAAACTATTCCAAGTTACGCGATAAACATATTTAAAAAAAATACTAACGCGTTGGTAAGACCTTAGTTTTAACTGTATTAGGAGAATTTAAAAAATATCTTTTAATACTTTTTTAATGTTTATTTAAAATTATTTATACTACTTTTTTTTTTATTTGCTTGTGTATTCTTTTTTTAGTTGATGTATAAATTAACATAAATAAAAAAATATAATTATAAAAGTATTTTTATTTAGACTTTGAAAAAAAAAAGATTTGCTATTCTCCTTATATAATAAAAATCAGTTAGACTAGCGCGACAAGTTAGAGCAAAACAAAGTTGCCAAAAAATAACGACGTTTCGAAAAAAAAGCAATTTGTCGGACTATTTAATAGATTTTTCTCCAATATTATTAATTTTTTTCAGAATTTTTTCAGAATTTCTTTTGTGTCATTCGAGGTGATATTTAATAAAAATTGATTAAAAAGCGAAATATTAATAAGAGATGATTTTCTAGGTGCGAAATTTACATGCTTTTTGCATCATGCTTTTTTGAGGTTATTGTGAATCATCAGTCCTTTTGCCTTATTATTTAGCCATTAGGTATTTTATGGTGCCGCATAATAATATTGATCCCTTTTTTTGGTCAATTACTTCATATAAATTGTTTGGATGTTTAAGCCATCTATAAATATAAAAAATTAGTACTTTTTTAAAATTGGTATTTATAATTTTCTCCTATTTTGTGTTATATATATTATATTTGTGTTTATAAGATATATATATATATATATATATATATATATATATATATATATATATATATATATATATATATATATATATATATATATATATATATATATATATATATATATATATATATATATATATATATATATATATATATATATATATATATATATATATATATATATATATATATATATATATATATATATGGCCAATGAAAGTTTGAAACCCCTCATTTTAAGGGGGTTGCAAATTCATAATTTTTAAACGCTGAGAGATTATACTATGAAACTTAAAGTTTATCGATTAATATAAATCTAGTTGAGAATAGTACAAAAAATATTTTATTAACTTGTGGATCTCACGTTTTGGGCGAGGAGGGGGTAGAGGGCGGACAAATATTTTGGATTTTTTCTGTTACCGGGCTTCAATCATTGCAATTTTTTGCAATGCATCCTTATTTGATATAAGTATAGACATAAATATTTGAAGTTTGCTCCATGTCTGGAAATTAGCAATCTCTAAGACCAAAAAATGCTGGATCAGTCTCTGTTAATTAAATTGAGATGGTGGAAAACCCCTAGTAAAGAAGTTTAAAACATCTCTCAACTTTCCTTTTAGGATATATTTATGAAACAAATGTGTAGCGCTGACAGAATTGAGAAAATTATAAAAATACTATTCACAAATTATAAATAGTATACACTCTGCACAATGCTTTATGAGTCAACTGAGGCTTTTAAACCTAAAAATACATGCGGCATTGTCAATAAGCTTGTACTAGTTTTTAAATCTGAATTTCCATTATTATATTTATAAATCTTCAAAATAACTTTAAAGCTTTTATTATCATAAATTTAAAAGTTTATTTATAGTATATGTCTTGTTATTTTTTTAGTCTGTTTTTAGAATTATTAATTTTTAGAATGTTATGACCTTTTATAATGATAGGTAATGAAACATGTTCTATTTTGTTGATGGTGTATTGTATCATAACAAGTTGTTTTAGTTTAAAGGTTAAAAGCTGACAAAGACCTCATTTTTAATATAAGTTAGTCATTTTTTTTTATTGACTTCATATAAATTTATGTTAAATGGTCAAAGATGGTTTGTGTGAATCTAATTATTTAGTGTTATCGTCTGGTGGTGATATTTGAATGAATACAGGTTAGAATTAAAAGGTTTATTTTACTTTATAAAGGCTTTTTTATATTTTAACGAAAGTTTTTGTTTAAAATGTTTAATATTATTTATCAATATTTTAATTTTTATTTATATTTTTAGTGCTACAGCTAATCAAAAAAGTTTTAAGTATTTTAAAATTTGGTTTTACTTTTAGTTTAATAGTTTGTATTTATGTTGTAAAGTCATATAGTATATAGTTATACTATTTTGTGGAGTATTTTAAAATGAAATTTGTCGTGAAAATTATATGTTAAATTATGAAGTTAATTATGACAATAAGCTGTCGAATATGTTATAAAGTAAAACAGGGTAAAATGAAATAGCGGGTAGAACGAAATAGTTATGTCAATGTTTATTCTTTCGCTTTTAATTAAATTTATTAAAGTTTCGCCCAATCACTTGGATCAGCTTTGCAACAAATGTTTCGTATCCAACACTTTGACACACAAAAAAGAAAAAATGTAGATGTGCCAAGATTCGAAGGTGAGTGTCTCAACAAACCTGAAATACTTGAAAGGTAGAGAGATGCTGAGAGCAAAAAAGCAGCAAAGCAAGCTAAAAAACGGCAAATAAACCAAGCAACAAGTCCAACGAAAATATTAGCTGCAAACCAATTAAAGTGTAAAAATTGCCAAAAGTCAAATTATGGAATGGTACCAGTGTGAAAATTCAAATTGCAAGGTTTGGCTATGTCAAACATGCATACCAAAGCGATACGTAAAAGGCCCTGAGTTTCACAAAAAGTGCCGCACAAGTAAAAACTCAATCTAAACGGCTCAACATCATCACAAGAATAAAAAAGTTTATTTTATTTGATTGATTTTTTTAATTGTTATTATTGATTGTTTATTTAATTGTTATTATTAATTGCTTTTTTATTTTTTTGATAAAGTGTTTTAATTACACTTATATTTGCGTATTTCATTCTCCCCGAATGTCAGTGTAGAATGGAATAATTTTTTTTTTAATCAAATAAAGTTTCATAATAAACTTTACAAAAAAATTGTTAAAATTTTATATATTTAAATACAGCTCAATAGTCTCTAAAACTTAAAAAAACTAAAAGGAAAAATCTTTTTTCCGTAAAAAATTAATAATTAAAATCCTTAACTATTTCATTTGACCCCATTTTACTCTATTTGAAATGCATTATAATTTTTAATCAATGTTTTTAATGAAATTACAAAAAAAAATGTTTTTAGTTTCATTTGATTGTATGAAAAAGTTTTTCTTATTTATTATAAAATATTTGTAAGTTGAATTAAGTTTAATAATATTTAGTTAATAAACAGCAAAAATAAACATTATTTACTCAAATATTTATTGCTCATTGTAAGTTAAATTAAGTTTAATATTATTTAGTTCATTGAAACTATTTACTCAATTTTTCTATTTTATTAGTGACTTTAAAAAATCTATTCAAGTCCTCGTTTTTAGCTAAGTGTATGTTTTATTTTTTCTTACATTAACTGTTACTGTTAGAATGTTAGGTAAACTAATATGAAACGTCGGGTTAGCATTAACGCAACGATAATCCGATGTTTTCAAAATACGTTTCATCAATGTTTAAACGATAGTTGAGCTTTTCAAGTTAGCGCTTTGCCAACGTCAGTTGGCGATGAACAGTCGATCAAATCCTGATGTTGTTATAATGTTGGCCCAAAGTGGCTGTGCTATCTGGGTATTACTGATGTATTCTGGGTATTAGAATTATTGAAGATGTATATAAACAATTCAATTAAAGTATTGTGTTGTAAAACAAAAACCTGTATGTGTCAGATCAGAAGAAATTGTTTTTTATCGCTTGCAAGTCTTACAAGAATCAACACTTTTTGTAAGTTTAGGCTCATTTCTGATCTTTTTAAACACATATTTTTAAACATATGTTTAAGCATACCCGAGCCTGTTTCATCGATTACATACGTTTATTAAAAAAAAGCTTGTATTACACTAAGGAGTCATCCATAAATTACGCCACGCAATTCTCGACCGTTTTTGACCTACTCGCCGTCGTCACAACATATTGTCACATATATATTGCACTCAATTTTAGAATTAAATATTTTCCAAACTTTTAACAATATTTTTTTTCTTTTAATGAACCTCTATGTTAAAAAAATATGTAAAAAATGTATAAAAATTAGACGCATTAACTGGTGTCTTTAAAAGTAACGTTTAGTATCTGATTGTCTTTAAAACGTCAGATGTCTCATTTTTATGATTTTTTTATCATACGTCTCAAGAATTTGCATAAAAATTAGTCATCTTATCTGAGACCAACAGATATCTAAAAATAGACAATTTAAAATGTGAACGTATTCAATGCGCCTTTTAGATGTCTCAAATTTATAATAAATGTCTCAAGATGTCTGCCTGAAACACTAAAATAACGGTTAATAGACGTCTCTGTGCCTGCTTAGTAGTGTTAGCAATATATGATTTGAACCAAGAGAAAAATATGGAAAAAAGAGAAAAGAATAAAAACTTCTATTGTTATGGTTAAAAAACTGAAATTTTTATCCGATACTTAAATTTTAGTTTTTTGTTTAGATGAATCTAAGCAAAAGTATTTACTTTTTGGTTATGCTGCTTCACTTAAAGTTAAAGTAAACAATGCTTGATACACGACTTAATCCAAAAATTTATCGTAATTGTAGTAACTTTGATGTAAAGTAGTTTTCTTGAATTGCAATCAAGAGTGTTTTTAATTTTGTTTTTAAAGTTTACGTTTTACATTTACACGTAAATCTTGAACTGCATCACAATAAAGAAACTCTTAACACACTGAAAAAATAAAAACTCTGTTACACTATGAGTATGTGTCAAAGTATGTTTGTTATGCTTGCAAAACGGTTTAGATATGGAGCTATTTAAAAGAAATTCAATACAAAAGTTTGAAAATATATTAAGAATAATAATAAATAAAAAGCTTTCTGCAATTTTGTACAAGAACAAAGTTTAAAAATAGGGGGAAAATAAAATTTAATCTACCCGACACTTTTGATCCAAATTTATATTCACAGTTTCAAAAAAAAATGTTGCCTGTACTTTTTGGAGCTGTAAAAATAATCAACATGCTGTTGCCTTATCAGTAAAGTTGCTTATTTCAATAAAACTAAAACAAATGATCTTTTTCAATTTGGAAAAAATTGCAAAAAAAATATTTTACCGCCTGCTGCTCAGTTAATGTGTGTCAGAGCTGTTGCCAATCAATTGGTTGAGAAATAGCACATCCAAATCTATGCACTGTTAAAAATGCACAAGAAAATGTTTAGACAGTTATAATAAAAGTTCCAAATGAAGTACTAAAAAATTTAAAAGCAAAGTTTGAAGCATTTAAAAAGTCTAAAGATCTTTATAAATATATTAAATAAATGAGCAAACAAAGTGTAGATTCAGATATATGAGCAAACAAATTATAGATTTTCCTATTACTAAAGTATTCGATAATTAATAATATTAAATTAGCTATTAAATCATTTAATAGTATAGTTCAAGCAACCCTTGTTGCTAAGTAGATATTGCTGTTTGAAACTACTAACCAATCAGACAAACTTTAAAAGTCATTTAAAAGTCATTAAAACATGGAAGAAAATTCAATTGTAAACCAATGTAGGCATCTTTTACACAATGTTTGCTATCATTTTTTCACAATGTTGCTATTCATTTTTTCACTTTCAACCTGTCATTCAATGACTGAATGGTTGAAAGTGAAAAAATTAGTTTGAAGGTAAAAAGCTTATTGCTGCTTTTTTCAAGATTTAATGCAGTCAAAAAAATATTAAAAGAATGTCTTCAATTCTTTCTAAAAAGATACAATTTGGAGCTTTATTAAGTATAGAATAAAGCGTCAAAAAACAAAAATGTCATTCATTACGTTGCAATAAAAAAAATTAAAAAAAGTGTATATCTAACATTTAAGCCAGAATAAAAGAGTCAATTTTGATAATTTCATTAAAAAAAAACTTATCTATGAAATCTAATGTAAGCCTAAAATAAATATAGAAACATTTTTCGGCAATTTCTTGCTTTAAGTTCTCTTTTGGGGTTAATAGTTTTTTTTATTAAAAATGTTAAAAAGGCGATAGCAGTTTTGCTTAAGAACTAAAATGCCAGTACAAAAATTAGTATCAAAAAACATTTTTTAGACTTTTTTAATGAAATTATAATAAAAAGTTGTCATTAAATTTTGATTTGGTGGCTTTCAAGGTTAAAAAATAAATAAATATATTAAATAATGAATAAGCACGCCATTTTTTTTTCTCGTGCTTTAAGTTTAAACCGGAGTTTAGAGTTTAAACCGGAGTAAATGATGAGTAGTGTTGATGAATGCGGTTTTCACGGACACCATTAAACTCATCACGCTGAGGCTAGCATTTTCCCGCCATCAGGAATTAGGTGTCAACAAAAAGTCTCATAACCTGCAACTAAATAACCTTATATGGCTGCTTTAAGTGCTCCAAACGTACCAGGTATGTTAAATATGTTACATACTAGTACAAGTTTTAATTAAAAATTTATTTAAGTTTTAATTATTGTATAAAATTTTTTTTTCAAGTTTTATTCAAAGTATACTAACTGAATAATCAAAAACAACAACAACAAAAAACTTTACACTTGATTTTCAATTAAATTTGATGTGATCTTCATATCGTTCGTTGTAATTTCTATAATATATATAAAATCAAATTTTTTTTTTGTTGAGTTCTTTTTCTTTTTTGTAAAAAATCGAGTTTTAATCTAAGATATATTAGATAGTTATTTAAAAAAAACCAAATAATAAAGTGTTTTAAACAAAGATTAGTTTTACCATAAATTTTCATAATTTTTTTTTTTTTTAAACTGTAGTTTTTCATTTACAAATGTTTATACAATATTACTTCATCAAAAAATAAACTAACAAATATAACTAAAACAAACAAAAAAAAAATTAGCTTTTATATAACTTAAACTTTTTTTCGAAAATAAAGTTTAAAGTCTATAACAATATGAATAAAAATAAATAAACTTATTTTCGGTAAAGCTACAGTTGAGCGGCCTAAAATAATTTTATTTTTTTGTTTGTTGCGCTCTCATCACTGGAGACTTATTTAAATGAGGAATATTTTTTGGCTTCATTACATAGAGTGACTATCTTCAGTATATTTATTGGCTTCAGAATATTTATTGGCTTCAGTACATAGAGCGACTATCAAGGGAGTGTGATGCTATCAGACCTTCCAACCTTTTTTTTTAAAACCTTGAGATTCATTTAAAAAAACCTTGAGATTTACACAAAAACTTTGAGAAGCGTAAAATTAAAAAAAAAAATGTTTTTTTTCAAACAAGAAAAATTGAAATAGAATGAAAAGTTACATTTTATAAATAAATAAATAATATTTATTCATTATGTTTAGCATTGTACATTTTTGTTGCTCTTTTTGATGTTTTTAACAGCTGTTCAGATCGTTTTTATTGAAAACACGGTATAGTAGCCTTGGGAAACATTATTTTCATAGCTAAAATACTTGATAATGTCCCATCCGACACTAATGCTGATCTCTCAAGACATTTTTTTTTTTTTACAATACTAAACAATCGTCCTAACTCAGCGTTACTGTGGGGAATAATGAGAACAATTTCAGCTAATTTTGGTAGCAGTTTAAAACGTTTAACTAAAGTGTTGGGAATAACCATTTTTGAAATATGGTAAAAAGCGTTGCTGAGGTGACTAAAAAAATGTGCTGAACCAAAAAATTTTTACCATGATCTCAGCATTAATTACTTGATTATCTAATGTTGTGTCAGTTTTTAAAAAGTTATTTAAAGAAGTTTGCTTTTTTAATGCAAAAACATTTGCTTTGTGACTGTTTTTTTCGCAATTATCAGATACATCTTTAACTCCTTGATGATGACAAGTTAGTTTTTTAACACACGGAACACAGTAAAATTGGTAAATATTACCCTAACAGGGTAATCTTGGCACCATGTTGAATTAAATTTGCATTTATATGTTTGCTTTGATGCCATTTTTAAATATTCGGAATGATTGTGATAGATTTAAATTTTAAAGAGCACGATAATAAACCAGACCAGAAAAAGTTTTAAAAATTAAATTTTTTTTTTTAATTGATAGACTGCCTGGCCAAACCAAACCCTCAATCGATGTAGCAGCACTCTCTTGCGAGTCAGGCTATTTGTCAGTCGTTGTAGCAGCACTCCCTTGCGAGTCAGGCTATTTGTCAGTCGATGTAGCAGCATTCCCTTGCGAGTCAGGCTATTTGTCAGTCGATGTAGCAGCACTCCGTTGCGAGTCAGGCTATTTGTCAGTCGATGTAGCAGCACTCCGTTGCAAGTCAGGCTATTTGTCAGTCGATGTAGCAGCACTCCGTTGCGAGTCAGGCTATAAGATAGTCGATGTAGCAACATTTACGCATTTTAAAAATGTTTTTTATTAAATCAATAACAAAAACACCACTAATTAAAAAAAACTTTCTAGTCGTTATAATTGCGGTTTTTTAAAAATTTTTTAAAAAACAATTAAATTTAATGTACTTCCGCATAAATTAATTGGTTTGACATTTCGATGACAATCAAAAACAGCTTAAGAGATGTGGTAATTAAAATTGTAGTCGTAAGAGACTTTTTTTACATTAAAACGCTCTTTCGACTACCCTATATGGGTATATATATATATATATATATATATATATATATATATATATATATATATATATATATATATATATATATATATATATATATATATATATATATATATATATATATATATATTAGGGTGGGTCATAAAATTTTTTTTTAGAGTTGCTAACCTGGCTATGGTCTAGAAAGTTGTTTTTTTATGTACTAATTTAGGAAAGTATTTAATTTTATGAATTGAACAATTTCTTCCACCCGCAACTATAATTACAAAATTTAGCAGGCCCTATTATTATTCAAAAAAAAGGTTTTTCAAAATTATGTGATGTAGGTACTCAAATAAAGCTAAGTTTTATAAAAATTTCAAAAATAATAATTTTTTCATATAAAAATTATTATTTTAGGTTTTGTTTCATAATAACTATAGTTTTTTTAACTAAAAGTGAAAAATGTGCATTTTTACATTTTTACTTTTTTTCTCCAAAATATTAGGGTACCGGTAATTTTCCCAATAAAGTTGCGCCCTTTAAATCTATCACAATCATTCTCATATTTGATAGTATCAATATTAATAACTATTAGCAATGTTTAGAGCCTGTAACAAGAAAAATTTTTTTTTTGACCCACCCTAATTTATATATATATATATATATATATATATATATATATATATATATATATATATATATATATATATATATATATATATATATATATATATATATATATATATATATATATATATATATATATATATATATATATATATATATATATATATGTATATATATATATGTATATATATATATATGTATATATATATATGTATATATATATATATGTATATATATATATGTATATATATATATATGTATATATATATATATGTATATATATATATGTATATATATATATATATATATATATATATATATATATATATATATATATATATATATATATATATATATATATATATATATTAGGGTGTCCCAAAAAACAACATTTTTGAAAATAATCTGCTCTCACCCCCTAAATGTGTTCTATCTAATGCAAAAACACTAAGTTTAAATTTTTTTTGAATAAAAAATATTTTAAGGGGTTCCTCAAGACCCTCGAATATTTAATGGGTTCCTAATATTTTCGAAAAAAAAGTTTTTCAAAAATATATCAACCTGGCACTCAAATTAAGCGAAATTATATAAAAATTTTAAAAATATTATTCATTTCGAAACAAAATTGTTAGTTTTAGTTTTATTACATAAGAAATTGCATTTTTTAAGAAAAAATGAAAAAAATGCATTTCTAATGTTTTTTTATGATAATTTTGATAAATAAGTTAAAATGATTCGAATGATTATTTAGGGGGTGAGAGCAGATTGTTTTCAAAAATGTTGTGTTTTGGGACACCCTAATATATATATATATATATATATATATATATATATATATATATATATATATATATATATATATATATATATATATTATATATATATTAAATATTAATATATAAATATATTAAATATTATATAATTGGAAAAGTCATCAATTTTTAATTATTTTATGACCAGTTTTACAAGGGTTTTAAGAGTTTGGTTTTGTTTACTAGATAAAACTAAAAATAATTTTGAAGTGTTATAATTTTAAATAGATTTTTATATAATTCTTATTTAAAATTGCTTGTTTTTTTTTTGCATTTTGTGTACTACTTGATTTATTGCTTACAATTCTAAAAAAAGTAGGACATTTTTTACAATTTAATTTCCTTACAAGTTAATTACAAAAACAAATCTATCATCCTAATATAAAAACAAACAAATATGCTTAAATATAATATATAGCTAGAGAAAAATATAAAATATCTATTTAAAAATGGTATATCAGTAAACATATCTATATACATATCAGTAAAAATAAAATAGTTTTAACAAAAAGTATTTTTTATGACGAAGCATATTTTTCCATAAAATACTTTTATAAAAAAATATCAACCATGAATTAAGATAACCAAACAAGTATAGCTATAGCAAATATATTCTGCTGTGTGTTCACTAAGTTTTAAAGATGCAGATTTTTTTAATGTAATAATTAGTGCATTTGATTTCTTAGCTGAAAAAGATGTGTCATACTTTTATTTTATCATTCACTCACATTTTGAGTGAGAGTATTTATAAATTTAGTTTTTTATCATTTGCAAAATTTCCTATTTTATTATTTTTATTACATTTTAGCTTATTTATTAGCTTTCAAAAAATTAGCAACTAAAATATTTAGGTCATTATTTTTTCAAACATTTAAAAGTAACGATAACTGCTATAAAAAAAAGCTTTTTTTTAGCAGTTATGGTTACTTTTTAATGTTTAAAAAATTTTTGGTTACTTTTTAATGTTTGAAGCAATTTATTGCTGACCTGCTTATACTGAGGGTTGATTTATATTAAATATTTAAAAAAATGTAATATTCAATTTATTTATTTAATATTAAAAAAAGCATTCCAAAATAAATTTACCTAGAGTTAAATTTTCAATTGAACTCACTTTGTGGTAATTTATTAAATTAGCATTATAAAAATAGTTAAGATGGTTCATCACCAAAAAAAAGTGAATAAAAAAATTAAAAAAAAAGTCTTATCGTCTTATCTATTAGAAAATTTTATTCTTTTACAGTTTTTTTGAAAAAATCATATCTTTTTTTGTATATAATTTGAATAGTTAATCTTTTGAGTAGGTACATATACAAATGAGTCCTTAGCAACACCTTAGTGACTGGGCTATATCAACATAAAAATGTTGTTAAATAGTTTTTTTTATAAAAGTGAAGTTGCAGTTTTGTTATTAAAGTTATAGTTATATTGTTTTTCATATTTCAAAGTCTTAATTTTTATATTGTAAAGTAAATAAATGGGAAAAAGTAAAAATCTATCACAAAGAAAGAAACACTGCAATGTATTTTATAAAAAGAAGTTAAATTAAGGATTGTTATCCTTTCTGAAAAGGATAACAATCCTCAATTAAATAGCCTCCAAGAAGCTAAAATTAAATCCTGATTGCAATCAAGTTTTTCCTATGATAATGAGAATATTTTTATGAACTTTAAACTTTTTTATTAATGACTATTTATGTTGTCTGTATGTAGCTCAATTGATCTTACTTTGGTTGACCAGCTTTCATCTTGTATATGTGTATATGTGCATAAGTTATGCTTGACATGTCTTGACAAGTATATGTGCATAAGTTATGCTAGACATGTCAAGCATGCAAATATAATAAAGAAACTTATATATCCAAAGAATATTTTGATATCAATAATATCCAGTGAATGTTTTGATATCAATAAAGTTAAAGGTCAAATAAAATTTTAAACTATGGAGTGGCCATATGAAGCAATAAAAATGCAATCTACAGTATGAAAAAGTTGATTTTGGCAATATTATGGGATTGCAATGGATTTGACGATGATGAGTACCAGTTTTATCCAACAAGTAGTACAAGTTGGTGCAAATACAAGAAGTTGTTTACACTTTTAAACTTAAAATTCAAATAAGACGCTCAATAATATAATTCGGAACAAATGTCCAAAACATATTTTTGTCAGTAGAACCATATTAGAGCTTGGTGTTTATTCAGCAATACTAGAGTTTAATGAGGGGTCTTTTAAAATAAAGTCAGTCTCCAACCAATATGGAGTTTTATGTAGTCAGCCTTTTTTTAAACTTTCATATCACAGAGTTAAAGTTTTACACAAAAAATCAACTAGTGATGCAAAACAACTCAGAAAAACCATAAGAGCTATTAAAAAATGACTTATTGACATTGAAGACCAATCTGATGTTCCAAAAAGCTATTCTGCAGGAACTTTTTAACAATAGTTTATTTTTAAAATGATTTTTATGGGGAGGTGGAATAACAAAAAAACAAAAACAAAAACAAATGCAATAACTAAGAAAAAACAAAGAAGATTTTATTTTTACTAACCTAATTTTTTCATTAAAAATGTTCAGTAAAAGAAAAAAAAAGATGTTATAGGCGCCTAAAAAAGAAATTGAAAAAAAAAAAAAAAAAAAAAAAACTAAATTTCTTGTAAATATATTTTAACTTGCAACTGTATCAAAAATATTCATAAAGCATACATTTAACTATTATGTCTTTAGGCAAGTAAAAGCGCAACGGTATTATTCTTTAATAAATTACACTAATAAATGATATTATTCAACGGTACATTTAATAAATTATACTTGGAAACATAAATCTTTGTCACAAAAAAAAAGCACTAGTAAAGTAATTAACTTTTTAAAGTTTTTTTTTTTTGCAACTTTTCTTATTTTTTGTTTGTTAATAACTTTTTAAAAGTAAAAAAATCATTATTAAGCAATAAGCTGCGATTTTAAGAAATAATGAATATTTAAATTGTTTCTAGATTTTAAAATTTAGAAAATAGTTTGATGTGGTTATTATCATTATTTAAAGTGAAATATAAAAAATTGAATAAATTTTTGAAACTTTAATTGAATAATTTGATCAGATTTACCAAGAAAATTAAAATATTTTTAACAAATTTTTAGATGTTTATGATGATGCTGCTGAGGAGAGAATCATAAATGAAGAGTACAAAATATGGAAAAAAAATACTCCTTTTTTATATGACCTTGTTATGACGCATGCCTTAGAATGGCCTAGTCTAACTGTGCAATGGCTTCCTGATGTTACAAGGTATAGTTTTTCATAAATCATAAGTATTTATATATATATATATATATATATATATATATATATATATATATATATATATATATATATATATATATATATATATATATATATATATATATATATATATATATATATCAAGAGGTGAATCTAGCGATCACGATTTGCAAACCCTGGAAAAGTATTTGATTTTCAAAATTTTAGTTAATGCAAATTATTATAATTTTGTTAGCAAGAAAAATATAAAAACAAAACAAAAAATAAACTTCCGGCTACAAAAGTAATAACACTCTCGTCACTAACTGCATTATAAAAGTAATAAAAGTATAATAGTGTTATTACTTTTATAAAGCACTTATTACTTTTAAAGTTAATTCATTCTTCAAGCAACATTAATAATTCCAAACAATAATTAAAGTAGAAAACCATCTAGAAAAAATAAAGCGGATATTCAAATATTAAAAGCTTGAGGAATTTTTACCAATCACTTAAACAACTTAATAAAAAGTTAAGCATTTTGAAAAATGTCACTAAAGTCTGTCTGTATAAAGTCTGTCTGTATGAAGGCGTGTTTGATTTTAAAATCAACTAGTAAAACTTTTTATTGGTTGATTTGAAAATTAACGCGCGTTTTTACGTATCATTAGTAACGTTTTTAATAATGCTAAACTTTTTATACATTACGTTTTGATAAAGTTTCATTTATGTTTTTATAAGTTACTTAATATTATTTGGATATCCACTATATTTTTCTAGATGCTTTTTTGCTTCAATTACAATTTGGGAGAACTTATCTTATTTGAACAAAGAATGAGTTACAAAAGTTATAAGTGCGTTATAAAAGTAATAACACTATTAAAGTGTTATTACTTTTAGAATGCAGTTAGTCACTAGAGTGTTATTACTTTTGTATTTATAAGTTTGTTTAATTTTTAATAACTTTTTCGCAAACAAATTAAAGTTGATTCAAAGAACATGTTTTTGTATAAAGTAAAATTTTGAAGACCAGATATTTTTCCAGATTTTGCATTTCGTGATTGCTTAAATCAACTCTTGTTAATAAACTTAAATATATTTTTTAAATCAAAATTGAGTTAAATGTTTTTAAAATCTAAATTATATTTAAATTATATTTTAATTATATATTTTTATTAAATTAGTTTTAAATTAAGTCATATTTTTTTGCAGAATTAAATTGTTTTTATGATCTTTGCTTCAAGCTTAAAAAATCAATCATTTCAATAAAATAAAAACAAAATAAAAATAAACTTAATTTTATTTGAGTTTTTTTCATTAGTAAATAGCGCTTATATCAAACATGATTGTCATTCAAGCTATTGTAACAAATATTTTTACATAAACATCATTCAAAAGTTGATGTGACTTTTTTAAAAATTAGTTACTTGTTTTATCTTACTGCTTATTAAATAATTTAAAGTTAAAAAATGATAATAAAGCAGGGCTTGTGACGAATAAAATTGTCAAGCGTGTTATATCGCGCTTGTAAAATTAAAATATGTTTTCATTGAGCGTGGTTATGTGCGCTCGAGATAACGTTGACGAGCGCGATCATGAAAATTGCTGAAGAAGATCTTTTTTTATTTGTTACATCATTCTTTCGTCGACAAATGTTATAATTAGTATCACACTCATGAATTAACACTCTTGTATATTGTCAGATCGGGATTTTTTTTTAACTATTTATGTTATAAAAAAAAATATATCAAACAAAAACGCAACTTCTTGTTGATTTAGTATTGAAGTATAATTTAGTGACTTTTTTATAATTTAGTGCCTTTTTTTGTTTCGTTGTTTTGATATATGTATTTTTTATATTTCTTGATATTTTTTATTCAAATTAATTTATTTCTAAAATTTCTTTTTTAAATTACGATTTTTTTATTTTAAAAAAATAACACAAGAAAGTTTGAAAATCTTTTTTTTTTTAAACTAATTATTATAGGTTAAATAACAAATTTTTCCCTCAACTGTTGTCAACGGTGTTTCCTCTTCTACATTTTCGAAACTGAATGCAGCTAATTTGTCACTCATATCTGGTAACTTCAGTTCTAAAGCCTATTACCTTTTGAACTTTCCATTTAATAAATGTTGACAACATTACTTTGTTTCCTTTTGGAATGTCATTGATTGCGGACATTCTAAACAACAGAATCATTTTAAATTTGAGTTAAAATAAATAATAGTTAATAAAAAACTTATACTATAAACAAAAACTAATTTAAAAAATTACTGAATCATTATTATTTATTTTTATTATAAACGATGTATGGAATATTACAAACAATAAATCAAAAAAATCTTACTTGATGTATTCACAAGATTAAAAATATTCTGCAGTTTCAATTTTCTTATAATGATTTACTAATTTTTTATTATTTTATTTGTGCATTTTTGTATTTGCATTGAATTTCTACATGCATATTCCATCAATGAAATTAGTGCCTATTAACGACTTCAAACTGCTCATTCATTAGGTTCACAAAAGAACAACGTAGTGCTTTTTTTATTTTATATTATATTAGTGCTTCGATAATATAAAATCTTTATTAAAAAATCTTTTTTTCATATTTTATGAAAATAAAAAAAAAAGTTATTATTTGTTTTGCCCCGAACTCTTGGACGAGCGTTATTTTATACGCTCGTTATAAGCTGAACGAGCGTTGTTTATCGCGCCATGAGCGTTTCAAAATACCATTTACGGGCGCGTTTCACGAGCGGAGCGCGATCGCGCTCGATTCATCGCAAGCCCTGATAAAGCAAACCTATATTCCTCAGTATAGGTTTGCCTACAATATTTCAATATTTTTTTGCAGTAATTAAATGAGTTTTGTTGTCTAACAAAAATTGCGGATTTTAAGTCCAAAATTTTAATCCATAAGCCACAGCAAGCCTTAGGCTATTACAGAAGAGAGATCAGATTTAAAATTGGCTGTTTGTTCTAAGCAATTAAAAAGTGAAGATTTTCAGTCAAGACAAGAGTATGAAGTTGAGTCGTCAACAAATAGAGCCACTTTAGATTAACTAACTACTGCAGTGCAAAAAATATGAAGTAGAATGAGGTTTGACTTGAAGGTTTGACTTGAGGTTTGACTTGAAGAGTAGGAATAAACTTATAGTCCAGAAGGAATAAAAGCTTCTGAGATGTGCTTTATGCATACATGTTATGGATATGTTTGCTATTTATTTAGATGCTGGAATACAATATCCTTTTATATTTATATAAACTTTAGTATTTATATGGTGTAGTATTTGCCAAAAGAGTAGAAGATGATGATAATGATGATGATGAGTATGATGATCATGTTGATCATGTTGATCATAATGATGTTTATCTATCCATATATATATATATACAAAATATAACATGAATTTTGAATAAAAAAATTACACTTTAAAATGTATAAATGTTTATGCAGCCCCGGTCACAAACCCGGCCCCCTGCTATATTTTATCAAACCCGGCCCTGGTCAAATATCAACCCCGGTCATTTACTAAGCCCCCGTCAGCAGGCCAGGGGCTTCAGTACATACATCGACTGGCAAATAGCCTGACAGTACATTTCAGTGTGACATCAGATTGCTCATCTAAACAAGTAATTTAAGTTTAAAAACATTACCCTGAACTACTCTGGCTTGTATATATTTCTAGTTAGTGGTGTAATTACTTATTTTTATTCTGTGGCGAAGATTAGATAAGTATTTTGCGATCCAAGATGTGAACCAGTTAGGTAGAATATTCACTAACTTTATTAGTAACTTGTCATGATCAACGAGATCAAATGCTTTTGTAAAATTGAAAAATATTGCAAAAATTGATTTATTATTATCTTTAGCATGACTCCAATCCTCTATAACTTGAATAATAGCGTCCATTGTACTACAGCCTGGAAGGAAACCGAACTGTTTGAGACCCAGATGTGCTTGTTGTGATGGACGATGAATTTAGTAACAATGCGTTCAAAAAATTTGCATAACGCGGACATAATAGCAATTGGGCAATAGTCATTAGAAAATAGCGGGTTTGAGATTTTAGGAATAAGTATTATGATTCATTTATGATGGTGTTTGCTGATTTCCATTGATTAGGGATGTAATTGTTTTTTATTAGATGGTTAAACAGGATATTGAGTGATGGGGCAGTTTCTAAGCAAGCAGATTTGAGTAAAATTGGGGATAGATTGTCAGGTGCTGATGATCCTGTCTTTAGTTTGCTGACTTGGTTGAGAATGTTATTAATGGTAAAAATGGGGGTAATAGTTAGGTCTGCTTGACTGTTAATGAAGAGCAAGAGGTTAGGTTGTTTTTTATCGCTCCAAACATTTTAGAAATAATTGTTCAATTGGTTTGCTGATGTCTCAGAGATAAGTGATTTGTCCTTTATTGGCAAATCCAACTTCTTGCCAAAAATTTGTTTTACCGGAGAAAAAGTGTCAGTTATAAATATGTTTTCTTTTGGTGATTAGTTTGATGACTCGATTTGCAAGTACTTTCCACTCAGAATTGTGAATAGAAGAATAAAATTGATGACGTTCTTTCGTAAGGCTCTGAATAAACAGCCTTATCCAAGGTTTGGGGTTAAGAAGCATTATAGTTCTCAATGGTTAACAGATGTCTTGAGCATAGAGTTTAGATTAATATAAAAAAGTTGTTGCAAGCGGCTTGCATTTCAACTAGGGTTTCAAGATGGGTACATCGTATTAATGCAATAGTATTAGCAATTCTACCTGACCCATATGTAACCTTTTCCTGACATTCAATGCTTATGTAAGTGTAATTACTATTGACTTGAGAATAACTTGCTTATCAGCAGAGCTTAGCCACATTTCAGTTAAGCAGGCAACATCAATATTGGTATCTGTGAGAAACTGATTGAAGATCTTGATTTTGTTACAGAGAACGCATGTTAGAGGTGCAGATGGTTGATAAGTGATTGGTGTTGGCTGCTGAGCTAATGGGTTGATGTGGAGCGAGGAGTGAGGGTACTGCAGATTTTGATGATTGCTCCATTGTGGATACCCTTGTAAAAGGGCGCATCAGGGTTATCAATCCAAAGTTTATCATTACAAGTGTTGCGGTCTTTACGTAGTTGGTACTCAAGCTTACTTTCAGCGGTGAGTTTTTAAGAGTTCATAAGAGCTTAAATATATTGTTGTACCTGATAAACAATATATTGGCATAACAGAGAGTGAATGGAAAAAACGTTTTACCAATCATAAGCAATCCTTTAAAAATAAAAAGTATTCAAAAGACACCATGCTGTCAAAATATATATGAATTAAAAGATTAAAATATTGATGATTTTATAATGAATTGGTCCATACCTAAAACAGCACCTGCATGTAACAATATTTCCAAAAAATACATACTATGCCTACAAGAAAAACTTAAAATTATTACACATGCAAACCAAGAAAGTTTATTAAACAAAAAATCAGAATTAATTTCTAAATGCAGACACGAAAATAAGTTTCTCCTAAAAAAATATAAAAATAAGTGAGCTCAAATAATAATTACATTGAATCCCCTCTTGTTTGTTTTTTGTTCAACGTATCGTTAAGTATTTGAGTTAAATAGACTAGCATAATAAAAATAGTAATTTAGGTGAATCAACCTTTAAAATAGACAAGATTAAGAGTTTTTATAAAAAATAATTTTTATAAAAAAAAAAGAATTTTTATGTTGCCTGTTGTTATTTTTTATAAAAACTTTCTGAATGTGAAAGTTTTTATAAAAAATAACGACAGGCAACATAAAGATTCTGCGGGCGACCTAAATTAACAAACTGGTTGCATTCAGTCACAAGTTGAACACATAGCTTTGTTACTAAAATACGTCATTTTTTAGAGTTAATTTATTTTTCAAAAGACGCCAAAGCATTACATTTCTTTAATTAAGTAGTCTGGTTTTTATCATTTTTATTAAAATGTTGCAATTAGTTATTAATTTAAATTTATAGTTCAGTATTATATATATATATATATATATATATATATATATATATATATATATATATATATATATATATATATATATATATATATATATATATATATATATATATATATATATTATTAGATTGGTTTAAACCAATCTAAAAAATATTAATTAAAAACCAAACTAATTTTTTATTGAAAATATTGGAGTTGCTCTAGATAAGTTGGAAAGAGATCAAACAAAAATTAGTGACACTTGAAATTTTAAAAAGCAGATAAACATGTTATCATTTTTATCAACTTAAAGAAAATATTGGAAACTAGGTATCTTCAGACTGTGACATGAGTAATGCTCATTTCCTTGCAAACATGCTAGTTCTTAGATATTTTGGATCTAATCTTTCTGAAAATGTAAATGAAGCTGCAATGACCTTTATAGATAAACTTTTAAAGAACTTGGTACCAACAATATTCTAGTTTAAAGCCAAAACTGCTCCATTCGATAAAAGATATGTCTGATTAATCTGTTTAAAAAAATGTATCACCAATAGAATAGTGAAAATCTCTAAAATATTTGGGCTGCAACATTATCATGGATATTGAAGGTTGTTAAGTGCACCAGCTTCTAGAGGTAGAGTTAAAAGAATTTATTCAACTTTTGGATTTGTTATGAAACAAGATGAGTAGAAAAAATGGAAAAAGCTTATTTTTATATTAGAACATTAAATAATGATTTATTGGTTGATGAATTACGACAGTAATGTTAATAGAAAATATAATTTACTCAAGTAAAATGACTAATGCTTTTATTTAATTAAAAAAGTTGACTAAAAGCTTTTTTAAAAAAAATAAAAATGAGTTTAAACCAAAAAAACCATGTTTTTTTTGGGTTTTTTTAAAAAAATAAATGCTTTTTTTTTTTTTTTTTTCAACAAAAAAAAGGGTTTTTTGCAACCCTGGTTTATTGTAAACATAATTGTTACTTTTTTTAATAAAGTAATTAGTAAACTTAATACTTTATGTATTTAATATATTTACATAGTAATTTATGTATTTAATAATTTTATATTTTTATTATATATTTTTTATTATATATTTAATTATGTATTTAATAATTAGATAATTTATGTATTATTATGTAAATATACTAAATGTTTACATAATAATTTATGTATTTAATAATTTACAATGGAATTTCGCAGAGTATAGTAACTTAAAAAACGTAATATAAATATATTTTCCATTTCAAATGTTAGTTTTTTTCAGCTTAGATCTTTTCATTTTCTTTAAGATTTTCTTTTTGTTAGATAATTTATCTTACAAATTGCGTGGTCAAGTTGTAAAAACAAAATATTTTATGCGTGGTCAGAAATGGCTTTCGATCGCACTTCTTTGATTTTTATCAAAGAAGTGCGATCAAACAGCAACCTTAAGTCTTTATCAGACGAATTGTCTAGTACAAAAAGTTTCTTATTTCCGGCCCTGTATATGTATTTATATCTACAGGGGCTATTCTAGGAATATTATTTAGGTTGCGGTACCCCCTGTGCCGATGCCTGCTGAGTGTACTTCAGAGTGCTTTAAATGTATCTATATTTAATAAATATATATCTTTATTTAACAAATAATTATCTATATTTAACAAATATATATCTATTTTTAATAAATATATATCTATATTTAATAAATATATATCTATATTTAATAAATATATATCTATATTTAATAAATATATAACTATATTTAATAAATATATATTTATATTTAATAAATATATATATTTAAAATATATGTCTATATATAAAATATATATATATTTAAAATATTTATATATTTAAAATATATATATATTTAAAATTTATATATATATATATATTTATATATATATATACACACACACACACACACACACACACACACACACACACACACACACACATACAGTAACGGAATAATTATTATGGATTTTTCAGTTTTTAAATAAAAATCAAGTTTTTTACTTTAAAAACAATCATAACATAAAAATAAAATTACAAGTTATATATTCCAGTTATATCAGCGTTTTTAATACTTGGTTTGACCACCTTTGGCAGCTTTCAATGCTTTCACTCTCTTGGGCATGCCTATGATTAAATCACGGCATAACTTGGTGATTTTTTTGCTATGGAACCAGACATGGATTAACCTCTCTATAAGCTGTGCTTTTGTAGTAATTGGAACTTTTTGTATTTCGTCCTTTAAAATGTTCCATAAATTCTCAATTAGGTTCATATCTGGTAAATTCCCAGGCCATTCGAGTACAGAAAATCCATTGTCTTGGAACCATCTTATTGACAATTTGCCCGTATGGCAAGGAGCATAATCTTGTTGAAATATAAAATCCTTATTAGTGAACCAGTCTCTGACTTGAGTGACCAAACATTTCTCCAACACCTCTATATACTTTTTCTGGTTCATCATTCCTTCCACAATATGTAGACGGCTCGTTCCATAGATGGATATCGCTCCCCACACCATGATTTTAGTAAGGAACTTCATTGTTTTCTTAAGACACTCAGGCTTAAACTCCTCTCCAGGCCTTCTTCTGACTATCTGAATTCTATCATCCAACACAGCAATTGTTAATTCATCTGAAAATACTACCTGAACAAAAAAAATGTCTAATAAGTTTCAAAGAAATTATTGTACTAACATTAATAGTCATGATCAACAAGTTAACATCTACTGATATTAGTCAGAAATTATGATGAAACTGAAAGAAGTTAAGAAATCAATACTATCAGAGATCTAACAAAAAGCTAAATTAATGATTACCTTGGACCAATCTTCTTGCGTCCAACTTCATGCTCAACAGCCCACCCATGCCTGGCATGCTTCATTTTGTTTGTGAGTCTTGGCTTTTTTCTTGGTCTGTATGCCTTCAGTTCCTGCTCCAACAAGCGATTATTCACTTTTTTACGACTGACATTAATACCTTGACTTGCTAGTTCCATAGATATCTTCTTGCAAGAACTTCTTCTATCTTTGAGGGCCATTACTTTGATTTTTCTCTCAAGACAAATCAAAGTAATGGGGTAGTGATTCTTTTATGACTGCAATTTCCAACTCTTCCAGCTTCAACGTTTCAACCCTCATCCAGCTTCCTTTTCACTGCACTAACTGTTTGTGCTGAAAGCTTCAATTTCATAGCTATCTCCTTTTGTTTTAGGCTACTATTCTCCAACAAAACACAGATTTGTCCTTTTTTTCTAGGGCTCAAGTCTTTTCTTTTCCCCATCACTTCAAAATCAGTCAAAAATGTCACAGATTTTGCTGAACAACTATTTTTTTAATTTTTTAGAACTGAAACTTAAAGTTTGTAGAGTTCAAATACATACAGAGCGCACCATACACCACAGAGAGTAAAAGAAATTGACACTAACTCAAATTAACATATTTCAGAATTTACAGTTAAATTTCAGAAACTTTTGTTGTCTAGCTCTTAAATGACCCTAAAATTAAAAAAATCAAAAACATATCATTGACCACTGAAAACCTTTTAGTTGTCTCAACTTATGGAATTTAGTGACAATTCTAAAAATACATAATAATTTTTCCAGTACTGTAAATGTATATGCACACACACATAATTAGTTTCATAATTATACAATGTGCATTAAATATTTTTTTTTTCAAATAATTAAATTTTTTTGTTTTTAAATTTATTTTGTTTACAGAAGAAAGTTAAGGTAAAATTTTCTTATAAACTCTGCACATATTGTCATTCCTCTCTCTTTTTTTTTTTTTAAAACTCAACTTACTACTTGCAAACAGCTATTTGCAAGTGTTAGAATGTGCTTTATATTATATAAAATAATCCATTTGTTATTTATTATTTGTATTTTATAATTATTTAAAACATAGTCAAGCATAGTTTTTTGTTAAAACTTCAAGTGTAGCTTTTTTCTCATCTTCTATACTAAGTCATAAAAAGTTAAAAACATGCTGATGTTGATAAAAATTGCTACATCCTGCCTGCTGTGTGTAGTGTTTTTTATTTGTGTTTTTACTTCAATTTAAATTAATTAAAGAAATACTAATTGGATGTAGTTGATTTAATTTTGAGTTTTTCACACATATTTTATGATTTATTCTGTTGAAATTTTAGACCTGAAGGTAAAGACTATTCTGTTCATCGTTTGATATTAGGAACACACACGTAAGCTGATGGTTTTCTCTTATTTTTTTGGTTGTTTAAATTGTTCATTGTTGGTTTTAATATGATTTTTATTGATAAATTTTAGTTCTGATGAGCAAAACCATCTTGTAATAGCAACTGTACAATTACCAAATGATGAAACTCATTTTGATGCCAGTCATTATGATCATGATAGAGGAGGTAACTTGATAATTTAATTTTCAAATATAATTGTATGATAAAAGAGATAACTTAATGACTTCATTTTCACTTTGTATTAAAATATAATTGTATGACAGAGTAGATAGCTTAATAACTTCATCATCACACAGTTTTTTTCTGCGCCACGCAGTTTTTGACATTTTTTGACCCCTTCCCCCTCGTAACACATCTGTAACACTTTTATTGACCCCCCCCCCCATATTATGCAACAATTTTGTACACCCCCCCTAAAATCTTTTTAAAATGTTTTTTAGGGGGGGATGGTAGGGGGTGCAAAATTTTACAAAATACAAAATGATTTTAAATATGTTTATAATTCTCTGAGCTTTTTTCAGTTAATTAGTTCTTTTCAATCTGTTTAATGCTTTTTTTTCACCCCAATAGTTTCGTGTAAAATTGTATGAATTAACATCGTTCTTTTAAACATGATACCAATTTTAAAAATCTATTCCTCCGATATATATAATACATGTAAAATATTATATATATAGTATATAATAAATAATAACATATCATACAAGCAAAAGTATTATTTTATAAAGACAATTTTCTTCTAAGTAGCAACGTAAACGTGCTCGAGTAGATTCTGCCTCCGGCTAGTAAACTGTGGGTTCCAGCTTCGATTCTCGGTGTCGAAATTTTTTGTTTTTATTATTGCACAAAAATTGTTTTTTTGTTGCTTCATAGTTTTGTGCACCAACAAAATAAAGTTCTGCACTTGAGCCATATAAATTCAAAGTGCAGAACGTGCACTGTACATACAGCTGTATGTACAGTCTGTAAACAGGCTGTAACTACTCCGTTAATGGAGTGTTTACATCGACTAAGTAAAATTTAGGCGTAGTTGATTTTACAATCAACATTTAGATACATCAACTGAGGTTTTTGGTTTGGTCAGATACTCTTTTAATTAAAAGAAAGTCTTCTCTAAAAAAAAAAAAAAAAATGTTGCATCACAAAATAGAGAACTATCTCCCCCCTTGTAACAAATCATCACAAAATTGCTTTCCCCCCCCCCCCCCCCTAAGCGTGATGTAATTTATTTACCCCTATTAAAATATAATTGCATTATGAATAGTTTATGAGTTATTTTAAAGATGTTATAGCAAAAGTAAATTCTCTTTATTTGTTTGTTTTTTTTAACAAATTTTCTTTAACAAGGCTGCAAGCAACTGGTACTTTCTAAAATTCTAAGTTTCTAAAATTGAGTTGAAGAGTTTCTAAAATTGAGTTGAAGAGCTAAAAAATGGTTTGACAGTTTAATTAAAATATTATAAAAATAAAAAAAGATTAATAAAATTACTAATTATTAATAAAAACTAATTAATAAAATTTATTTATAATAATTAAAGCTTGTATTTTTATAACAGACCAAATTCCAAAGCATTGATGTTTGTGAAGAGAAAAAAGAAGAATTACATTTTTTTGAGCATGAAGAAACAAGTGAATCTGTGAAATGTGAAATCAAGTGGACTTGAAAAATCCAGTTATAAATCCTAAACTATGATTACTTTACAATTCATATACATGCTTTCTTTTTAAACTTTTTTCAATTAAATGTTACTTTGTTACTTTTGTTTGTGTTGGTGAACTTTTGTTTAAAAATCAGAGATTTGCAGGTTTGCAAAAAAAAAAAAAAAGTATGAAGAGCTTTAAAATTTTTCAGCAAAAATCCATGGACTTCATATTGCATGATTACCAACCATACAAATGTACCAAAATCTATGTTTATAAACAAATAAGTTTAAGACAGAAATATAGCATACATAAATAGCAAGAAATACAAACTACAGAGAGATCTAGCTAGAAAATTCCAATTTTCATGTGCTTAAGTTAAAAAAGTGTTAAAAAATGCTTGAATTAAAGCATTTCATAAAAGATTGCACCAAACAGCAGCCTAGAAATTAAATTTTGCAACAAGTTCCTTATGTGTGAATAGTTTAAAAATACATCTTCTCTTTTTTGCATTTATCTTACATTTTTAAAAATTTTGATTATGGTGTATACAATTGCACAAAAAGAAATAAAACTGGTAGAGATATATCATTTCATGGATAAGGGGTTGTTCACAAATTACATTATACAATTTTTGACCATTTTAGATCCTTCCCCCCTCCCATCCCCTTGCCACAATATCGTAACTCTTTAGTAACAAGTTCCGTATGATTTGTTACAAATTTTCCACTTAAATGTGAGACAATCAGTTTCGTGTTTTTTCAATCTTGTCAATTTTTTAAAATACAATAACAAAATGTTATTGTATTTTAAAATAGCTTTTTTTCTTATATTACACACAATCCTATATAAAATGTTATAAGTGGATTTTTTACATATGCATATAAGATGTGTTTATATATAAGTGCAAATTTATTCCCATGCAATAAAGCTGTGCTTATTTAAAGAACCTGCTTGAAAAGTGTTGATTAATTGCAATCAATATAAGAGTTTATAAAATGGTTTGTTTTCCAATTACATACGTAATTCAATAGATCAGTGGTTTATTGGGCTGTCATTGGTGTTGTTTTGCGAGGGTTCAAATCTACCCTTTAGCACAATATGTTTTTTAATTTTTTTAATCTGGCCATATATATTTATAGCAGAAAGGACTTGTAAATGTTGAAATAAACATTAAGGTTTTTTCTAGCTATGGCCCTTTTTTTTTTTTTTTTAGTCTTCACAGCAGCTCCTTTTTGAGTAGCAGAACTGTCTTAAATTTTTTTTTTATTAAGTTTAAGACCATATTTTTTTCAGACCATCTGCAGCTTATTAGGACTATATACCTGAGCACATTGATAACATAAGTCAATCATGACACATGCTGGCATGTTGACTTCTGAAAATTTTAAAACTATATAATAGATAAAGGACTTGATAAAACGGAAATAAATGCTATAGATCAACATTAAGGAGATGTTGCTGCAATACAATTTTTATATGAAATCAATACTGCAAAACTTGATCTATGGTTTAGTATCTTTTAATATTACACAATTTTAAGTTTACATAAGTTAGATATTTGCATACACAGAGTTTGAGAAATTATTTTACCACCAGGTTATTATGTATTATGTACTATTATATAAAAGCAGTTTGCTTTTCATCAATATATATATATATATATATATATATATATATATATATATATATATATATATATATATATATATATATATATATATATATATATATATATATATTTTTTTTTTTTTTTTTTTTATTGAGTATAGTATCTTTACTATACAATGGTTCCCAAGGCTTTCCCAAGGGAATATTTAAAGTCGTAGTTAACTTCTAGCATTTGCCTGAAAAAGGTCATAATTTATGAGTTGTTAAAGTTGATTTAATAACTCAAGTTATGTTTTTTTTGTTTTGAAAAACATATTTGATTACTTAGTGAAAAATCACTTGATGACTTAGTGAAAAACACTTTTAATCACTTAGTTGCTTAGTAAAAAGCACACTTGATGACAATGAAAAATGTACTTAATGACTTTTTTTCAAAAATGTACTTAATAGCTTATTTGAATAAGTACTAAACTGAGTGAGACTAAATAAAACTAAGTAAAGATGTTTAAAACTGAGTTTTAAACATCTTTAACTAATTTTATAAAAAGTTTTTAGCAATAAAACTTTTATTTTAGTTAGAGTTAAACTTTTAATTTTTTTATTAATAGAGTTTGGTGGATTTGGTACTGTAAGCGGAAAAATTGACGTAGAAATTAAAATTAATCATGAAGGTGAAGTAAACAGGTAATTTTTTTCAGATGTTAGTGTTGTTTATATACTAACCAATTTTATTTTTTGTGTGATCGCACAGCAGTATATGACCATGCAAATAATATTTTGTTTTGTCATTTTGACCACGACAAAATGACAAAACAAAATATTAAAATATTTTAACTAATAAAAAAACTATAAAAAATCTTTTTTAAAAAAAGAAAAAAGTCTTGGTGAAGATGAAAATAAAACAAATTAAACTAAAACACAAAAGAAATAATAATATGGATGTATAATATAAAAAAATAAAAAATAAAATGGATAAAAATAAAATAAAGCTAAAAAAAAACTAAAACGAGATTATTTAAATCAAGTTTTTAATTACGCTTGGTAAACTTTTTTGTTCTTTTATCTTTACTAATGTTTTTATAATAATATGGAATACCCTTTAAAATAAAGCAACAACTTCTAAGGATTGTTTACTATGCATGTTAAATTATAGTTTTTTTTTTTCTTTTTACTAATTTGGAAGTTGTTAGTTTCCATATAAACGCTAGTTAAAAACTAAGCATTAAAAAAAAGATAAGTTAACTCGTTTTTAAACCATTTTATGATTTGTTTAAACCTACATTTTTTTAAACATTCATTTATTTGTATAAGATAATACATTATAAAGGAAAAATATTTACATCTTTGTTAATTAACTAAAGTTAATAAAAAAAAATTCTTAAAAATTCTTCATAGTAATATGAAAGAAAATAGTTGAATCATTTTCATTTTAATGGAAAGATAAAATAGCACTTTTCTTTTGTCAGAAATGCATTGTTTTTGTAAAGTTTTGTAAAAAAAATTCCGTTAGCTGTGATTTGTTACTTTATTTAAAAGTGTTTCAATAATGTAAAAACATTAGTAATAACCAAAGTTAGTTAATTCTTTTGGTTTTCAAAAATATTTTTTGTTTTTGAAATGTAAAAAGCTGTGGTTATATTGTCAAAACATTATATTATTTGTGTGGACATATAAACGCGTGCCTTCATGACCCAGACTATTAATATAATATATTATGTTATTTTGTATTGTCTGTTATTATGTATTATTATTATATATTATAAAAAAATGTTCACAAAAATAAGTTGTAAAATATTTGATATATAGAGCTCGTTATATGCCTCAAAATCCGTGTGTCATAGCAACTAAGACTCCAACTTCTGATGTTTTGATATTTGATTATACAAAACATCCTTCTAAACCAGGTATCTGTTGTTTATATTTATATATACACTCATTAAACCATGTATACTAAATTTTTATATCTACACTTGATGGTTTTCTGGACAAGGTCAATTCTTTATATAAGTATATTAAAATTATCTAATATTTAGTATATTAAGCTTATATATTTATTATATAACAGAGTTCATAGCACTCAGTGAAAATCTGGAAAACCAGGGAAATGTTTTGAAAATAGTGAAAATTAGTGAAAACTTTGAAAAGTTAGGGAAGTTTTTCTTAAATTATTTAAAATCAGGGAAAACTCTGAATATTTTCAAAATCATTCAAGCTGAATATTTGTTTTATATTAACAGCTTGAAGTTATTTTGCAGTATCCAAGTTTTGAGTCTTTTATTATTGGAAGTTAACACAGTTTTACATAATAAAATAAGACTTGTAACTCGACTTTGACTTTGACAATGACTTGTAACTTGGTTTGAAATTTAATTCAAGGTACAAGTCTCTTATTCAAGCTCTGAAAATTTTTTAGTAAATTAGATTTAGTAACCATCTGCAGCAATATAAAGCTAAGTTTGTTTTAATTCATTAGCTTAGTTTTTATGTTTTTAACATTTTATTGTGTCCTCATTGGGCATTGATGTCTGACAGCCTTTTAAGTTGAGTTTTTTTTTGCAAATTTAATGGATCAGAAAAATCATGTATTTAGTTTAAATACAAATGGATCAGAAAAAATCATGTATTTAGTTTAAATACAGCGTATATATTTGAAATTTATGTTTTCAACGTATTTTAAGTATAATAGGATTTAGTTGATTGCAAATACATTTAAAGTTGTTTACTTAATAAGTCAGGAGTTACAGACTTTTTTTTCTTTAACATCTTCACTTCTAACAAGGCTGCAAGCAACCACTATTAAGGTCGGTAGTTATTGGAAGAGGAAAGATGAAGTTTATAGAGCAAGATAACGAATGACAACGACTTTCCTGATTCATATAATTTACAACGATTGTAAGCTATATGAATCAGGAAAGCAAGATAAAGGAAGGAACTTGACTTGAGTATTGAATTGAACTGGCTTTGCTTGACTTTGGACTTGACTTAAGTGAAAAGACTTTATAGAGACTTGTGACTTGTAAAACAATGAATTGGTCATTGCTATAGTTGCGAACATGTTATATCCGTCAACATTATCAGGGAAATTCATATACTTTACTAAAATTCATAATACCAACTAAATTCAAGGAATAAATAATTGAAAATGAAAGAAAATTAGACAATAAATATTTGAAAACAAGAGAAAATCAGGGAATACTCAGGGAAAATTGATTTTAAAAATTGCTGTATAAAGTTATATAAATATAAGATACTCAGCCTTAAATATTAATTTTTTTCTTTCCTACAAGACAATTGATTTGAAAATTTACAAGAATTTTCGCGTTAGCTAAACCACTAAATCAATATTCTGAATTCATCTGAATCCAAGCTGCGGTCTAAATTTTCACTGTGACAATTTTATTAATATTTTATTCTCTGCTAAACTACGTTTTCTTTATTATCTCCCAGAATCATAAAAAAATAACAAATTTATTGCATATATAATATTAACTGAAATTTTAAAATAATATTTATACACTTTTTTTAGATCCTTCCACAGGATGCACTCCAGAGCTACGCTTAAAAGGTCATTCTAAAGAAGGTTATGGCTTGTCATGGAACCCTAATTTATCAGGACATTTATTAAGTGCATCTGATGATCACACAATTTGTTTATGGGATCTTAATAATGCTGCAAAAGAAGCTAAGATGCTTGATGCATCACGTATTTTCAATGGTCATTCAGATGTTGTAGAAGATGTATCATGGCATTTGCTTCATGAAAGTTTATTTGGTTCAGTTGCTGATGATCACAAGCTTATGATGTAATTATTTTAAATATTATTACTTTTTTTGTTATATTAAATTAATTTTAATTATATTTATTAAATTATATTTTATAATTAAATATGATTAAAAATATAATTGTATATAATAGAATAATTAATGGAAAATTTTTAAGTTAGACTAGTTTTTTAATCATTACAGATTTTACTTTTACTAACACCAACTTTTTTATACAAAATTGTAGTTATCACTTTATTTTTACTTAAAAATAGTACATCAGAAAAACCTCTGGTCAAGCATGAAATGTTAATAACAATTTTTTTTTTGAGTCCTGGTCTCAAATATTTTTACTGAAAAAACTTACTAATTTAATAAAACAGTCAGCTACTATATTTAACTCGATAACCAAAAATTTGAACTAAAAATCAAAGCTAGAGAATAAAGATAATATAAAAAATAAATCATTCAACTTTTATTGTAATTATTGTTTAGTTAGTTTATAGCATTATAAAAAACAAATAACATCTGGTTAGATCAGAACAGATATTTTGTTCATCTCCTCAGCTTGATGACCACCAGAATTTTAAGAAATAAGTCATTAGTCATAGTTTTATAAAAGTTAAGAGTATCAGAAATCAGTGAAAGTTTTGGGGTATTTAAGCTACACTTAAAAATTATTTAGTAAAATATATACATACATACAGGAGTCGAAATAAGTGCCAGACTTTGCTGCCCCACGGACCATTCCTAAGACCTCTCAGGTTTTTCAATATTTAGATAAAAAATTGATAAAATAAAATTAATTATGTTTTAGTAATAGTTTTTAAATTTTTACACTGCAATATTTTGTATTGTATCACAGGCCTTGCGATAAAGCGTCGGGCGATGTGAATTTTACGTCGTCCAAGAGCGATTTTGCGTGTAGCTAGGGCTATTTGCGTTGAGCAAAAAATTTTTTGTTTGAGTATATTTAAAGATATTTTTGAGCGGAATTTTAATGAAGTAATTTACAATTATTTTAACATTTAGTAAAGTATTTTAAAAACCGCACGCAGTTGAAATAAAAGTTTAAATTTAAAAAAGTTAAATATGCTCATTATTTACAAGTAGAAAAAATTCAAAAATTAAAAAAAAAGTTTAAATCTTTTAAGCTAACATTTAATTAAAATTATTCAGCAATAGCAAAGTTGTTGATAAAATTGAACAAAAATACTTTCTTTTAGTTTTAGATTTTAAACTTAAATAATTATTTTACGGGGGTTTGTTAGGTTTTAAAATTATTCCATAGATTTAAAAATATTTATTAACTGTTAGACGTATTTAAAGTATTTAAGAGTAATTTCGAGGAAACATTTTAAAAATTGGTGAAGACAAATAAAAAAATAAAAAAGGATTAATATTAAAACGTATTCTACTTGATTCAATAAAAAAGTACAGTTATTAAAATTTTTGTAAAAAGTAACTCAAAAAAATTACTTAAATAATAACGATCGCTTTTATGTTAAAAGTTACCGAAACTCAACGAAGCGTGCTCAAGAACAGCTGCTGAAAAATAGAACGTCAATAGTTTTTCGAATAATTTTTAAGAATAATTTTTTCGCTGAAATATTTCTTTTATACCTATAAGATTTTTATTCTAACATTTTATTTTATTTTACTAGAAATAAAATTCGATAATTAGAAATAAAATACGAGTGATTGTGCTTATCAACCGCTTTTTGAAAATAAATAAAAATAAATAAATAAATATTATATAAAATCGCTTGTAAAAATATTAGCTATTGCACAGTTTTTAATCGTACAATATTAATATTTCCAGTTTATTACTCGCTGACTTTTTAAAAAGAAAAAATAATTATTTGAAAAACTTTAAATTACATATTTAAGAAAAAAAAGATCAAATATTAGCATATTTTATAATCTTTTTTAAATTTAAATTATAATGTTTTTTATTTGTTTAGTATAGACAAAACGTGACAAACGTCGAGAAAATAAACAAATGTTTTTACAATTTAAGAAACGAAACATTCCAAAACATTTTTAAATAATAACATTTCTACATAAACGATTTAAAGTAGTTTTGCGGTAATTAAGTAAATTGGTGCAGTTAATGTCGATAAATATGAAAAGCAAATAAAAAGAATTTAATGACGGCAAAAATCACGTGCTTATGTGTCGTGCAGTTCTTATTCATCGCAAGGCCTGGTATCACAAATACATCAGAATAACAATCTTCAGCATTAGTTGTTTTTTTGATATATATTTAAACATTTAAACTTTTTCTAGAAAAATTGTTAATAAGAACGCTTCGTTTAATCAAAATTTTTTCAACTCCTGATGAACTCCTGATATCTCAAACCTCTAAGGGATCAAGATATTAGTTCAAGTTAGGGAATGTTCAACATTTTATAACACAAACCTTTGCTGATAAGTAAAAACAGTTAAAGTTATCAAAAGTTTTGTTATCAAAGGTAAAAGCAATACATTATAAATTAAAAATGTTCTAATGTCACTCTGTCTTAGTTTTGAAGAAACGTCTCAAAAGAAAAATATAATTGACATTGAGCTTTTGTTGAAAATCTTTACCTCTAAGGCATATAACCATACAAAACTTGCAGTGCTTCCTGAATTTTAGTAACTTTCGGGCAAACTGGATTAATCACATTATCATCATCATCATCATCATCATCATCATCATCATCATCATCATCATCATCATCATCATCATCATCATCATCATCATCATCATCATCATCATCAGCATCAAGTTCATTCACTGCATTTTTATTTCATCTATCAACTGTTTATCTGTTAGTAAAGGTACTGTGGTCATTAAGTTTTAATCTGCGGAAATGATATCTCCAATTGTTGTACCTAAAGGGTAAAATTTTTTTTTATTCTTTAAGTACAACAACTGGAGATGTTTAAGTTTTTCTATCTGATTTTGAAGCTCTTTAAATAGGCTGTCGTCTTCATCCAAATAGGCAGGTTTCTGCTGTCGTCTTCATCCAAATAGGCAGGTTTCTGCTGATCTTCCGAGTTTTCTGATTTTGAAAAACAATTAGTGATAATAGAGGTTTTCACTTTGTGCCATGCAAGATCAAGCATTTCATTGCATCTAAAATCGAAAAAAAAAGGAAGATCTTTTCTTTTATCCATAGCTATGACTAGTCCTAATAATGCCAAAGATCTGTAATAAACTTTCAAAGAGCATATAACACCCTAATCCATTGTTTGAGGTTTAGACATTTAGTTTTTGGTGGTAAAAAATGAGCTTCATAGATTTTAGATTATCAACCCTGGGGTGTGCTGGGCAATTATCTATCATAAATGCTACTTTTTTTTTTTCTTTTGTAAACTTTGTATCCCTATTCTGTATCCACTCTTTGAACAGTACACTATCCATACAGCTTTTATTTTGATTTCTGTATCTGCAAGGTAATGCCAAAGTCTATTGAAATGGCGAGGTGATTATAATTTATTTATTACAAACATAGGAATTGTATTACCCACTGCATTTGCTGTGACCATCCCAGTAAAACGAATTTTATTGTACTTTCTTCCTATACAAGCCTCAGATCGTACTTATTAGGTTGCATATAAAAAAATAATATAAATTCAACTGTGTTATAAATTTCATCAAGTTTATACCTGGATAAAACTCTAGGGATGTTTGTTTCCTTTCATGACGCGGTTGTATCAGCTATACAAAAGTTACCCTCTCTGCATACTGTCTTAAAATAAACATATCTTTTTCCAACGATCAAGCCAACCATCAAGCACTTGATATTAATCAAGTTCTTGATTAATCCTTGATATTAATCAAGTTCTCTCACTTTTGTTTTTAAAATTGATTCTCAAACTACTTTGTTTCTATTCCTTACATTTAAAAGCCATTTACAAACGTGATTATCTAAATTTAAAAATTTTCCTTATTTAATTCTTATACGTTTTGACTTGTTCCCTTGCATTTTCATAGATTCAAAAATTTTTTCTTTATTTTTGATCCATGTTGACAACGCAGGCTTTCACAGGAAGACATGCGATTTCGCGTCTTTATATGACCACACAAAAAATGTTTTAACGATTTGACCATGACATATTTTTAAAATTTAAAAATGCGCTACAAAAACTTACCTAAACTTATCTGAAAAAAAAATTTAAAAAAATAATAAATCTTAACGAAAGAGAAAATAAAAAAAAAAAAAAAAAAAAATAGTGAGTTAAAGCAAGAACACAAAAAAATAAGTATATATATATGTATAATGCAACTAAAACAAAACTCATCAAACTAAAATGCTTAGTCTATTTAATTTACGGATTAAAAAATTATTTCAATCTTTGTTTCAACATTTTTATATATTTTTTTATTTATTTAATGTTCAAAAGTTAAATATTTCTCATAAAAAATACATAGTTATATAAATAAAATAAAAAAACATTTTATTAATACTTTTTTTAAAATTAATTAGAAGTGTTTTTTTTTTACTTCATTAAAAGCGTTTCGATAATATAAAAGCATTTAAGATCAAATTTATTAAATTGTAACGGTTTTCTAAAACTTTTTAAATGCATTAACTTTAATCATTCTTATTCGTTAAAAAGACTTTCGTAGTCGTAGAATGTCATCGTTTATAAAACAAAACAATTTTTTATTTTTTGATAAGGTTTATTTTAGAAATGAACGCTTAAACAATTTATATGTTTTAAAATAAAAAAATATATGCAACTGTCAATTATATTTAAAAACAAAACTTTTTTTCAGTAAATTGTTACTTTATTTAAAATCGTTTCGCTCATATAAAAACATTTGTTAAGAAGTTTTGATGTAATTAATTTCACTTTTTTAGAATATTTTTTATTTAGCGCGTTTCTAAAATGTTTTTTGAATTAGCCGCAGTCAAACTGTCATAGCAGAATGTAACTTGGTCATATAAAGACGTGAAATCGCACGTCTTTCTGTGAAACCTGCAACGTATTTTTTGGAGCACCATATTTCATAGCAACCTGAGACTTTGACAATCAATCTTTTTTCTTTGATTAATTTTGTGTTTATTTTTCTCTTTACAGCGACAGCAATCATTTTAAACAGATAAAATGGTTTGACTAAGGGAATGTTCAAGCTAACAGAGGTTCGATTTATTGAGTGATTTTATGTGAAAGTGTTAGTGAGGGTCCAAGGAGAATTTAAAAGTACTTTGAGTTACTGGAAGTTTGAGTTATGTAGGGTTCAATATATCAAGAGTTCACTGTATATATTTAGATTACTTTTTTTATCAAAACAATTATTTTATAAATACTATTTTGTGTCGCATTTCTTCTTATTTTCATATTTTAAAACTTGTAGTTCTTTGTGAAACATTTTTTTCTAATTTGAAAAGTTTAAAAAATGCATCAAAAATAGCTCCAATCAAGAGAGCAAGTGATTATAAGAAAAAACTTTTGTAATTAAAACAAATGAATAAGTTGTACTTCGGTTTCAACATTAAAATTATTGAGGTTTGTATTGTTTCTGGTTACTATTATTGGCTAAAGTTTTTATTATGAAAGTATTTGTAGACTTGACGAAAATAGTTTTAGATGCAACAAAAGTAATTTTGGACAATACTGTATGTACAATAAAATAATTTTATTAGTGTCACATAATTTGATGCACTGCACAGTGGGCCAGAGTTTTTTTTTATTGGCCAAAAGTCCCAAAAAAGTCAAATCATTATTTTATATCATTATTGAAACAAAGGTGCTTTACTCCACTCAAAAATTTATTTAATAGTATTAAATAAATTTCCTTAAACAAATATCTTAACTTTAAATCGGTCTTTTTATAAAAGCAAAAAAAGTCGTTGATTTTGAACTGAAAAATATATCATAAAGAATACATGGTCGCAGCTGGTTTTTTTTTAAAACAATAACTGCCATTTAGTAAATGCAAAAATCAGAAAATCAAACGATCTTCGAGTGGCATTTAAAAAAAGGAAGATAAGGAAATTTAGAAAAACACCTTTAAAATACCAACAATTCTAAGACATATTATGAATAAATTGAATACAAATATATAACTAAAACATACTTTTTATAAGCACTAAGTTAATATGTTTATTTAAAATAAAAATAGTCCAAAGCTTTTTTAATTGAAAAAAGTTATGTAAATTTTGAGGATAAATATTTTTGAAAGAAAAAAAAAATTTGTGAAAATTTGACAATTTTAAAGCC
>NC_061170.1:35950794-36033294 GCF_022113875.1 Hydra vulgaris | reverse complement strand
GCAGCTATAATCAGTGGTTACAACAATGGCTTTAGAAGGTCTGAGTTTTGATGTTTGCTGTGGCCATATAAGCATGACTCAGCAGGAAATTATTGTAAATGACCAAGCAAGACTGTAATGCAGATATATTTTATAAAAAAAAGTTAAGTTGTAAAAAAGTGCTCTTATAAAAAGGTAGTGTCTCACTGATACTTGATATATCATAAAAACAAGAGCTAAAAATCTATTTTTCTATTATTTTTTTTTTGACTGTTAACCAATTTTAATTATAAAAGAAATAATCATAAATTATGATTATAAATAATAAATTTCTTTTATATACAGAGATAAATGCTATTTATACTGGGAAAAAAAAAATTGTTTATGAAGTTTATAAATTCATAAACAGAACAAACTTAGTATTATTATCACAAAAAATTGTCAATAAAGGACTTAATGAACTGCATCAGTCTTCAAAGTTAGCATATTTATACTGGAATAGTTTAAATAAACAACTGGTTCCTTCAAATGAACATAATTTTTAATTGGTTTTATTTTGCTTTTTTGAGATTTTTTGTTGCTTTTAGCTTGTGTTAGGATTCCTGGCCAGGATTTAATGATCTCTAAAAATGTTGTTCAACAAAACTATCAAGGCAGATGTTAAAATTAAAGAAATTTTTAACAAATATTGTTTAAGTTGGGTTATTTTATTTTAAAAAGTGACTGCCAAGTTCTTAAATTAATCAAAAACCTCCTTAAATATACCTTTCTGCCCTGTTTTTAACCATTAGCACTTTTCTAAACCTACAGGAAAGGTACTCCTACATTCAAAACACACGCACACACACACACACACACACACACACACATATATATATATATATAATTTTTTTATTATTTAATTTTAGCAAAATTGGTGAAGAACAGACAGCAGAAGATGCAGAAGATGGTCCTCCAGAATTATTAGTAAATTTTTATATCATAGTTGTTGCTATTTTAAGCTAATTTCTATAGTTAAACAAATACAATTAACATAAATATTTTACAAAATATATATTAAGTCTTTCCAGTGCCATTTGCAAAAATTATTGGTTTTTTAACATTTTTGAACTTTGTAGTATATTTCAGGGAGGCTCATTCCATCAACAGATGTAAAATATCAGTGTATTAACAGTGCCATGTTGCGTATGGATGGTGACCCAGTTAGTGCTTTTAGTGTGCATTGTTAAGACCACATAAGAAGCCATTAGTTACAACTTTGGGTTAACTAGCAGGACTGAGGCAATCACATTAGTCGCTAATTCCTTGTTTTCTTTTACAAATATTTGTGGTATTTAAAGTAATTTAAAGCAAAGTTCATTAAACTAGGCTGTTACGAGAAAGGCATGCAGTCGCATACCTTGTTTGGCCATGCATATAATAATTTTTTTAGAAAACTTGACCATGGCTGCTGGCATGTTTTGACAATTCAAGTGTTTTAAAAATGCGCTGAAAGAACTAAGCCAAACTAAACTAATGAGAAAACTTAAAAAAAAACATTAAATAACTATTAAATTTTTAAAAGAAATTTTATTGAAATAGAAAATAGATAAAAAAGTAGACTTTTAACAAAGTTACGTGTTCTATGCATAAATATAAACAATGTTTTATTTTTATTTTTTTATAAATGTTTATTTTTGTTTTGTTTACTATAAAGAAACATTTATCATAAAAAGTAAACATTGCTTTGCAAAGAAAAAACTTCATTTACTAAACAAAGAATAAAATTATTTTATGAATTGGCAATTAGCTATTTATAAATGTGTTATTAACATGTTATTAAAAATCAGTTGTCCTTGACAATAAGTCTTACTTCACGCTGTCACACTCAACGATAAACGGAAATAGCACCTTGTACTCTGGTGACAGAGACAAGACTCCACCAAGAGTTATAACAAAGGTATTTCCAAAGCCATTTTTTGTCCCCAGCGGCCTTGCAATTAATAAAATTATTTTCTTCCAATCTCAGTGTTGATGGCTATTAGTCTTAGATTCATATACGAATAGTAACATCAATAGCTTGGCGTTCACTTACACATCAATTCACCTATATATTGAGAAATAAGGTTTGAATTGTTTAACCTTTCTTATATGTTCCCTATCACCTTTATCTTTGTTAACTACTGAGACTGAAAAATTCTATTGTGCATTGGATGAAAGCATAGAGAGTTTTTTATGAATTATTAAATGGTCCTGTTGGATTTGTACTGTTTCTTATCTGCATTAATTTTCTTTCTGACAAAAATACATCTAAAGTAGCTGTATTTGCTGACAACTTATTTTTATATCCTGTCTTGATGAAGTTTTTACTCTTATTGATTGTTTAAATCAGCTAATCTTGAATCTGATTCTCTTCTGTAACAGCTTGGGGCTTGCAGTGGCTTGTGAATTTTAATTCTTACAAAAATCAGTTTAAATTTAAACACAATTTTGTTGAGATTTCTATACTAATGGATAGCAACCCCCTTGCTGAATCTTCTACTTTATGTCTTCTTGGAATATCATTTATTGCAGACCTTTTGAATAAACCATATATGCAATCCACTGTAAAGTTAGTATCTGCTAAGGTTTCTTCTCTTTATTGTGTTTGCCATTTTCATACTCCTGTTTTCATTCTCTACCTCTTCAAATCTCTTATACTTCCCTGTATGGAATTGTTATCATATTTGATCTGTTTCTTCTAATGAAAACCTCTTTCCACCAACAAGAAACTCATTGTTGCTTTACTTATCATTTAAATTTTACTTTATCTGTCCATTCACACTCTAAAAACTTTTATTTATCTAGTTTTTTCATTGCACATTAGTCATTTTGAACTCTCTCCCATCTTCATGTTTTCCTATATATGCAGCCTACAACTTTTAATACAACTCATACAACTTGTAACTTTTATATTACAAGTCTTTTGTCAACTTTTTTCTTGCTCTTTCACACTATGCTTTGTTTTTAATTTACTATAAACTTAATAATGATTGCTTGTTGGGAATGAATTAGTTTTAAAAAAAAACTTTTTTTGCCAACCAAATTTTCTGAGGTTTTTTAAAAAAGAAATTTTTTTTATAAGTAATTAAATAAACTTATCACTGCTCTCTACCCAAACCCTCAGTTGATTTATCAGCAACTTCCTTGCATGTCTTTTCTGTAATATTTTCTTTAAATATCCTTAAAGAGTTTTGAACAATTTAAGTCAGTAGAATTTCCTGGATAAGCAAGATTTTCTTTTCACATATACCAAACCAATTGGTTCAATATTCCGTTGACAATGTAGAGACTCCCCATACCACTTCCACATATCACTGATCAGATCATCACTGATGTAGGATGTTTAAAATTTCGAATGATAAATATGTTTATAAAGTACTTTTTTCTTGTCTTCTTTTTAATGTACTAAACAATAATATGCCACTAAAGCATACATGAAAATGTTATCCGAGGGTTGTTTAGAAAATCTTTAAAAGTTTGATCTAAAAGTTATTTTTTAAAATTCATTAACATCCAACTTTTATTTTTACATTTCGGATTATTTTGGGTTAAATTTTTATTTGCATTATTTTTTGTGTCAATTTGTGCGTCTTAGCTGAGCATTCTTAACTGAAATCAAGATCATGTAGAGAACATTTAATGACTTTTTTTCGACATTAACACCAGATTGTTCCATCTTTTCAGTTACTGCATCATTGGTTTTCTAGAACAACCTTAGTATCCTTTTACCTTGGAACTTTAGGATTTTTTTTCTTTCCACATTTACCCTCTTTGCTGTCAAGTTAATCATATTAGTTATTTTTTCTGTACATTTTGTACTCAAACCTTGAGTTTTAAAAAATTGTTTGGAGTGCCTTAATTTTTTTAGTGATAGGCCTTCTTTTTTTTCTCCCATATCTAAAATGAAAGCATCAGAATTAAGAGTTTGCTTAAATACTTATAATTTTACAAATATTACATAAAGAAAATATTATGAAAATATTATGAAAATATTTTTAACTTAAAATGGAGAAAAATATTCAAGAAACTATGTTTTTAATGTTTTAAATATATATTTTAAAGTTAACTGTAAAAAATTAGAAATTTAATATTTATTTAAATACTTTATTTGAAAATTAAAAAACTAGCACTAAATTGAGAATCATCTTAAAGTTTATGTTTTCTAAAATCTTTACTGTATTTAGAGGTAAGTTTGTTTTCAAAATCTATTAAGTCCTCAAAGTATTTCATAATTCTTATGGGTCATTATAATTCCAGACAGTCTTTAAAAATCGTGAATTAAAGCCTAAAGTTTTAAAGAAAGTTTTTTTTTTTTAATTCATGCGGTAGTGGTGTAGTGGTAGAGCGCTTGCTTCATAAGCGCGAGGTTCTGAGTTTGATCCCCACCGTGTCCCTGGTAGTACCGTGCTTAACTTGTTTCTCCGCGCAGCGGCCTTGTTCATCAAGGTTTGTGTTTTGGAGTTATAGAGTTGAGAGAGGGTTATAACCACAATTAAGTAGCCTTCTCGTCTGTATGGCCTTCTCGGCCTTGGGGAGTTGAAATAACAAAAAAAAAAAAAAAAAAAATTGATTAAATTTAGTTGACTGTTAGTGTTTTTTAATTATTTTCCAACAAAATACTTTTAAATAGTTTTTTCGTATGCTAATATATACTGCCGCCCTAAGTAAAAACGCAGTAAACAACAAAAATGACATTCTGAGAAAAAGCCACTTTTAAATTTTGTGTGTATATATTTTTTTAACTTACGGCAAAATGAACTATGGGTTTGATAACTTCGGAATATACCACAATATTTTTATATAGAGCGTTATTACACAGAAAACGATGTTAAAACGTTTGGTGCAATAATCTCGATTTTTCAATTTTTGCGATTACTGCGTTTTTTCTTAGGACGGCAGTATATATATTTATACATTATATTATATATTATAAATATAATTTTATTGTTAATAATATACTAAAATAAATTTTAAATCGTGAAATCAATAAATTAAAAAAATCTGTCTAAAGAGGTGACAACTATTCCATTACCACATTTAAAATTGTCTCTGCGTTAAAAAAGAAACTTTGCAAGCTAGATTTATTAATACTTAATTTCAAAATATGACAAATATACTCAATCAAAATTATTTTAATACTTATTAAAATTAAAAAATGTAAATTTTCATTTTTTTTTAATTTTTTTTTTATTTATTTAGTTTATACATGGTGGCCATACAGCTAAAATATCAGACTTTGCATGGAATCCAAATGAGCCATGGGTCATATGTAGTGTTTCTGAAGATAATATCATGCAAGTGTGGCAAATGGTTAGTCTTTTACGTAAAAAAGTTTTAATCTTGTTTTTTATGCAATTTATAATAAACTATACTGCAACATTTTAATAAGTGTTGCACTGCACATAATTTAGGTGTGCAATATATGACAGTTTACAACAATGACAAGCTTAGTAAAATTCCAAAAATTACCCAACAATGGCTAAAAGATAAGCTTTAAAACCATATGTGCAAACATGTGTTTTTTTAATCATTAATATTATAAGTTGTTATAATATCTATTTTACAATTTATTGTTTTTTTTTTAATTTTTTCAAGGGTTGTGGGGGCTACAATCAAAAGGCTATTTTTTGAAATTGTCTCAGTATTTTACAGTGATGTGCAAAATTTTTGCAATTTTAATAAATTTTGTGTAATATTATTTGCAATGTGCCATAGAAATTAATAAGATTTTAACATGGGTAATTGGGAGGCCTTACAAATACTTTAATATTATTGCTTTGTAACCATCCCATGAACTTTTAAAGCGAAATGGCAGGTTGCACTATTTGCATCAAGGTTTTTGCATGATTGCTGTTGATAATAGACAATAGATGATCTTCTAATACTTGTTTTTACCAAACATCCTCCCTCCCTCTTTGAGAAAGCGTAAGTCAAATAAACAATTTTATATCTAAGCAATTATATAAGCATAAAACCATTTGTATTTTGTTTAATATAATGTATAACAAAAAGATTTTAAAAACTTCAAATATTTTTTTCTTTTCTTAAAAAAAAAGAAAAAGGTATTTGAAGTTTAACCAAATATCTGTTAATTGATATACAACATGTATATCAATTCAAACACTCTAGACAACATGTATCAAAATTCAATTGCGCTCACATTGACCATTAAAAAAAAAAAACTCATACATCAACAAACTAAATAAAGAAAGTATGATGCAAGGAAGTGCCGCTACATTGACTATTAGTTTGGATCTGGGCAGCAATAAATGTTTTCATTATTATTATTGTTATTATTTTAAAAAAAAAACCATATGGAATTAGGTACTCAAAAAAATCACTAAATGTATATCTATATATGCTATACTACATACATACATACATACATACATACATACATACATACATACATACATACATACATACATACATACATACATACATACATACATACATACATACATACATACATCTTGGTCAATAATCTGTTCGATCGCATGCCATAACTGACCAGGGATATAATATTTTGTTTTATAATTTGACTACGGCTATTAACTATTTTTAATACGGCTATATTTTGAAAATATTCACTAAATTTTAAATTATGTTAGATTTTTATTATACTTAATTAAATTTTTATTACTATTGTTTATAAAATATGTTATAATTTTTTTATTTTTTATTAAACATGGTGTTTTACTTTTACTAAGTTATTATTTAAGTAGCGTGTATTTTCTTAAAAAACTAATTGATAAAAATATATACTTAAATACAAATTTTTTAATAATCATGATTTAAGTAAAATGTGTTTATTTACTAAACAATCATTAGAAGTTGTTACTTTACTTAAAAGCATTATGCATGATATTATGTGTCTTACAATTTTTTTGTGACGGTAATTAGCCTTGTTGTGCGTGAAAATATCAAGTTTTCTAATTTGAAACCAATTAAATACATTATTCTTTGAAATTTTGAAAAGTTTACAATATCTCCTTGTTTTGATTGCTCCCTAAATCATAATTGCAGTCATTTATTTAGACTTGTTATATTCTGTTAAAAGTTGCACTTGTGCAAGTTTAGCAAATGATGTTGTAGCCATACTCAAAATAACAATCTCACATAATAAAAATGTATTTAGAGCATGTAAAATATTTTCATATTGCTTAAAAACTGTACAATCATCTATACCAGGGATGTGGAGTTAGAGTCACAACATTTTTAGCGGAGTCGGAGTCGCTAAACAAAGTTGCGACTCCAATAGTAAAACTTCTCGGTATTGCACTTGCATGTATAAAATATCCAATTAACCTTATATTCATGCTAAACCTTCAAAAAACCTTTCATAAATTTAGCAAAAAAAATTTTTTTATCTTATTGCATAATCTTTTTTAAAGAATTCAAAGAATTTTTCAAAAATTTTGCTTTTGAGTCAGAGTCAAAAATATCAATGATTGGAGTTGGAGTCAAAGTCATTACTTTTTTTTTCACACCCCTGATCTATACTAACTCCACACCCCTGATCTATACAATGAATGGTTATTTAATGTGTTGGTCATGTTGCCAATACATATTGAATTTATTTGTAGTCATCTATAATAATTATGAAAGATCAAATCTTTTTGGCCATAATTGTATGTTTATTAGGATGCATCCAAAGTTTCTTATTTTTAAAAAGAGATCTGGTCCTATGCTTAAAACTCTCTTTTGTCAGTTACACTCTATTGTCAATTAACTCTCTAATTTCAGTTACATTTTTGAAGGGTTTAACAGAGTTCCTTTCAAGAAATATCGCACAAATAACTCTGTTAAGTTTTTCTAAAATGTAATTGGAATTAGGAGGAGGGGGCCAACTCAGGTCTGAATTTTTCAACTAGAACATGACCATGAAACTAGACCAAATACCCAAGAAAAATGTTTCAAAAATATATAATTGGGTCTCAAAAGAAGCGAAATTTTAAATTTCAAAAATAATTATAAAAATAGAAATAATATAATACAAAATTTTTTTCATTATTTTAAGCTTTTTTTTTTTTTTTAAATTAAAAAATGAAAGTTTTTTTAAAATTTTTAGTAAAAAAAAATTTCAGGTATTTTTAATGTATAAGGTTTTTTTTTTAGTTTAAAATAAGTTAAATGATTTTAACTTTGTATTTAAATTCGAAGTAACATACACCATTCTTCCAATAATGCATAAAATAATTGTAGAGTAAATTCCTAAATGTATAAAATATACCAGTATATGATTAGATAGTAGAGTGACAGGTTTAATCATGTACTTATGAAATATTTACAAATGCTAACTTGTATGATAGTTACATTGCTAGTTAGAAACTTTTTTGGCCAATTTATGACCAAAGGACGAAATTTTTTTTATTCTCCAATTTTCCTTAATTAATTTCCTTCATAAAATCTTTTTTTTTTTTCAAAAATTTATTTTAAACACAAAATTAATTTATTGCTTTCTTTTTTAATTTTCTAATATTATTCTAAAGTTTAAAAAAAAAAATGTGTAACTGCTTTGTTTAGCTTGAAAGCAAATGTTGGGTTTAATTTTTTTAATTTAATTTTTGGCAATTAGTTTTTGGTCATAACTTTTTCATTTAGATTGATTTAAAAATATTTTATAAGGATTTTTTGTATGATTTGTAATTAATTTTTTTTATTTACAGGCTGAAAACATCTACAATGATGAGGAAATTGATACTCTTGCAACTGATTTAGAACCAAGGCACCAATCGAAACCTTGAACATTTAAATGCTGTATTGAATTTAATGTGCAGTGTCTAGTTGCAACTCTTCAAGATATGTTTCACTGCATGCTACATGGAAAACATTCTATTTTTGGAATATACTTGAATAAAACTTTTAGAAGTCATTTTAGTATCATATAGCCTTATGTGCTATTTAAAAAAAGCATTGTTGTTTTTTTTAACATTTTAAACACAACCATTAATTTTTTAGTTGATATCTCATTTGTTGATCATTAAAACAATTTATTATTTCATTTGTTGATCATTAAATCAATTTATTATTTATGGAAATTGTTTGTTTTGCTTTACTAAATTTTTTGAATAAAAATACTTGCGTTAGTAAAAAGTTTAGAAGTTTTAGAGAATTTAATTGCTATTAATGATATTATTAATAATATTATTATTAAACACAATTTTATTATTAAACAAAATTATATCGTCTTACAACTACCATTATTTTTTAATGACCTGAATACTAATATATAAAATGTAATATATTTGAATAATACTCTATATAATACTCTATATTAATACTTATATTTATAACTTTAATATATATGTAATAAGCTTACTATATCTATAAATGTTATTTCGTATTATATCTACAAAATATAATTTTTATTATATCTATAAAATTAAAATTATGATATAAGTATTTTTTTAATTATTTAAATTTTTTTTTTTCTAATGCTATATTTTTTTTTTTGGTTTAAAATCTTCAATAAATGTTATGTAAGCTTCATATAGAAAATAAAATCAAAAATTTTAATAGAATGTTTATTACAAGATTAAATAGGAGTAAAATAAAGTTTAAATATAAGAAATAAAATTATGTTTAAATGTAAAAAGCAGAGCTTATTTTTATATTTTAGAAGTTCTGTATAAAATATGTCAATTTTAAAAAATTAACAAAAATGCTTCGAGGCTTACTCAATGTACGTAATTATCTCAAATCTTTTCGATTGGTGAAAAATGGTTTAAAGGTAATATTTTGCGTGTTTATTTTAACTGTTATTGTTTTTTCCAACTGTTATTGTTGTTATTGTAAACTTTTAATATTTGCACAAAATTTGCTTGATTGTCATAATTTGCTCCCTTTATATTGTTTTACTGATTTCATATAATTTTCAATCTTTTAAGTTGTCTGATTCCTGCTTTGCTTCTTGCAAGAGCAAAGCAGGAATTTGTTTATATATATATATATATATATATATATATATATATATATATATATATATATATATATATATATATATATATATATATATATACATATATACATATATATATATATATATATATATATATATATATATATATATATATATATATATATATATGTATATATATATATATATATATATGTATATATATATATGTGTGTGTGTGTATATATATATATATATATATATATATATATATATATATATATATATATATATATATATATATGTATATATATATATATATATATATATGTATATATATATATGTGTGTGTGTGTATATATATATATATATATATATATATATATATATATATATATATATATATATATATATATATGTATGTATGTATGTATGTATGTATGTATGTATGTATGTATATATATATATATATATATATATATATATATATATATATATATGTGTATATATATGTATATATGTATGTATATATATGTATGTATGTATATATATATAAATATATATATGTATATGTATATATATATATATATATATATATATATATGTATATATATATATATATATATATATATGTATATATATATGTTTATATATATATATGTATATATATATAAATTCATAAACGAGTGGTTCCGAGTTCGATCCCCACCATGTCCCTGGTAGTACCGCACTCAACTCGTTTCTCCGCGCAGCGGCCTTGTTCGTCAAGGTTCGTGTTTCGGAGTTATAGAGTTGAGAGAGGTTTATAGCCACAAATAAGTAGCCTCCTCGTCTGTAGTGGCCTTCTCGGCCTTGAGGAGGTGAATTAAAATATATATATATATATATATATGTGTGTATATATATATATATATATATATATATATATATATATATATATATATATTATATATATATATTAGTGTGGTTTTTTTTTTAACTTTTTTTTCAAAAAACTAGGCACAAACTCTAAATGTGTGCAAAATAATAAAATAACACTAGATTTAAAATTTTTTTTGAATAAAAAATATTTTAAGGGGTCCCCCAAGAAAAAATCAAATTTTTTCAGCCAATCTTTGGTTAATCAGCTAGTCATTATCAGAATTGTTAAGATCTTCCTATATTTATGATCGGTAATGTACTTGATGAGTCATCTACCCTTCATCTTCTAGGGTTAACTCTTACCTTCTATCTTTCTTGGATAATATAATTGGATCTGCTCTTGCAGCCGATTTCCAACCATTATCACATTTTTGTAATTTTACTTCTCTTTTATAAATACTATAATGGGCACTGCTCTAAAGAGATAGCACCTTTTGTGCTATCTACTAAAATTCATTCTCCTGTTACTCGTCATTCTATTAAGTCTCATCATTTTATTGCCACTGTTTCTAAGTGCTCTAAAAGTTCCTATTCATCCAGTTTTTTCCTCAAGCATCAGTTCATTGGAATTCGCTTCCTTTATCTTGTTTACCTGATTTATATAATTTGCAATATTTTAAGTTGTCGGTCAATTGTTATCTTGCTCTATAAACTTCATCTTTTCTTTTCCTAAAATATCCAACTCTAATAGTGGTCGCTTGCAACCTTTTTGGAAGCGAAAATGTTGAAATGAAGTACGCTAGAATAAAGGAGAATTATTTTTTGAACAAAGCATGTTTTGACAGTTGTCAATACAAATATAAAGATAAGAGGAAGATTTAAAAATAAATAAGACAGACAATGCACTCAAAACAGTACTTAAACAATGATAAAAAATAAATTGTTATATAAACACTAATATGAATGAAGATATACAACAAAAATATCACCAAACAAAAACTTATAAAACAAAAAGTTGATTACAAGATAAAAAGTTGATTACAAGATAAAAAGTATGCTAACAATGGAAGGCCTAAGAATGGAAATAAAAGATTAATGCTGATGTGTAAACATAATTAGTGTAGTGATTAAGTAATAAACATCTCTTCAGAGTCGCATCTATTATTACTGGTGTTTCGATGAGGATCAGCACTTATAACTAGTTTATCCCGTCAGACAAACATCATCGCCACTTGTGCTTTACCCCGCAATTTACGTCCATTCCATACTGGAGTTAAAAAGTACTCACTACAAATAGCCAAAACCCAACCAACCCCAAATTTGTAAAACACCATTTTTTTTTTTTCGTTAATATGATATTATAAGTGTAGATCTACTGAACAAACAAAAATAAAAATAACTAAATGAAACAATCACAATACCACCAAAAGAAAACATGAAAACACAATAAATTAAAGTTCTAATAAAAACACAAAAATACTAATAAATTTATTTTAAAGACCTATAAAACCAAATTTAAATTTAAAGTTACTTTTAAGCATTAAAAAAAAACCAAAACAATCAGAAAGCAGTGTACCTAATTAAAAAAATTTTTTTAATCAAAAAAACAAAAGTATTCAATAAACTCTAACGCTGTCATAGATACCTCAAATATGATAACCAATCAAAAGTGTAAGAAAATTAGCGACCCGCGCAACCCAAAATTATAACAATAATTAAATAATCTATGGTAGCGAGAGAAAAAAAAAGTTATTACTTTAGGCTTGCCATCATATGACCACTCAATAATTTTGTTTTGATGATTTGGGATGTATAATATGAAAGAATATTGTTTGTCATTAATACATAATTATATATAAAGAAAACAAAAGTTGTGTGTAATATTCATTAATACTTTAAAAAATCTTAAGTATTGATTTTAAAATCTTTTCAACATTAAAAATGCCTTTAAAGAGATCCTAAAGTGCCGAGACAAGTTGTGTTTATTCTAAAGAGAATAATAAAAAAAAAATGTTTGGGCAGAATTTTTTTAAGTAAAACAAAATAATAAATGTATATTAACAAAAACAAACTTTGTTGTTTTACTTGAAGCTCTCCGTTTCCACAGAAGCTATTCTCTGAAAGTTTCTAAAATATACGCCACAATCTACAGACTTTATAATTTATTAAAGCGCGTTTAATTCCAAAGAATTTTAGTAAATGACATCATTGTAGAATTTTTTTTATCAATCAATATTATTTTGTATTTTTTTCTTTGTTTTTTAAAATAGCTTTTGTTATCGATCGTGTGAGTTTCTTATTTTATAGGAAGCTAAACATAAGAATTATGTTTTTATTATAGAGCACGAGAACCAAATAAAATTAAGATATTTATATTACACTCTAAGATAAAATAAATATATAAAAAAGTCGTTGATCACCTTTTATATTTTCTGAATCTTTTTTTCTTTTTATGTAAACAATGTGATTTTTTTTTAGTTTATTTAAGCCGTTTATTACTATGACGTTTTTGTTCTCCTATCGAATTGACATTTTACAAATTCCTAAATTTTTAATTAATAAAGAATTTCGGTAAACGACATCATTTATTAGAGATATTTGCTGAATTCTTAAATTTTTAGTTAGAAAATATTTATAAATTTTACACTTAACAAATTTACAGATGTTTTATGGCAATAACTAAAGACAGATGGCAATTAAAATTATCGCAACGCGCGTTAAAAAACATATTGGAATTAGTACTTTTCAATTTATGTCGTGTTTGGCAGGTATTTTATATTAACCTGTCTCTTAAAATTACAAATAAAAATACCAAATAAAAAGTTTTTTATTAACAAGTTTAGTTAACAATAAAAAGCTTTTCATTAAACGATGTCAATTGTAAAGTTTACTCGATAATGCTTTTTTTTTTTGCAATCTTGACCAATAATTGTTCAATTTTAAAAATAAAATAAAGTAAGCGATGTTTTACAATGTTTTACAAAATGAATTTCATTAAATATATTCTCGCATGATTAAATAAGAATTTTGAGAATACTTGTAAACGAGGAAAAGTTTAGCAAATAAATGCTGTTAATTAAACTTTTATAAGGTTAACACTTTTTCGCTACCAGCCATTTTAACAAAATTTTTTACGCTGTAACCACACATTTTTTTGAATAAAATTTGAAAGGCATTGACAACTAATTAAAATTCGAATTGTAAATCTTTTTGAAAACATAGCAAGCTATATAACATTAAAAGAGCTAAACAAATGAATTTTTTATTAAATAACTTTTTAACACGCATCATTGAACAATAAGAAATGCAAAGTGCTTAAAACTATTGTTTTATAAATAGTAATTAAAACATTTAATAAAATTAAATTAAAACATTTCCAAAACAAAACTCATTTAATGTATAGAGAGAATGTTTTTTGAGACGAAAAAAAAACAATTTAATTACTTAGCTAAATACCTATACATTTCTACGAGTTAAATTTTACAGTGTTAACGCTGGTTTATTTTACTAAACTTAACTAAATTTAAAGAAATTTTAAAAAAAGTCAGGATTACTGAAGATTTTTTAAATTTGTCAAGTGATAACTTTTTATAATAACACAATATGGTTTATTTATTCTCGATTATGTAGAGAATTAAACCTTAAGAACAAACAAATTATGTGTCTAGAGTAAAAATTGTGTACAAAACAAGATAAATTGTGAAGTGTACTCTACCAGCAGTTTGCGGTAAAAATTTGAAAAAATCAAAAGCTGGTCAGCGGCATGCAGTAGTGTTGAATAATACAAAATTTTTTTAACAGAATCTTAATAAGGATGATAATCATTTAATAACAATAAAATATAACACAAAAAAAAAATTATAGCAGTAGACGAGCTTAAAATATCTGAAATGTTTTATATTTTTAATGCGAGCTTTGCAAAAGTTAGAAAATAAAATAACTAAAGAAATTCTATAGTAATTTATGATAAATTTTTTTTTTTATATAAAATAAGTAACTAAAAGTATTTTTTAGTCATCTATAATAATAATTAAAAAAAAATCTATAATTTGATTAAAAAAAAGAATTTTCAGATTTCTTAACAAAATTCTACAATGACGTCATTTACTAAAACTCTTTAGAATTAAACGCGCTTGAATAAATTATAAAGTCTGTAGATTGCGGCATATATTTTGAAGACTTTCAGAGAATAGCTACTGTGGAAACAATGAGCTTCGAGTAAAACAACAAAGTTTGTTTTTGTTGGTATACATTTATTATTTTGTTTTACTTAAAAAAATTCTGCCCAAACATTTTTTTTTATCATTCTCTTTAAAATAACCACAACTTGTCTCAGCACTTTGGGATCTCTTTAATAAAGATTTGATTTTTTATAGTGAAATTCAGCTTTTTTAGTGTATTAACTTTAATGATTTTTATATGAAGTTTGTTAAGTAGGTTATCATTTTCACAAAAAGTTTTCATTTATATAATTAAAATTTCAAAAAAATGTATACTTATATAATTTATATAAATGAAAAAAACTATATATTTTCATTGATACTTCAAGCCAAAAATTATTATATATAACTAAATAAGGAGAACAGAGCTTGACAAGGATTGCAGCTGTATATTAAATTGGATGCACCTCAAAATAATTACAATTAAATTTAATGAAAATAAAATTAGAAGGATTTCTTGAGATTAACTATTAATAAATCATTAGATAAAGCCTATACTGCTGCTTTTGAATAATCACAATGGTATTTGAATTGCATCAAATAGCGGGAGGTTTTTTTTTTAAAATTGTCATTGAAATATCAAAATATGATTTGCTTGATGTCAGTTAATCTATTGCTTGTTTTTTTTCATAGTTTTAATAGATATGATTTCTTTTGATTATTTTTTATTGTAGCTTTATTTTATATCTTATGGCAGTTTGAACTAATCAGACCAAAATATCACAAAAAATTGTGATATTTTGGTATTTATAGTATTATAATAGTATTTGATGCTTTATTTAAAAATTAAGCACAACAAGTAATGCCAAATAAACAATTTTTAATTAATTGTATCTGCATTACATCAACTTAACTGCTATATGCATTACATCAACTGCTATATAAATTATATAACTGTTAACTAATGTTACAAAGCATTAAAAAATTGTTACAGCAACACAAAACCCTAAGTACAAAATAAAAGAAATGGCAGTATGCATTTATCAAATAAATATTTATACTTTATTGATACCTTAACTTCATTTAGTTATCCTTCTAATAAAAAAATGACCTCTATCAATCAGTACCTTTAATAAAAGAAAAACTTATATTTTATATGTAATAAGTTACTAAGTACTCAATGGTGCATAGTTAGAGGCAAGATTTGCCGCCATTTATGCAGTACAGTGTTGACAACACTAAAAACAAAACAAATTGACAGTTTACAGTTTAGGGTTAGTAAAAATGAAGTGTTTATCCTCCCCCAAGATCCGTCACTAAAATATAGTAATGTTATCTTTTTACTCTTATTTTTTTAATTTTTCTTTTTTAAGTATCATGTTAAGTAAAAATAATTAATTAATAGTATTAAATACGTTACTTGCTCATTACATTGTAACTGCAACTTAAACTTTAAATTATAAATTAAGCTGTAAATTATAACAGTAACTTACGCTATTTTAAACTCCTAATTTCCAAACAAGAAAATCATAAGCTAACATTTAAATATGAGAGATAGTATGTTAAAAGATAACAATTACGTGCTAAACAGACAATTTTATACTAACAAAACCCCTTTTCCTTATTACCGCACATCAGTGCGAGCTATAAGAAAGAGAGAGAGAGGAGGTAGCAAAAAAAAAAACAATTTTTAGCGATTAGATTTTTTTGCGTTAATTTGAGTCCTGTCTTAATTAAATTTCTAATAAAATGTCTATTCATCCTTATCAATATGAACCAAAAAAATATAGCAAAATTAACATAAATGTTCATTTAACTAAAACATTTTACAATAATTATTTTTTTTATCAAGCGAAAATGAGAATAACCGTCACTTTCGAAACCATAAAAATGACTGAAATAAATTTATTTTTGTACTAAGGAAATATTTTTAATAAACTTTCATGTGTCTACATCAATATTCATTTTGTTAAAACTGACTAAAAAGAGTTTAAAATTTGACTTTTATTCATTTTTGGCTGTAGAATTGCCCTTATAACACAAATATATAAACAAAAATTTTTAATATACAAATATATTTTCACAAAATGCTACAAAACTAATTCTTGTAAGTAATTATGTGTTAGTTGAAAAAAAACGACTTTACTTTTAAATTTAATTACCAACTAATACGTTTGCAATAATGGCATTTTGTCTACTTTTTTAATTTGACGTACAAACGTTAGTTTTTTGAGGCAATAGAGTCAATAAACTTTAAACAAGACGCATTTTTTTTAATCAAAGAAAAGCGTTTTTTTGAATCAAAGAAAAGCGTTTTTTTGAATCAAAGAAAAGCGTTTTTTTGAAAATTAAATTTGTTAGCGTGTGTTCATTATTACGTTTAAAAAAAAATAATATACATTAAACATTTTTTTTTAAATGCTCTTTCATATGAGATCATATCTTTATAGCACTTGGGGATCCCTTTAAGTTGAAAATTTGTTAAACCATTTTCTTTTGTCTCTGAAGTTTGTGTAACAAGGATTTTACTGTATATATAGTTATACATACATACATACATACATACATACATACATACATACATACATACATACATACATACATACATACATACATATACACACGCATACGCACGCACAAGCCTCTCTCTATCTACCATTGAGTCTATGTTCTGATAATTTAAAACATATAATACCTGTTGTAATACCTAAAAATACTAATTTGTTCCTATATATTTTTTACAAATATTTATATTCTTTGAAGTAATTTTGCTTTCGTTGAATCTTATGAATCATTGAATCTTACGAAATTTATTAAATCTACTTTTTCTTTGTAAAACTAATTAATTTTTATTTGTCTTTTTCATATTGGTGATATCAGTGTTAATTGTTAGTATCCTATGGTTCGCCCTAAAAATGAGATGTTTTCACATAAAATATCTAATCTGTATGTTTTATTTTTGTTGAGTTAAATATTACAGTTCTGGGATTTACATTTTGTCTTAAATGTACAGTTTAATATTGTTATATTTTTGTCAATGTTTAAATAGTAAGAATTATTTAAAAATTAAAAAAAAATTGTTCTAAAGTCTAGAAATAAAAATGAAAACTAATATAAAATAAATTAAATTTTTTTTTAAATCGTACACACATGCATGCACAAACATTCTCTTTTATATTGTATTCTCTATTATCTTAATTACTTTTTTTACTTTTTTTTTTAGAGAAACAGTAACTGGGTATCTCTTTTGCTAAATAAAGAGAGCAGCCATGAGTTAAAAATAAAATTCTCAACAGCATTGTCTTCAAAACGAAGTCATGAAAGTGGTGATTTAATTCCTTATGTAATATTTATGTTATGTTAAATACATTTTTTTATTTTTATATTTATATTAAATATAAATTAAATTTTTTTCTCTATTTTAATTTCACAATATTACTTTTGTATTTAGTATTTTGCAAAAGATCTGGTTTCATTTTATAATGCATTACCAAATGCGGTGAGAAATCTATATATATATATATATATATATATATATATATATATATATATATATATATATATATATATATATATATATATATATATATATATATATATATATATATATATATATATATATATATATATATATATATATATTTAAAATCTAATTTAAGTAATTATCCAAGTCTAAACATTTAGAATAAAACATTTAGAATAGCAAAGTTGAGTTATTTCAAGCATTGTCTACTAATCTTGGTATTGATACTGAACAAGTGGAAACCAGTCTTGTTAAGTTACATAAGAGCATAGTAATTGTTTTTTATTATTTGTACTGATGTTTTTTAAAAAAACTCCTAATTTTATTTTATTAATAACTTCTTCTTACAATTATTACTATTATTTATTATTTTTTATGAATTTATTACTTTACTTATTTTTGTTACAAAGTTTAGTTTGAAATTAAAAATGATAATTATAAACAAAAATCTTATTTATATTTAATTTTTTGTTATAAAAAATGTTTTGTGAAATTTTTGAAAGTTTTTACTGGATCAAAAATCTATCAAAAAAGTTAAATTTCTCTTTGAAATGCTTGAACAGCTGGAACAGACAAAATATATTTGCTCTCTACAAAATCTGCTAATGACTATGCATTATTGCTACGATTTATTGCTCTCTACAAATCTGCTAATAACTGCACATTACCTCTAGCAGTACTTAATGAAAAATTGTTTGACCAATAATTTGTCACATCTGCCTGCCTAGTGGCTAACAAATCCATTGTTCAAAAATAAAAGAGCTATTGAGACTGCAAATTACAAAATGAATAATCTAATATCAGTATTGTGGGGTTGTCAAGAAATGGTGACTTGTCTGCATGATAACAAATTGATGATTGATTGATATTAAAAGATAAATCTTGTAAAACAAATTTATATGAAAGTATGGGCTATATAACAAATTTTATGTCCAAGAATTTTTGGATTGATATTATGTTTTTAGATTTTGCTAAGTCTTATGCCTCCTACAAGAATTTAATTTATAAACTTAGAAAATAATTTTTTTATAAGGTTCATGAATAGATATCCTTATTTTTATCTAATTAAAATCAAAAAGAGGTCATGGGAGATTCCAAGTTGGTAACTTACAAGTGAATTACCCCAAGCAACTGTTATTGGGCTGTATTATGTTAAAGGTTGTGTATTATATTTATAAATGATCTTTTTGACAACTTAAAATCAATCTCAACTTAAAATCAATCAATGTCTGTAAGCAGACATTGTAAGCAACATAGGTTGTTATTTGATTAGTGATAAATTTACTAAAACAAATCTGGGGTTGGAGGTATGCCTAGATTGGTTTTATCATAAATAAAACTAATTATAATTACTGCGTCCTGTAAATGTTTGATTTTTAATTTTATATAGATATATATATACACCGTGTAGCATATATAGATATACATTTACAGACTATTTTTGCCTGTTTCCAAACAGTTTTTTACACGAAAAAAGAAAAGGGTCAACAATCAGTTTAATCCGGCGCTCTTTTGTACCCATTTTGGTTTTAATAAAATCCCAGGAAAATGAAAAATGTTACTCAGCTTTAAATAATGCAAAAGAACTAAAAAGGCTTCACAAAAGTTTGTCAGAGCAGTCTAGAGATAAAAAAAGAGTTAAGTTTTTAAACTTCATGCTTATTATAGGACTAAAAGCAATTCCATATTCAGTTGAAGGTCCGCAATTGAGGCAACTTTATTTAGAGTACGATTGGGACACTAGAGATGTTGAAAATTCTTGTTTGTGCAATCTTATTCAATTTAGTAGATTAAGTGAAATGATGAAATAAAACACATGTTGTCTTTTGTCTCCTTCATCTATCTATTATTTATATGGGTCAATATGAATATAATTACAAATGAGTCAATTAAACTGTCAATTAAAAAGCTTAAATTAATTGTGGTATATTTACAAGTGCTTTATGGTTGTAGATTTTAATCATAGTGATATCAGATAGGCAGTTAGTGTGGCTAATGTAAAAATGGTAAACTGTGTAGTCAAGTTTTTTTAAATACAATTAACTTCTTTTTTTCATTCAAAGCATCTTTTTTCAGTTAATGAGAGAAGGAATTAAAACATTCAAATGGTTCTGTGTGCCAATGTGTGGCACTAAGAACTATTGTGTTTACCAGGAAGACAACAACAGCTAATCATCTAATGTTGACCAGATTTGCATTGCATTTAAAGTCTTACTGTGTTTTCATAATGAAAAATAATAAAAGCTAAAGGAGGCCACATTAAATGCTCATATTTGTGTTGTATCTATTTTTAACAGTTGCTTTTAAGTATTATGAATTGTCTGTTAAATCTGCTTTTAACACTGCTTTATATGATATATATATATATTAAAAAATATATGCTGATATATATATTAAAAAAATAAAAAGTATATACTTATACTTAAGCATTTATAATCGTGAAAATTGTGAAAACCCTCAAGTGCTATTTTATTAGTTATTTATTATAGGCCTTTTGTGCTGTATATATTTAAATATATATATATATATATATATGTATATATATATATATATATATATATATATATATATATATATATATATATATATATATATATATATATATTATATTTTATTTATATATATATATATATATATATATATATATATATATATATATATATATATATATATATATATATATATATATATATATATTATTTAGACAGAAAAATCAACATTAGTTAATCGAAATCAAGAGGAGCTTTTATTGAGCTTAATTCCAACATATAAACATCTTTTTGATGATATCAGCAGGTTATCTGAAGGTGTTGGATTTCTTGTCAACATGCGAAAAGACTTAAGAGTATGTTTCTATTTTAAGTATTTTTTTAATAATATAAAAAATAACTTGCAATGTATCATCACAAAAATAACTGACATTTTTTGAAGTGAAGCATGTTATATTTTTGAATTTTTTTTTTTTACTACCAAATTTGATATTTTTGTTTTAAAATAGGAATTGGGTTGTACTATTCAGAGTTTATTGTAGTTTATTTTCCTTTTGTACTAAATGTATCCCTAAAGTATTTTTGCTTATAATAAAACCTTTAAACCCAAAATATTTTCCTAAACCCTATTTCAACACTATAGCTTTGAACATTAACCTTTTTGAAAAGATCACTTGGCTGAGCGATAAGTTGCGACCACAAGGGTTGTGTGTGATAAGCTTAATATCTCTTGCTTGATATTCTTTGAAAAAAATGTCTTTAAAAAAATTAACAAAATTGTGCAAAGTAAAAAAAATTTATTTTTAAAACATTTTATCAGATTTCGTCCATAAATTATGTCACATAATTTTTGATTGTATTTGACCCCCTTGTCACAACATGGTAAAAACAAACCCTATTAATATAATATAATTGTTTTTGACACCCTTGTCACAATATGGTAAAAACAAACCCTATTAATATAATATAATAACTATTGAAATTTTTATTTAATTAAGTTATTAGATGAAATGATTTGTTTTAGGGTTTATTGGATAACTATATCACACCAAAAATGGTTATTTTTAAAGCATTATTCTTCCTTTCATGGTTTATCCAATCCCCCTAGATGTAGACCCACCCACTCACCCTATTTGTGAAATCATTTGATCACACTAAAAGGGTGAGAGCGCTCACAAATCTGTTTTCAGTAAAAGCAGATTTGATTGTTCCTAAGGAAACCTGAATTTATATTGCTCATATTCAGCCATATGTAATATGGCTGTAATAAAGTTTATTATTAGCACATACATATTATTTAAAACATTTGTTTATCTATTTTATTTATCTTAACTGTTTCTTCAATATCAGGAGTCCATGGAGAATTACAAAAATAGCTATTCCCAGTTCACATAAGCAGGTGAACAGATAAATTTATCTGAACCTTATGTTGGAGACTTTGACTATTTCTCCAGCTACTTCCGTAATAATTACTGTGTTATTTATTTGTTGTCGTTCAGTAATACTGTGTGTTTGTTGTCTGTGACCAGGGCGCCGCCCAAATTCAGAAATTAAGAACTTTTTTATTTTACTTTTTTATTTAGACAAAAAATTGCCTATATACAGCAAAAAAATATACAGAAAGGCGCCGACATGAAGTTTGTCGCCAAATTATTTTCCTAGAATAGCCCCTGATGAAAAATGTGTTAATGGCTGTAATTATAAATGTCTTGGTTGCAACAGTTGTAAATTCATGCCACAAACTTGTCTCTTTTCCAAATCCACAACAGAGATTGATAGATATAGATGGCTGTTTAAGATTTAATTTGTAACATCAAGGTTAATATCTTGAAGTAGGAGCACTGACAGGTGGCAAAAAAATATGACCTACTTAAAGTGCATGAGTATGCCTCTGCATACATTGCATTTTTCTTGATGACTGTTTAACACTGTATCAATGGTAAGACATTTATGGTACGAAAGTATTTCTTTTTTTATTAGTTTTCATAGACTATTTATTTTATTTATGCTTTTCAGCTACCACAGTTACCGTGATCTAGCAATTTTATTTGGTACTCTTTACCAATCATAAGTTGTTTTTTACTATCTGCAGCGAATACAAGAACTATTTTAGCTTTATCGTCAGGCAAAAATAACATGGTGTTTTGTGCACTTATAAGTGTGCATAACTCCATAGCAAGCCTGATGAGAGCCAAACTAAACTGGGCAACTGTATTCTTGAGAGCATTTGTTTGTGCTTTGACAAGTTTTACCAGAACTTTTTTTCATGTTTTTGTTGGAAGAACAGTATGATTGCTTGTTATTTTTTCTTTTTGTTGGTCTTCAAGTTTTCAATTTTTTTTCTTCTGCTTCTGAATCACTTAAATCTTTCTGTTGCTTTAATATAGTCAAGTTCTTCAATTCCTTTTTACTGCTTCTGAATCAAATAAACCTTTCTGTATCTTAAATATACCAGGAATAATATGTTAGCATTTACTTAATCAAAACGCTTTTTTTTCTTTCTGATTTTTGCTGGTATACAATTTTTTTATATTTTCCAACACATTCTGTTTTTAACCTTTTTTATACATATTCACTGGTAATGATTTTTAACTTGTTGACAACTAATGATGTTTTGTCTATAATTGTCAGCAATAATGGTTCACTCACAGATGTTTTCTTTGCTAGAATGTTTGTCCAATAAGTCAGATTCTTTTATTTTTGTTTTCTTAGAACCATTTTTACTTTATTTGGATGGTTCTGATTTTAATTTGTTCTATAAAACCTGTGCTTCTTTCAGCCGATTATGCTTTGATTTTCCTGCATCTGCATGAGCATAAGCATTCACTAGATGTTGGTTTATATCATGGCATCTTATTTAATTTTCTTTTTTTTTTTTGAATATGTCTATGGTAATGAAAATATTAAAACATTTTTCTATAATATTCTTAAATGATTTACTTATGATAAAATCTAATTTAATAACTTAATGTTTTATTTTTTTATAAAAAAATAATTAAAATTTGACATCATTTCACTCTTGTATCTGATAGATGTAATTTTAGATTTCAATCACAAGATGCATTAAGTATAAATCTATTTAAGGATTAGAGATATTACAGTATTGTCCACAATTATTTTTGTCACGTCCATAATTATTTTTGTAATAAAAATACTTGATTTTTTAAAATTTACAGCAAATCAAGTCAAAAAATCCAAGCAAAGTTTAATCATACAAACTCGTTATGTTGAATTTTTTTAACACCCACTCACTAATGTGAGAATAATAATTCTCAAATAGTAATGCTAATCATTTCTTGTGGATTAGGTTGTGGTTTATTCCTCTGAATAAATTTTAACCACGCCAAAAAAACTCCTTGATAGGATAAATTGAGGGCTGTGAGGTGGTAAAACTAAATAATACAATTACAAATCTTGTTTGATCCACTCATTCATATTAGCAACATTAAACGCCCCAACCTATAGTTTAAAACTAAACATCCCTTAACAAAAATAGTGCAACAGCAAACATTCCTTCTTATCTGTGTGGGGACTGTAATATACATACCTCCCAATAATGCATATCTATAATGTTGTCAATTATGCAAATTAAACCGGATTCATCAATATAAATCCCAATTTTACAGAAAATGAACATGCTTACAAAATGTAAACCTTGTTGCTATCAGCTGAATTTCTCGCAACAACCTATTCTCTTTTAGTCATAGTTTTCAAACATTTATGTCCTTCAGGCATTCTTTATATTCTTTATATTCTGCAATCAGGGTTGTAAAAAAACCTTTTTTTTTTTTTTGGGGGGGGGGGAACCATGGGTTTTTTAAAAAAATCAAAAAAACTATGGTTTTTTTTTGGTTAAAACTCTGTGCCATGTTTAGTCAACTTTTTAAATTAAAAAAAAAAAGTCATTTTACTTAATATTAAATTAATGAGTAAATTATATTTTCTATCAACATATTAGGTGTAATTTATCAACCAATATATCATTATTTAGTGAGCTGTATATAAAAACAAGTTTTGCCGCTTTTTCTATTCCAATTTTGTTTCTTAACTTGGAATGAAAAAGCCCAATAGTCAAAAAAATTCTTTCAATTCCAGCACTAGGTGGTGCATTTAACAAACCTTCAATATCCATGATAATGAAACATTATCTAAGTCCAAAAATTTTAGAGATTTTCACCATTCTATTGGTGATACATATTTTAAAACAGATTCACACGTATAGCTTTTATCAAATAGAGCAGATTTGGCTTTCAACTTGAATATTATTGGTAACAAGTTCTTAAATTCTTTATCTGCAAAGGTCATAGCAGCTTCATTTTCCTATCCATAAATATTAGATCTAAAATATCTAGGATCTAGCATGTTTATAAGGAAATGAGCATCGCTGACAGTCTGAAGATATATAGTTTTGATTTTTTTTTTTTTTAGTTGATAAAAATGATAACCAGGGATTATCTTTTTCCAGATATTTCCGGAATTCTGGACATTTCTATAAATTTATATTTTTTCCGGATATCCAAATAGTTTTCTGGAAATAGAAGATAAAATTTTTTTTTTGTCATCCAATAATTAAAACTATCATTCATGAATTACTTTATGCTATACTTTACTTAGGCGAGGCATTATTTGCATGCGTTTATTTATTAATACTGGGATTCCAAGTGTCAAAACAAATTGGAGTAATTGCTCAGCTTTACGTGAATAAAAATTTTATTTTCGTAAAGCTGAGCAATTACTCCCAAAACGCTGAATAAAAGCAATTGCTTTTTTTTATTCACTAGACTATTAAAAACTGTATGTAAACCAATTTATTTATTGAGATATTAATAAAATAATATTAATGGCATTTGTTTTGCCATTATACTTTTGGTTAGGAGGTTAAAATAAACCTAGTTTTTTTCGTTGTAAAGTATCTGGTTTGAATAATAAATGTACTTAGTGCAAAGTTTTTTAAACGATTTTCAAACAATTTCACAATCAGGTTAGGGTTTTCCCCTTGAAAAAATGTTTGTGTTTTAGTTCAACGCAATTACAGTCATATTTTAGGATGTTGACTTTTAGGTATCTCCAGTTTTGTGTATAAAAAACAGATGAATTTTGGTTTAAAAGTAACTTAAAAGTTATTGGTTTTATTTAATTTTTGAAAAAGGTCACCCATCATGACCCTTGATTACACTCTGCCTCTCATATATCAGTGAATTTTTTTTTTCTTTAATCAGGTTGATATACTTTAAACTTTTTTTTTCTTTAAAGTATATCAACTCAGGTTGATATACTTTAAAGAAAAAAAAAATTTTTAATTTTTTTTTTCTTTAAAGTATATCAACCTGAGTCTCAAAAGAACCAAAATTTCATAGAGATTAATAAAAATAAATTTATATACAAAAAAAACAACAATTTTTAACTAAAAATTGAAAGGTCATTTTTTATGACATTTTGTTTGCAATATTTTTTTAAGAAAATGTTTTAGTAAAAAAGATTGTGAATTTTGAAATCACTATAAAATGGTTCTTTTGAGACCCAAGTTGATATACTTTTGAAGAAAAAAAAATTTACTGATATATGGGAGTCAGTGTGTATTTAAGGGTCATGGTAGGTGACCTTTTTCAAAAATTAAATAAAACCAATGATATTTCAGTTACTTTCAAACCAAAGTTCATCTGTTTTTTATACAAAAAACTGAAGATACCAAAAATTTACTAAAAAGTCAATACCCTAACAGTTATATAAAAAAGCATTGATATAGATAAAAATTAATTGCAAAAGGAAAAACCCAGACATAGCGTTTTTAACTCAAATTAAAGTTATTTGAAAGAACCTTTTTGTTTGACGTCATTTGTTAACTACAAAAGCATTTATCGCTCCTGTATTTATTTTTAAAAAAATCAAAGATCCGGTATAGCTTCCTAAAGGTACTTCCGCCAATAAATACTCCTAGAGTATTTATTTCCTTGGAAACAAGTACTCTGGGGTTATTTTTTTCCTAGGAAATAAATACTCCCAGGAGTACTTGTTTCCTAGGAAATATATACTCCTCTAGGAAATAAGTACTCTAATATTTTTTTTAAAAAAAAACTGAATTTAAGGCAGCGTTAACGCATAATGCTGTTTACAATTTTTGATTATATTAGTAATCTGTAACTGTAAAGCATTTATTTGCAGTAATAATATTTACATTTTTGAACCCTTTTTCAAATAAAATATTTTAAATAAGGTATTTCCAAAAAACTCCAAAGTTTTATAAAGATTTTTTGAAGGCACTTCATGATAAATTCCAATCAAATGAGGTACTTGATGATGTTTATTGTAATCTTTGCTCTGTTTGTTTTAATCAGTTTCAATATTCTTGTATGCACTTTTGTAAATTACTTCTCTTAAAGAAACAGAAGAGGTAAGAGCTGCATCAAAAGTTTCTCTATCACAAGGGTCCAAGTCATATTCTATAATATTAATTAATTCATATTTAATATCTACAGGTAAAGTTGGATCTCAGTTGTATAATAGAAAAAATGGTGAATATTGTGCTAAAGTGTTTACTAACACAATGTGCAAATAATATTTCTTCAATAATATAAGGCCATTCAGCAGCTGTTTCATCAAAAACTTTAAGTAATGCTTCTTTTATAGCTCTATTTTGACGTTCACATAGCCCATTAGATTGAGGATGATAAGTAGAAGATACCCTTTATTCAATTCCCATCATTGAATGTAGCTTTTTACTAACTTCATTCACAAACTCTTTTCCTTGATCATTAATTTTAATTTTAATGCACCCTGTCGACAGATTACTTCATATAAGAAGGGTGCAATTGAATTAGCAGTTTTATCTTTGAGAAGCTTTGCTTCTGACCATTTTGTAAAATACTCAATACAGACAACTAATTTTTTTAAACCATTAACTTCTGCAGATATCAGTACCAATTTGTTTTATAGCTTTACTTTTAACTGGTATGTAGTAGCTCTTTTCAAACTTTATTTAATTTACTATGTTTTTGACATTGTTTGCATTTTCAAATAAAATCTTCAACATCAAACTTCATATTGTGCCAGTAGAACCTGTTAGAAACTTTTTGATATGTTGTGTCCCTTCCACAATGTGAGGCCTTTGCTTTTGCTTTATAATCATCACTAATAATAGAATAAATGTCAGTTATTATCTTTTGCGGTTGGTCTTTAAAAACTATTATTAGCTTTTTACCATGGTATATTGACTGTTCACATACAATACTGTAATTCTTGCAAGCTTCTTAGAGGTTTTTAACATTTATCAACCTGAATTTCTTTAGGATAAATTCTTTCTTTAACATTCTATTACTATAAAATCAACATGTTGTGCTATTATTTGTATTACAAAAGTATAATTTTTTAATGTTTACAGTTGTTATTTATTTGCTATAATGAAATTAGTTTGATTTATAAAAATTTAAATTGTTACCCGTAATTCAATTTGCTACAACTTATTTAATAAGTAAATAATATGTTTTAAATAAAAACATTTAGTAAGTAAATATACAGTTATAACTGTATTTGTGCTAGATTTTAATGTCCAGTTTTAATGTCCAACTATAATATAAATAAAATTATAAAAAAGTAAATTGACTAAACTATAATATAAACAAAATTATAAAAAAGTGAATTGACTTAAAACTATAGATAGATTTTAATGTCCAGTTTTAATGTCCATTTATAAACAAAATTATAAAAAAGTAAATTGATCGTCATTAGAAAATGTCCTAAAGAAATATAGGAATAATTATTTTGGTTGGGAGTACTTATTTATTAACCGGAATACTTATTTACTAACCTAAAATGACTGGGGGAGTACTTTTTTTACTAGGAAATAAGTACTCCAGTAGTACTTATTTATGTGGAGTCATTTTAAGCTGCTACACGGCTGGGAACTTACCTTCGAGAAAAAGAAATGGCCTTAAAAATTATTTATTAAAGTTTTTTGCTGTGTTGATAAATACTTTTAATAAATGATGTCTAAATAAATTTTGGAACGTTTAAATTTTTTTTTTTTTTTTATTTGCATTCACTCCCAACAAGGCTGCAAGCAACCACTATTAAGTTGGGAGTTACTAGGAAAAAAATAAGAACAGAGTTAAAGAGCAAGGAAACGGTTGAAAGAAGACTTGAAAAGTTGAAGGTTCTATGAGTCAGGAAAACATGAAGATGGGAGAGAGTTCCAAAGGATTGAAGTGCGGGGAAAAAAACTAGATGAATAAAAGTTTTTAGAGCATGCAGGGACAGATACAGTAAACGAATGAGACTTAGCTGAATGACGAGTAAAATGAGAATGAATTTTAGTTGATGGAACTAGAGATGATAACTCCTTTGAGCAGTGACCATGATAGTATCTGTAGAAAAGAGAAAGAGATGCAACTTTACGACGATGGGAAAGATAGTCCAGATCCAACAACATTTACAATGCGTTTTTTGACCTTGTCAAGAAGAGAAAGTGAATCGTTAGAAGAACCAGCCCAAATATGACAACAGTATTCCATACAGGGACGAATAAGAGATTTGTAGAGGTAGAGAATGGAATCACAAGTAAGGAAATGGCGAGCACGATAAAGAGAAGCAACCTTAGCAGAAGCTAATTTAGCAATTGATTGTATATATGGTTTCCATGAAAGGTCAGTAGTAAGCGATAATCTAAGAAGACGTAAAGAGGAGGACTCAGTAAGAGGATTGCCATTCATTAATATAGGAATGTTGACCATATTACGGTAGTTGTTTGCAGTAAGCAATTGGGTTTTTTTAGAGTTGAAATTCACAAGCCACTGTGAACCCCAATCTATTACTGAAGTGAGTTCAGATTCAAGATCAGCTGCTTGTTCTAGGCGATCGAAAAAATGATAAATAATATGAAACATATCTTTTAAAGATTATTTAAAATATGTAAACACTCACCACTTTAATCGATTTGACTATTTCACCTATTTCACTCAGCACTTAGAGATCACTTTAATCATTTGCAATTTTGTGATTGTTTTTTTATTATATATTTTTTAACTTATTGTTATTGTTGTTAAGTACTGTTTTGGGTGTATAGTCTGTCTTATTTATTTTTAAATATTCCTCTATTAATCTTTTTTTTGTCTTGACAACTATCAAAATATCCTTTATTCTAATGTACTTCATTTCTTCCATCAGGCGTTCACTGCTCGTGTGTGACCATTCAGCAAATTTTATATGCCAAAACTTACTGATTTAACTATTCAAATATAAGACGTTTGCACTTAATGTGTGTAATTACTATGATTTTAATTTTTCAAATACTATGCTATTTGTAAATAATGATCAAAAATTGATTCTAATATGAACATTTAATAACTACTAAAAATAAAATTACTTAAATATAGTCACTAAATGTTTAAAATAGTTTAAATCATTTTCAATAAATGTTTATAAATAAGGAAGTATTTGCAACTTGAGCATTTATAAAAAACTTAAATAAAATGGTTTTTCTTTGCGTAACTAAAAATCTACTGCAAAATTAATGTATTCAAAGAAATGCCTTTTACAGCAAGACTCAATTACAATATTTAAACCACTTTAATTAGTCATAGAAAACTATTTAATACGTTCATGTTGACGATAAAACACCTGTTATTTTTAAAGAGTATTTAATTGTTATTGTAAAAAGCTATGAAACAACATTAAAACAATCTGCAAAGTTGTTTTAAAAATATAAATAGCTTGTGTTAATGTAAAACAACTTCGTGACACTGTTTTGTTGCTGTTTTATACAATTTATAACCTTAATAACATACAACGCGTTAAAAATAAAATAAAGCAAATAAACGAAATTGTTTTTATTTAATAAATTAAAAAATCATTGTCATAAAACTTAATATTTGCACAAAAACATTCCTATAGACCAGGTCTGTGGAGTCGGAGTTGCATTTTTAGCGGAGTCGGAGATACCTGCAATACCGAGAAGTTTTACTATTGCGACTCCGACCCCAATAGTAAAACTTCTCGGTATTGCAGGTGCGTGTATAAAACATTCAATTAACCTTATATTTATACTAAACCTCAAAGAACGTTTCATAAATTTGTCAAAAAAAATTTTTTTAACTTATCGCGTAATATTTTTAAAAAAATTCAAAGAATTTTTCAAAAATTTTGCTTTGGAGTCGAAGTTGGAGTCGGAGTTGTACTCAAAAAATTTCAACAACTGGAGTCGGCGTCGTTACTTTTTTTTTACGACTCCACACCTCTGCTATACGACTCCACACCCCTGATCATACGAGTCTATAATCTATAGACCAAACAAGTAAGATTAAAGAAAAAAAAGTTAGACACCACTTATTTTGTAATTTTTTGTTTCTTGATCTAGAGGACTAATAAAAGTTTAAGTATAATTAAGTTTTTCATTTAATTGGTTTTTAAATTGATGTTTTCATTCAATTTTTTTATTCAAATTGTTTTCCAATATAAAGTGAAACAAAACAATTTGGTTTAATAAATCGAATTATATTTCATTAAGTTAAGTTTAAATCAAACTATATTTCATTAAGAATAAGCTTAAAAACTTTTATGCAAAAAAGTTGCTGGTTTCTATTAGCATTGATTAAGTATTAGAAAAAAAAATTAATAAAAACAAATTAATATATATTTCGATATACTTAAAGTAGTAAAATTAATAATATAAAATTGTTGATAAAATAATAACTTAAATCATTAATAATAAGTTAATTTGGTGCAACATTTTGAAAGACAAATATAAAAACCAGGCTGTTTTGTTAAAAAAAAAAAAGAATGAAGAATAAATTCGCTTTAATGTCTTTTACCTTTTCTTCCACGCAGAGATTTAAAGTAATTTAAATTCAAATAAAAATCTCTGTGCAAAAGGGCAAATGATCATCTATTTAGAAGATAAATTTAGCATGACGTACTTTATAACAAAAACAATACTTTTAAGAATTGCCAAAAAAAAATGCTTAACTAGAAAAAAAGTAAATAAACAACCAAAAAAAAAAAACAAATCGCGAAATTATTTTTTTTTATGAAAAAACTAATCGCGAAGGTGTGAAAACATTCTTTTCATACATCTATATACATATTAAATTCTATATAAATATATATATATTTTTTGCCGCATTTAAAAAACAAATAGGCCAAATAAATAACATACTATAAATTTAATATATAAGAAAATAATTTTAAGAAGCCTATTATATAAGCCTTAAGATTCTATTTGTAAACACAACCCTGGTTTACTTTCCTTCTGAAAATTTGTTTAAAAAGTTGTTTTAAAAAAATTAGTTTGGTTTAAATTGATATTTTTTCGATTGCTTTAAACCTATCTACTCTGTCTTCAATTTCAAACTTAGTTAATGCATTATTTGTATTAATTAATAACTCAGTTTCTCTCTTTCATTACTATCTCAAGTCACTATGCCATGTTATTTTATTGTATTTTGATCTTAATTCAGTTTTTGTATCCAGTTTTAAATTTTGTCCTGATTGAAAGACCTGTTGCATTTGTGGTAGATTGACTTGGTTTGTTCATCATTCTTTTTATTGTAGAAATATTTTCTTCAGTTTTGATTTTTGTTTGTACTTCTGTTTCAACATTAAAATTATCAAGGTTTGTATTGTTTTTGGTTACCATTATGAGCTAAAGTATTTTTGTTATGAAAGTATTTGTGGGCTAGACAAAAATAATTTTTGGTCTGGAATGAATGTCCTTTTTCATGGCATCACATTTATAGTTCTTAATTTAAATAAATCTTGCATCAAATAAATTTAAAATTATGTGTAATTGTTTATTATTATATAATTTTATAATTCATACAGAACTTGGGTTTACAGAACTTGGGTTTTAGATAATTTAAAATAATTGTTTTGATCTGTATATAACTGAATAATAGTCTTTGTATAGTCTTTGATACAACATTATTGACTAAAATAAACATACATGTTTTTTAGAGACTATTGCGGCCTCTTATATTGCAGCTATTTATACTCAAATAAATGTCATGTTTTGTAGCATTTTCAAGGACCCTAAATTGTTACGTAATTGTCTTATGCTCCTTATTATGATATTTAAGGCATATTTTTGTTTTAAAGTATACATTTATAAAATTAAGCAAAAAAGTTACTTTGTTTGACTCACATTTATTTCATATTAATAGTATTTCAAATATTTATTATATATTAGCGTTCTAATAATTTGTTACTTTCTCTAACAAATCATATATTTTGGAAGTTAATATCCCCCTTTTCTCAAATTCTTAGAATTTAATTTTATGTTTAAAAATGTTTTGTTATTAGTTTTTGATGTTATGTAATTATTTTTTTATTACAGCGTAATAAATGATAAATATCATTCATAGCATTTGTTTAAATCAAATTTGCTTGATCGCAACAGTCCTAATCTGCGTGTCTTTGACAATTTTCTAAAAAAACATCTTGCTGAATGGTTTGCAGATGGTTTTATGGATTTACAGCCTATTACTTGGAATTCGACCAGTGCTGGATTTATTGAAAAGGTTGTTATGTTAATATATATATATATATACACACACAAAAATAGTTTTAAAAGTATTCTACAAATTATGTTAGAGAGTGTGCTCAATGTTCTTAAAAGAAGAGAGCAATATCAAAAAGTAGAAATTCACTTATCAAGTTTTTATTTTATTTTACATTGTGTTTTATTAACAAAGATTTCTGATGAATCTTTATTGATAAAACACTGTGTAAAATTAAAATATTTGTTAAGTGATTTCTACTAATTTACATGTTTTACAAACATTTTAATGTTTTAGTAGGAAATCACTTATAAAGTTTTTTGTATAGTATAATGTGTGTGTATGTGTGCATATAAATATTGTTGTTCTAGTTTCATAAAAAATATTATTAGAATTTCAATAATAATTTATTTGCATTTGATTAAATTATTATTTTTAAATAAAAACATATAAAGCACCTATATTACAGTATATGTGTTTACCAGTACATGTGTTTACCACTACTATAAAATATTTTTCAATATTATAAAATAAATTTTAAATTGTTATAATAAAAGTACAATAAACTATTCATAACATTTTAAATATTTTAAAAAGGATGAAATAAGACGAAAGTAATTATAGTAAAAGTGCCTTTTCCATTATTTCTTTGTACATGAATTGGTTGATTTGACTCATTAAATGTCACATCATCTGATAATGGTGGAAAATACACCCCCAGATTTCCACTAATCATTTTTTTGGATTCTAGTTAGTGGTGTACCCTCATGGTCGTCCGATGGCGCGAAACAACTTCTTTTCTCCAAGGGCAACTGAAATTTTTAAAAATGTCTGTCAGTAGCTGACCAAACAGTTGGTTACTTTTATTAATAAAACTATATTTTAATTGAAGTAGAAAAGCATCTAGAAAAATAGAGTGGATATTCAATTACTATTTAAAACTTATTAAGGAACTTAAACAACTTTAAAAAAAAGTACTGTATAAAAAGTTTAGCATTATGAAAAATGTTACTAATGCGTAAAAACGTGCGTTAATTTTAAAATCAACTAATAAAAACTTTTTATTGGTTGATTTTAAAATTACCACGCGTTTTTACAAACTTTTTATAAAGTACGTTTTTATAAAATAATACTTGAATATTTGCTTTATATTTTCTAGATGTTTATCTGCTTTTATTAAAGTTTGGAATTGCTGGTGTTGTTAGAACAAAGTGCTTTATAAAAGTAATAATAGGGGAGAACTTGCACCCTTGATCCGTAGGCACCTTTGATCCTATAGCGTTATCTCCATACTTACATAACTTATTAAATAGGGCTGATAACCAGCGTGTTATAAATATTGTATCTTCAAAGTTAATTGTCTTTTGGTTAGAGAATCGACCACTATTGAATTTATTTCTAAATAGTTTGATTTTGACGACAAAAAGTAATTTTTTTACTTTCACAAGGAACCTCACATCTTTAATATTTTTTAAAGTTGAATAATTTTGCTTATGTCATTTTGTAATTTAACTATTCACCTCTTGTATGGTTGCTTTTGGTAAGCTATAGAAGCATCTAATATGACAAAAAATTAAATTTTGTAAAAATGGAGCAGGTTAGCACCCTTGATCCTATGCGTTTATGCACCTTTGATCCTATGATCAAAGGTGCATACACACACACACACACAAAATGTTTAACTTTTAAAGTAACATGTACAATACGTCATATTGTTTTTAAATATGTTTTTTTCTTCTAAAATAAAGCCTTAAAATGAAGATTTTATACTATTTTGTATGTGTATTTTATACTATTCTGTGTGTGTTTGTTAATAAAGAAGATTTTAGTAAGTATAAATCTTTATAAATGTTTATCCAAAAATTAGTAATATAGCAAAACTATATAAATATGTTTCATTTTTTTACAGTTAAATATGGTGTTTCATAAAAAAAGAAAAACCGATAGACCACCTAGAGGTAGTCTATCGGTTTTTCTTTTTAAGTTAATTAGAATGAAATACGAGCAGCTGTTAATGCAGTTCTTAATGGTGGTACAGTTTATCGTGTATCTAAAGAGAGGGGAATCAATTTAATGACACTTGAAAGATATGTAAGGAAATGTCAATTAAATACAAATACAGTCTGCAAACCTAACTTCATTACCATGCAAATCTTTACCAACAAAGAAGAAACATCTTTATTAGATTATCTTATTATCTTATATAGTTGTCAACCAAAATAACACAAAAACTTGCCTATGAATTTGCAATGACTCTTTCTAAGCGCATTCCTAAATCGTGGAAAAGTTAACAAATTGCTGGAAAACAGTGGCTTCGTAGTTTTATGTTACGTAGGGATGAGTTATTTTTAGGAAATCCAGAAGGTACTAGTATGGTACGAACAACTGTTTTTAAATTTTATACAGTCAGAGAATTTTTCACCAATCTAAAAGATGTTCATCTATGACACAAGTTTCAGCCACAAAACATATATAATGTTGATGAGACAGGTCTCACAACTATTCAAAAGCCAGTTAAAATAATTGCTAAAAAAGGAAATAAACAAGTTGGAAGGATAACTTCAGCAGAAAGAGGGACATCGGTAACAGTTTGTTGTGCAGTTAATGCAATAGGAAACTTAATCCCTCCATTTTTTATTTTTCCAAAAGTTCATTTCAAAGGAAGTATGATAAATGGTGGTCCACCTTGATGTGTTAAGGTTGCAAACCAATCTGGTTGGATGAATGTTGCAACGTTTTTAGAGTAGATAAACATTTTATTCAAAATGTGAAATATTCACTAGCTAATCCAGTGCTTTTACTTCTTGACAACCACGAGAACCATGTTTCGATTGTGTGTTTAGATTTAGTTAAAGAAAATGGCCAAACTATGCTGTCCTTTCCACCACATTGTAGTCACAAGTTGCAGCCTATAGATTGGTCAGTTTATTGGCTACTGAAACGTTATTACAATGCAGCCTGTGATAATTGTATTGTATCTAATCCAAGACCAATGACCATATATGGTATAGCTTCAGTTGTAAGGAAAGCCTATGCACAAGCTTTTACTTTGTCTAACATTTCTGCAGGATTTGCTGTGGCAGGAATTGAACCCTTTAATTCTAAAATATTTTCTGATAATTAGTTTTTGTCTACATATGTGACAGACTGTCCAGAACCTATTACTGCTAACCCATTTCCAAGTGTTGTTGATCCAGTTTCTGCTATTGTTCATGCCCCAGCTTTTAATCAATCATTGATGTCATCCTATATCTGACCCTGGAAGTCAACTATCCAATGTTTCTAATATCTCTCATCAAACAAGTCTAGAAAAAATTAGGCCATTTCCAAAAGCTGGATCATGGAGATCCATTAAAGGACGTAAACATCAGCGTACTAGAATACTCACAGACACTCCTGTTCGAAATGAGTTAAATAAACTTCAGGAAATAAAAAAAAAATCTCAGTCAAAAAGAAAAAACATGAAACGCAAAATAAGATCTTCATGACAGGGAAAAGAAATCTTGAAAGTAATGAAAATAAAAACGTTAAGTCTCAGTAAAAGATAACATTTTTTTCATTGATTTTTTCTTTTTTTAAGAAAGATAAATTTGTAGTAGAATTAATAATAACTTTATTGGTTTTTATTATAGACATTGTTTTGATGACTTAAAAATTATTCTTATACATTTATGGTATAAATTTGATCTCGAATCAAGTATACATACATAGGATCAAGGGTGCATATAGGTAGGATCAAGGGAGCATACTGGTATGCTCCCTTGATCCTACCTATATGCCCATGATCTCAATTGAGCGTTCTTAGTTTTTATAATCTTAAATTTACTTAAAATGTTCTGATAAAAAAATGATTATTGAATTATAATAAGGTATAAAATTTGCTATTATGTACTGTTTTAGAGATCAAAATAAAAACATATTCAGCAAGTTGATAGATTTTTAGGATCATGGGTGCATACTCTCCCCTACTATTATAGTTTTATTACTTTTATAATGCAGTTAGTGACTAAAGTGTTATTATTTTTGTTACTTTTGTTTTTTGAGTGTTGTTACTTTTGCAGTTGTAAGTTTTTTGTTTTGTTTTTTATAGCTTTTTCCCTAACAAACTTATAATAATTTGGTCATTAAAAACAAAGTACACAGCTTTGCATTAACTAAAATTTTTAAAATATCATTAGTTCCACCCAAGAAAAAGTACAAAAAAAAAGTTTTACACCAGACTACTGATTATCATAGCGGACAACTCAAACGAGAAATCAAAGCTGTTTCAGTCGCCCTGCGGGCAACTGGAAAAAAACCGGAGGGGTACACCACTGCTAGTTACAAAACTTTCTAAAATACTTCTTTTAACTGTGTTTAACAAACTCTGGTTTTGTTTTTAGCTCTCTTAAATTTGAATTATTCCCACAAAATAAATCACTTTTAATCATTTTCCTACACTCCAGCACAATCAATCTTTACATCATTTATGTCTTCTTGTTTCGTTATTCAGTTACAAAAGTGGCATTCAAAAGTATTTTTGTTTGATCTTATTTTTTGTTGCTTTAATGCTTTTCTTACTCATTTTTAACATAGCTGCTAATTATAAAACTATTTTTTGATGTTACTGTTGTTAACTAGTTTTAACTGATGAAGTATGAAGTAATATGCTGGTGGTAGAACTGCTAGTTGCATCACTCTTCTTAAAAGTCCTAAGGCCATTTGGAAGTTCATTATTTTCTCATTGCATGTAAAATAGATAAGCAGTAAAAAACACTGCATCAAGAGAAACCTATTAATTGATAAGTTCATGTTAATGTAGGTGACATCTTGAAAGCTTAATTTATGAAGTCTCTCAGAGTCAGGGTTAGGGCTTAACAAGTTACTTCCAGTTATTGTGATTTTATATATTGTATTTTTTGTTGTTGTTGTTTATTCACATTTTTCAAATACACACCAACATTTTTTGTACTAACTCTTTTAGACATGTATTTGTTTTTAGCAAACAAACAATTTGGTCATTTAATTTTTTTTTCATACACTCTCTCAACTTATTTTAAATGAGTATAATTATTTATTAAGATTTAACCAACAAAGTAGATATATTACTATTGAAAAGAAGAAAAAAAAATTTTTTATAATAAATTTACTTTATATATAGAATTGCTTTATATGTAGACATTAGGCAGGGTGAATAAAAATATGCAATTGCTTTTACTTAGTAATTGGTCAGCTTCACGTGAATAAAAACTTAAGCAAAACTGCTAAAGTTTTGATTCACGTAAAGCTGAACAATTACTGAGTAAAAGTAATTGCTTATTTTTATTCACCTGGCCTATTGCTCCTCCAAATTTTTAGTTATTACTATTATTATTACTATTGCTTCTATCTTTATTTTATTATGACATCAGTAGTTTTTTGTGCATATCAAATATTCTGTGTGTAAAATATGATTAAGATAAGGTTTTTACATACACGCATACACCACAAAAAAAGATACCTTCGTTTACTCAATCTTGTTTTTGTTTTTTTTTACTTGAGTTATTACTCAATCTTGTTTTTGTTTTGTTTACTCAAGATCTTATATTCTTAAATTAGAATTAACAAACTATATAAAAAAAATTTTTTTAAGTTTAATTCTGAATAGTAATAAAATTTTGATATTGATTCAAAAGAAGTTTTTGGTAAGACATTTTAAGTAATTTAAGAAACATATAAAATATAAAATAATGGAATTTTATGTTTCAAAAATAATTTAAAATCAAATTAAATTGTACATAGGGTAATTTATATTATACATATTGTGTATCAAATATTCTTAATTTGTTTTAGGAATTACGATTGATCTTTTTTTTCATTGCTTTATTAACCCTTTAAAATTCCCGTGTTTTTTTTAAAAACGATCGCGATAAGTCCAGCTTTTTTTTTAAATTCATCGTGTTTTAACTAATAGAATAAAAAATGTTTTTTACTATTTTTAACATTAATAAACACTACAAAATGTTATTATTCAAGTTTAAGAATATATAAATCATTCTACATAAACATAAAAATTTAAAAATGCATTTACTAATATTCACTTTTTGTATGATAATTGTAAAAAGCAAGGAGCTGCAAAAAGTCCTACATCACATCATGTTCATATCCTGAACCTTTTTGAATATTGTGTCTGTAACATACTGCACACCATCTTTCAGCATTAATCTTTTATTATCATTTTCAATATTCATTCATTAAATATACCTTATCATTATTGATTCATCAAATGTATAATATTCTATCTTTTCGTGAGTAAATGTTTACTTTTTGATAATTATTTTTGCACTAAAAGAACTTCTTTATTTGTCATATTGAAAATTAAATTGAACACGTTTAAAAGACAATTATTGAAATAAAAGCTCTGTAATTATCTAGTAATAACTTTTGTAACAAGTAGGCGTTAATTACTTTTGAAAAAGAAGGAAATATAAAGAGATGCACAAAACGGTAATATTACAGCATGGACATTTAGAAACCACTTTTAGTTTGCGTAATATTACAGCATGGACTGTTAACGAGTTAAGGCTGTAATATTTGCTTTAGGTGTTTAAATCACATATTTTTTTTTTTTTTTTTTTTTTTTAATTTTTTAAAAATTAATGAGTAAGATAAATAAATTAAAAAAAAAAAAATTATGAACTTTTATAAGATTTCTTATCTTGAGTAAGAACAAAGATCCATGTTAGAATAAAACTGTTTTGTTGATAGTTAAGTAGCCATGGGTAGCAGTGCTAACTAGAAGTTTTAAAATAGAGTTGGAAGTAGTTGAGAGATTTATGTAAAAATTTATTTAAAAAATCGTTGTTATAAAATAAATTAATTTATAAATTAGAAAAGAAGAAATAAAATTAAAGAGAAATAAGCAAGAAAAAAAAAAGTTTAGCATTCCAAAAAAAATTTAAAAACCACCCCTGGGTTGTTAAGAAGTATATTTTGTTTTTATTATATCAACAGCTGATATTTAACCAAGTTGAAGCTAAAAGTGTTTTTAGGAATTGTTTACTATTATCAAATATAATTATAGTTTTAACAACTTATTATCAATGACTTTGTTATGTTTTTATTTACTAATTATAAAAAAACTTTTTATTTTTAACTATAATTACATGATTATTAATAAAAATTTGTTTAATCAATAGTTATATATCATAAAGAAATAAGTTAAAAACAAACTATTTTATAAAATCAACTTATTCAACTTAATAAAAAAATGTTGTTGTTTTTTCTATTAATATCTTAATCTAACATTTTTCAGTTTTTCATTTCTTTGACTTTTTGGTCATAATAATTTAGTTAATGAAGTCTGAAGCTGTTCATCCTATTAATTCTTGGAGTGAAATGAAGCAACGTATGGGTAATAGAAGAAGGGTTTTTGCGTTTACTCATCGTATGATTCCTGATGAACCCCTGGTTGTTTTGCATGCACTCCTCGGTGATAATATACCCAGTAATATAAATTCTGTTTTGCAAACAGATAATTATCCAATGGAAAAAGATTTGGTCAAAACAGCCACATTTTACTCAATATCAGCAATACATAGAGGTTAGATTGTTATATTTTTACTATATGCTCAAATATTAAATGGATTTCAGATGTTTAGTTAACTGAAAAAAAAAATCTTTTTAAGAAAAAGTCTTTAAAAAACTTTGAGAAATTAAAGAAATATACAATTTTTATTTATAAATGAAATAGGAGATGCCATTTTCAAATTTTAATTAAGCTTTTTTTAATATATTAAGGGAAAACAGAGTTATATAAAATATTTGTATATATAAATTATATAAATTATTATTTAATATATAAGTATATATTATATAAATTATTATTTAATATAAAAATAGATACACTAGTTTTGTGTATTTAGATCAGTAATAATTTATATAATATATCAGTATATATTATATAAATTATTATTTAATATAAAAATAGATACACTAGTTTTGTGTATTTAGATCAGCATTTGGTGAGCAAAAATCCTGATTTGAATCTATATTTTACAAATTGAAGAAATATGTAAAAAATAGTTGCTGCCCCAACACATACCCTTAGTCAATGTAGCAAAACTCCTTTGCATTTTCCCCTAAGTTGTCAGTTTATAGGGGAAGTTCGTGTACCTGGATTTTTGCAATGCCCATATTTAAGGTTTGTCTAAAACTAGTGAAACTGATATGATCACATCTAATAACTTAATACTTAGTATTAATATAAGTATAATAACTTAAATTATAAATGTCCGTCATTTAGAAGGTTTTAAAAATTTGTGGCCTAGGTACAATAACCTTTTTTAATTTTAATGTACCTAGAACAACTAGTTATTGTATCTAGGACCGTTTTCTGAAAATAAGGTTCAACTCCAAAATGAATTGAGAAAGCAAGGCAAATTTTATTAAAAAATTCTTTTAATCTTGGATTCTATTCAACAAATTTATCTGGTGTTACTTGATTGCAACATTCAAATAACAAAGTTGACTAATAGTTCTGAACAAAATTGACTAATACTTCTAGGTGTAAAATGGTAATCCTAAAACAATCACAAGAAGAAGAAAAAATATCTGAATGAATCTACCTTGTTATTAAATTCTTTATGCACATATGACCCTAGGTAGAAGACTTGATAGTCTCATGAAAAATGTCATCTGTTAAAAAACACGGACTGTAAGTAGACATTGAAAATACTGTTTAGTACTTAAATAACAAATGATATAATAATATACATGAACTTATAGAAAAGCATTTCCTCAAGGATTGTAAAACAATCTAAGATACTAGCAACAAAAATTTACTTTAGACCATCAATAAAAGGTTTTTCACTGATAACTTGCCATAGCAATGCTCTCTGAGAATCAAAGTAGAGTTAAAAAATAAAACCTTTTATAACTAATCATCTGGCTGAGAAGCAAAAAATAACTTAATAATCATCGTAACGTTCAAAAACAATTATAAGATTATTACTATTTGCAAGGGTGGTTTGGTTTTTAATCTTTGTCAAGCAAAAACTTGTTTTCGTGACGACATCTTATTTCTGTTTATATATATATATATATATATATATATATATATATATATATATATATATATATTCAAAATTTTTCAGTTAACTTGCATCTCCCATAAGGTAGAGCAGGACATATAAGGACACTTAAGAAACAAATGGTAGTTGTGGATAAACTAATCATAGTTAACACTGTTTTTTGTAAATTTTATTGATATATAAGAAAACAAAAAAACAAAAACAAAATTTCTAAAAATAAGGTATGAAGATTAATTAAATGAAACATTAGACTTGCAAAAATTTTACATTTTGTAAGTGGGTGGGCCATACAAACTACATACACGCATACACCACAAAAAAAGAAATAACAATTAAAAACTTTTTTTTTTATTAAATACTCTGAAACAAAAAAACTTAAGAAATTGTTCTAAAATTTAAGTAGAGCAATACTATTAAATTGGTAACTACTATTAAATTTAAAATTAAAGAAAATATATTATGGATCATATAAATCACGCAAAAAATATCCTTAAACTATTTGGCAACATTTTTGATGCGCTGGTTTCTAAGCAATATGGCAATGTAGAGCAAACTTAAATACGCAACATGAATCAGCAGTTTTTATAGTTCTAAGTTTCTTTTACTTGCAGATAAAACTGCATTTCATCCAGGGATTATCTTTTTCCGGATATTTCCGGAAATCCGGATATTTTTTTCAACTTTTAGTTTTTCCGGATATTCAAAACATTTTCAATACGTGCAAGTTGAGGTATGTATTTTTGTAATATATTTGGTTTTTAGGCTTTTTCATTCATCACTCATAAAAAAATTATAAAAAGTGTCAAAAAAAAACTAAAAACAACTTAGCTAAAAGGAAATTAAAAAGAAAATAAGGGAAAATACATTCCGGATTTTTTCCGGAATTTTATTCAAACAATTTTCCGGATTTTTAAAATATGACTAGGATGATCTATGATTTCATCCCATTTTGGATGATTATCTTTCTTATATAATTTATTACCATCTTTGTTTATATCAAACACTATTAATAATTGAAGTTATAAAAATAAAAATTTCTTTGAATTTTATTACTAATATTGCTTTTCTAAATGATGAAAGTAATATTTTAGATCAAAAATAAAATCATATAACTGTAAATGAAATGGTCAGTTATATAAAAACTGAATATAGTCAGTTATATAAATAACTTGTTGTCCCAGTATGCCCTACAAAATTAATTTTACTGAAATTAATACTTTTCAAAAAGTTCAATTCCAAATATTTTTTTAAAGCGAGATTCTAAAAGAAGATGAAAAATACTGTCTGAAAAATATAAACATTTTGTTAATAAAACAAATTAGCAATAGTTCAAAAATAGATCTTTTGTCGTCGTATGGCTTGAGAAAATACACAAATTTTGTTTTTTGCAAACTTACTGATGGAATTTGATATATTTGATGCATTTCAGTACTTCTAAAATTAATTAAAAGCTAAGCTTCTAAAATTAATTAAAAGCTAAGATATAAGGCTTCAGGCATAACTGCCTCGATTTGCCCTGCTTTACTCTATGTTACATTATATATATATTTCATTTCCTATATATATTTTTAAATATATTCATCTTTTTCATAAAAGGCTAAAATAAACACTATTACTTATTAATAAAAGGCTAATAATCTAAATAAAAAAAAAAAGTATATAAAAGATATTTTTATCTTTTGAGACAATGTGATAAAGAGTTTAATTTTTACTAGTTTTTAATTTTTGTATTTGATATTGATTTTCAGGATTGGATGGAATTGGTTTAGGAAATCTTCTTATTAAAAAAGTAGTACACGAACTTAAGAGAGAGTTTCCAACTCTTGATACATTTGTAACTTTATCTCCTGTACCAAATTTCAGGAAATGGCTTGACCATCATTTAAACATTGTTGTATCAGGGGGTAATTTTTTTTCTTTTTATGTATTGTATTTATTCTCAAATAATTTTTTTTTATCAAAATAGGTACAAATATTTATTTTGTTTATTTGTTATTTATTCAATTGATTAACAATATAAAAATAATTACAACAAAAAAAAATCATTCCTGAAAACCTTTGTTTAAAAAGTCTCAGTACTTTTTTATTTTTGTTTTTTATAGATAACTTATTTAACAACTTATTAAATGTTATATTATCAGAATATCATAAAAATAAGTTGATTACCAGTATAATCTGAGCAGAAGATTAAAAGCATTTCAGTTTATTACATTTCAGTAGAAAAATAATAGCAGAACAGTAATGTAAACTTGGAAAAGCTGTGCTAAGATTATTTTTGATATGTATATATATATATATATATATGTTTATATATATATATATATATATATATATATATATATATATATATATATATATATATATATATATATATATATATATATATATTTATTTATACTATACCTTAATCCATATTTAAGGATGGAATTTCTTAATATTATTTTTGCACTCTTGATGTAAAAAAATAATTTGTTGTTTACAAATTTGTTTGTGCCGGATGTAAGTTCTGTTATATGGGTGAAACTCCTCTCCACTTAAAGACTCAAATGATTGAACACTAGAGAAGGGATAAAAAATCTTTTATTTCCAAGCAACTTTATTCAAAAGAAAAATGAATTTAAAATTAAAGAAATTCGTTTAGGATGGGTATAAACAATCATGTTTAAACCCCCCCCTCCCTAGTAGCAGGGTATTCCGGTATGACATCAGACTGCTTGTCTAAACGCACATTATATATATATATATATATATATATATATATATATATATATATATATATATATATATATATATATATATATATATATATATATATATATATATATATATATATATATATATATATATATATATACACACACACACACACACACACACACATATACATATATATATATACATATACATATACATACACATACACATATATATATACATATACATACACAAATATATATACATATACATATATACACACACACTCACACACACTTAGCATAATCATAAGACATAAATCTTGTAAACAATATTTATTTTTTTTAAAAAAGTTTTATCATTATTTCTTATCCTTTTTTTTTATTTCTTATTTGTTTTTTATTACTCCATTGTTAAATTATATCAATAAACAATCAAATTGATAATGCTTTTAAATAAAAACTTAATAAAAATTAAGTAAAAAGAAATTAAAAAGGTATATTATTAGATTTTTACATCATATTATGTAAGTTACTGATGTCAAAACACTGGTTTAATGCGTCAAAACACTGATTTAATGTGTCAAAATGCTGATTTAATTTGTCAGGCATTAATCAAGAAATGGTCATAGAAAAGAATGATTACAACTCACATAAAAGTGTTGAGAATAAACCTGTATCTCAAAGTATCAATAGCATTTGGACATCTTGACACAGGATCAAACTGAATAGTGTAATAATCCACTGCAAAGGGTTTCTAATACTTTTTGGAACTCACTACAAAAAACATTTTAGCTAACTGAAGTTGAACTTGATGCATTTATTGGCATCTTGATTGCTGCTGGTGTAAACAGAAATAACAAGATCTGAAACAATGCTCTGCCTCAGACCTTGTGATTACTTCAAGATAATTTTCAGATTGATTAGATTTAACAACTAAAATACATGTGAAGAACACGTAAAAACAGATAAAACTGAATCAATACAAGACACCTAGACAACGTTGAATAAAAATTTGGAGAAAATCTATAAAACATAAATGTATTACTATTGATAAATAATTATTTACAGTTATTGTAGATATCATTCTAAGTTAGTTATGTATATACTATCTAAACCGTTTAATATAGAAGCTCGGTTTTCTTGGGTTGTGGTCTCGGCATCAAACACTAAAAATTCAACTGAAAACCAATAGATGGTTCCCAAGAAGTAAATGTTGGTGAGCGAACAGTTTTTGACCAAGTCAGTTTGTTTAAAGGCTCTAGAAGAGATGTTATTACAGATTATCTCTTCGCATCTATGCTGTCTCTGGGATTTGAACTCTTGGTTGAACATGAATTTTGTTGATATTGTACTCTTGGAACTTGACTTTTATTGGAATTAATTACTCAACCAATTTCACTTTCTGTCATGATGTAGGGAAAAAAATGTTTTTTTTTTCTTAATTTTTTGCATTACTTCCACACAAAATTTTATGAAATAGAATTGTACCTATGCCGTCTTTTTGTATACGCAAAAACTACTCTTTATCGTCTCCTAAATAGTAATCGGTAAAAATATTTTTCTAGAATTTAGCCAATGTTATTTAACTTTAAAATGTAGAGATGAAGATTCAGATTTCTTGAAAAAAATAATTGAGAATTAAATAATCCTAAAAAATTGCTATTGTACCCACGCCACTCGACGAAAGTCATCATAGTACAAAATCTATTATTGGTTGTTAAATACAATTTGTTTTATTATAAATTTAAAGGGCCTCTAAATCATATGGGTTTGGGGGAAATTTGTGTAGTTACTTCCTGTTTAGGATGGGTTTAAACAATTATATCATATAATAAATTACATATGTAGAACAAAAACATTCCCTTAATATAATTTGTTTTTATTGTTAAAAATTTGTTTTAGAACCAATTCCTCAAACATTTATTGGTTTTGACATGCAGACTTGTTGTGATATTAAGGTTGTAAATTTTTTTAAGTATGAAAAATTTGTATTTTTAACCGTTAAATTTTTTAATAGTGATAATAACCATATAATTATACGTAATAATTAAATTTATAAAAAGATTTTTGTAATAGAATATGCTTTCAACTGAAAACTGGCATTTAAATGACGATTTGTGTAGTAAACTAGAGCTTCCCATGAAAAAGCTTTGTGCTAGGTATGATGATGGTGTTAATGATGATCGTGATGATAATCATGATTCACATCAGTATATGTATCTATTTTATTTTCAGATATTTGTCTAGAGAAAAAAGAAGAGGTTTAGCCTTCGACCCTGTTGGTAAGTTGTTATTTTTGTTATGTCTGTTGGTAACAAAGTTTTCAAACTAAAAATCCTTAGTTTTTCATTACAAAGTTTTGCATTATAAATTTAAAAGAAAAAGTGAAACAAAGTTTTGTAAAATTTTAAAATTTGAAAGTGTTAAAGCTTTATTTAAACAAAGTTACAACTATATAATGATAAAAATCACATATATATTAATAAATATCCTGAACTTGAGAAATTTCTTTTTCAAACGTGTAAATTAAACTTTTGTTTTGAATTCATAGAGTTGGTTTTTAATTATTTTTTTAAGCTCACTTTCATCTTCGTAATGGTGCAATATTATGGCGTTTGAATTGGCTTGGTAACCCAAACCAAATGGGCATGGATTTATCTTATGGGCTTATGGTTAACTACAAGTATAACTTGACTGATATCGAGGCAAATAATTATGAATATTTGGTCCACAGTAAAGTCGCTACCTCCGCTGATGTTCAAGTCACTGCTGATAGTTAAAAACTAATCTAAATATTTTTGGAATCTAAAAATTCTAATATTGTTTTTTTATAAGCATTTTCATTTTATATAAATTTTTTTTTATATATAAATCAATTTTTCAGTTTGTCAATTAAATTTGATTTCTTTTGATTTGGTTCTTGATAAAAAAGAAAATGAACAGAAAAAAATTTACTTAATATGTATTTTTTTTAAGACCTATCGTCCACCGAGTGGAAAAATAAAAACCTTCGAAACTTTTATCAAAAATACGATTATAAAAATAAATAAAGAAAAGAAAACATTATATATTACTATTAATAAATCTTAATGCTCTTTCTAACACAAAATTTCCAAAATTAAAATCTTTTTTGATATGCTTTTTAAATTTAATGTCTTGTCAACTATTGTCAACGAACGCGAGTAACAAAATCCTCGGCAACAGCAATAGACAATATTTTTATTTATAATTATTTAGAAACGACATTTGAAACCGGTATATTTATGACAGATATTAGTGATCATTTCCCGGTATTCATAAACACAAAAAATCTAAAAGCTATGACTGATTGTCATTCAAAAATCATACATTTGAAAAAACAAAATTTAAAAATGAGTAACACTAACAAATAGACTAAAACAAGAAACATGGAACAGCGTATATAAATGTCAAGATACGAATGAAGCTTACAATGCTTTTTTAAGTACATTTTTGGAGTACTTTAATGAAACCTGTCCTCAAGAGATTATAAGAATTAAGTCAAAAGCAATTGCTAATCCGTGGATAGATAAATCGTTATTTAAAGTGCTCAAAAAAAAAAAAGCAAAAACTTTTACAATAAATTTCTGAAAAATAAAAACAATGATAATGAAAAAAATTACAAAAATTATAAATATTTTTACCAAGATCTCATTAAAAATGCAAAAAAAAAAAATTACATCATTATTACAAAAAATATTACATCATTAAAATATTACATTAATCAAATTAACAAATGCAAATTTGATTGCAAAAAAATATGGTCCATCATCAAATTAACAAATGTAAATTTGTAAAAGAAATCTGTATCATTTAAAATCTTCCTTAAACCAACGAATAATGTTATCATGCTTGATTATGAATTAACCTATGAGGGATTTGAGGCAGCTTTTTCCTCGTTAAAAAAAAAAAGACTCCAGGATTTGATGAGATATCTAATATATCTAAAGTAGAGATATCTAAAGTAATATAGTTATTGCAAACAAACAGTCTTAAAAGACCTCTAATACATATACTAAAGCTTTCTTTAAATTCTGGGATATTACCGGATGTACTTAGGATGTAATTAGCAATTGTACAAATGTAATGATCATTCTGACATTACAAACTACAGACCTATATCAGTACTTTCTGTATTTTCAAAACTATTCGAACGTGTAGTTTTGTAATAGAATCTATAATTACTTCATTAAAAACAATTTTTTTTTACCTAAATCAGTTTGGTTTTCAAAAAAATCTCTCTACTGAGTATGCAATCATTGAAATAGTAAATCAAATAACTAATGGTTTTGAAAATAATAGATTTACTTTTAGGAGTATTTCTTGATTTATCAAAAGCGTTTGATATAGTGGACCACTGTATTCTCTTAGATAAAGTAAGACATTACGGAATAATTAATAAAACTTATTATTGGATTAAAAGCTATCTTACAAACAGAAAACAATATGTAAATAATGCCCAATCTGGAGTGTTAAATGTCATATGTGGAGTTTCGCAAGGATCAATTCTTAGTCCACTTCTTTTTTTAATTTATATAAATAACTTCTGTAATGCATCCTTAAAACTTAATTCAGTCATAATTGCTGATGACACGAATTTATTTCTTACCAACAACGATATCAAGAAATTATATGCGGACATGAATATTGAACTAAATAAAGTAAATAACTAATTTAAGGCTTACAAACTCTCACTTAATGCCGAGAAAACAAACTATATACTTTTTCATAAAAAAACACAAGAAGAAAATCTTACTCTCAAGTTGTCGAACCTATTTATAAATGATAAATTAATTAAAAAGCAATCTAATATATGATTTTTGGGAATCGTTGTTGATGAAAAATTATCCTGGCTTCCTCATATAATATATATCCAGTCAAAAATTACCAAAATCATAGGTTTAATGTATCGAGTTCGCTCGTACATCAATGCAAATAGTCTTAAATTAATCTACTTTGGGCTAGTTCACAGCCTCATCAGCTATGCAAACATTTTATGGGCAAGTACTCAAACAGCAAAGCTTAAGAAACTTATAGTTTTCTGAAACATGCCTGTAGAATCATTTACTTTAAAAATAGGCGAGAATAACACGCTAACCCCTTGATAAAAGATATGAAAATGATGAATGTATTTGAAATATCTGCCAGCATTTAACTTTCATGTATCGTTACAATCACAATATCTCTCCTATAAGCTTTAATAATAAGTTTGAGTTAAATAAAAATGATAACTATAATTTTAGAGCGAATATGTTGAACACACATAAACTGCCAAGGATATTAAATAAATATTCAGAATACAGCATTTTAAATCGAGGTCCAAAAGTATGGAATATTTCTCAAAAAGGGTTCAAAGGTACGGTGAGTTCGTTAAGTTCATTTAAGTTGTTAGCAAAAAAAGAAATCTTTAAAACCTGTGAAACATTTTTTGTTAATAATGCTTTGGATAAATTCTCTTAAATATGTTTTTGTTTTGTTTCTACTTTTGTTTGTTGTTTGACAACTTTTATTTGCGGATTACACATTTTGTTATGATATTTTATTGAAATTTTTATTTTGTATGTCATATTACGATATTTTAATTAAATCTTGTCAAAGGGGTTCAATGAAAAGATTGCAATAACGTTCTGTCATCCTCATCTTCTTTGAGTCCCTATCTGTTTTACTTATTTTATTAAATTTTATATTATGTAGTGGAATTTGTAAAATTCTTATGTTATGTAAACAGAGAAAGAAAAAAAGAATCTGTTTTACTTATTTTTTCCTCATCGAACCATTCAGCAATGCCCGCGTTCTCTTCTACCGCAATTACAGCCATTAACTCGGCTTTGCATTTGGCGGCAGTGCGAATAAGTCTAACTCGCGAAAGTGTAAATAGGCATTTGGTTTATAAAATTGGGATGAGTAATGCTGACATCTTTCAAGCTTTCAAGCCAAGACTAGCAGATTAGAATAGGTGGAGGAAAAATCGACAGGGAATAACATGGAAGTAAGATCTCCTTTTTCAATGAACAACACCCGGGGTCCTCAAATTTCAAAATTTGCGTGTAATATTGGCTGGCACGCACATGAGAGGCTAACCATTTTTGATCCTTCGATAAGAGTTGACAAGCATTGAGTTCCGTCTTGCCGTCTGGATTGATATACTCAACCACCGTTGGAAACTGATCAATTATCAGACTTGAAAAAATCGAGGCACAGATCTTTCCAGCGAAATTAAAATTTTCTTTCTCAAAAAGAAGATTATTTTCCTACATTAAATATAAGTCGTAAAGCAGATAATTAATTCTCTAAGTCTTGGTAGATATTGTATTTTGACAAAGAGTTTATATTAAAAATGAATTTGAATTCCTTGACAATCTAGATGAGTTCCACAATGGTCATGAGGGAGAACCTATCCCGCTAAATCAAGAATGAAGACAACCACTGGCTCAACCAACGTGGTCAAAAGTGTGTTTTGTTATGGAGTAGAACTCTGGCTGAGTCAAAAGTTGTTCAAAGTCCGATTCGTTAGCATACCCTTTCAATGATGAATGCTTTCCAGATTGAACAGCAACATAAGGGGTACCAAAATAGGAAGCTGTGTCAGATTTTCCAAGCCCGCATGGTTTGATTTGAATGCTTGCATAGAGAGACAGGATTATTATTATTTCCTTTATAAATAAATACAATATCTAGTTACTTACGAGTTCTTACAAAAATCCGCAAAAGATTTCTGTTGCCGTATCGACTTTGGGTGCAAAATTTGAAGCGAGTTCCTAAGATTTATAACAATAGTTCTGACTGAAAATAACGATCTAAAAGGATAATTAGACAATGTGGCAACTTTTTTTATTAATCTGAGGCAAATACCTTCAAGACGTTTTGCATGTTGATTGGAACATGGGCGTTTGTTGCATAAAACAGAAGCGCGTTTTTCTATGGAAGATAGTTTCATGAGTTGAGTTCGAGAGATATCACAGAACGCAGGCCAAGCGTAAGCCATATGCAAAAAGACTAATGCAAGATATGTTTTCCATGTTAAATCATTAGGAATACCATATAATACCAGGCGATGAATAGCCGACATTCCGGCGCAAAATTTCTGATGAAGTGAGAGTCCCATTTAAGGTCATTTTGTAAAATCACCTAAAGAAGTTTAATAGTGGACTGAGTTTCTAACTTACTGCCAGCGACAGTTATTGGCAACCCTTTTTCACCCTCTAAAGAAAAATCAATCAATTGAGTTTTTTCATTATTGACATGCATTTTTGCACGTAGTGACTAACTTAGCAAATTATTCACTTCTTTCTGTGTGTTATCGATGTTTTTACGGCCAACATAATGTAATAGCGTGGTGTCGTCGGCTTACAAGTTTAACAGACTTCTTGAATTATCAAGTACCGACATTTCGTTAACTACCATAGCAAAAAAAAATGGACCAAGACCTGATCACTTGTTATATTGGTCCAAAAGATGGAGTCTGGAGAGACACCAGAAACAATGACTTTTTGAAATCGATAACCAAAATAGGATTTAATCCAAGTTGTAACAGAGTTCGGTAAGTTGAAATCATTTTTAGCTGTAAGAAGGGCAACAAGATGAGAGGTTTTAGTGAATGCTTTTTAAAATTGATACTAATACATCGAATATAACCACCTGAAGATATGAGTTTGTTTAAAGTCCAAAGAACCATTATTGTAAGAGTTAGTTGTGCCTTTATAAGGGCCCGGAACGTAAGCAAATTGAAACGGATTAAATTTTTTCTGAAGTAAAGGTATTAACCACTATTTGAGTGCAATCTTCTCTAAGATCTTAGCAGAGCTGCTAAGTAATGAGATAGGGCGATACTCGCCGTTTTTCTTTTTAATTAAAACCACATGAGCTTTTTTTCGTGCAGATGGAAACTTAAGTTGAGAAAAGCTACTTTTGAAAATGTGTATTAAGGGGGCAGCTAAAAAATTGGCGTAATCTCTGAGGATAGTTCCAGGGATACCGTCTGGTCCACTAGCCGATGATTTAATTTTTATTAATTCTTGGTGGACAAGGTATTCATTAGTTTCATAGAAGGTAGCAGGGTCATAATTGTTGTTATTTGTAATAAAGTTATCTATACCCTTAACTAAAAAAATTTATAAACTTAAAAAAATTTAACTTAAAGATATTTAAGGTAGTTGGTAAAATAATTAAGGTAAATGGTAACTTAAAAAAATTTAAGACTCACTTAAACACATTATTAACTAAAGTCAATAAAGAACGGAAGCATATTTACGTTGTCGGCGATATCAATTTGAACTTGTTAAAACAAGCTTCAAACAAAATTAAGCATTTTATCGATAAACTTCTTCGACATAATGTTATTCCAACAATAAATAAACCAACCAGAATAACTAAGAAATCTTCTACTTTACTTGATAATATAATCACTAAGAATTTTTATAACAACTATATTTCCACAGGTATAATCAAAACAGACTTATCAGATCATTTTCCTACTTTTTTAATAACTAATAATATAACAATGAATAATAATTCTTCTAAATTTATAATATACAGGCGGCAGATCAATAAATACTCCTTACAAAAATTTCAACACCTTTTAAAATATAACGTTGATTGGGATCTTATAATGCAATCGGTAGAGGTAAATAATGCCTATGAACTATTTCTTAAATATTTTGGTGAGCAATATGAAAAAGTTTTTCCGGAGAAAAAAATTGTTATAAATACCAAGTCATATTAAGCTCCATGGATGTCTAAAGGCTTATTAAAATCTTCAAAGAAAAAAAAAAAGTTGTATGAAAAATTCTTTAAAAAAAAAACGTATAAAAATGAAACAAACTACAAACTTTATAAAAATATATTTGAAAAAACTAAACAACAATCAAAAAAAATTTACTATTCAAAGTTGTTAAAAAAAACTAACGGAAATGCCAAAAGTACGTGGAGCGTAGTTCAAGAAATTATTGGTAGAAAAAATAATGGAATAAGTATTCAACCAAAGAAACTCTTAGTAGATGGTAAAATTATATATGACAAGTCAATAGTAGCTGAAAATCTAAACAGCTTCTTTCTTAATATTGGTCCAAACTTAGCTGAAAAAACTCCTTCAGGCTCATCATCGTTTGATTTTTATTTAAAAATATATGATAAGGTCATGGACGAATCTAAACTAGATATTAATGAGTTACTATATGCTCTAGATAATCTTAAAAACAACACAAGTGTAGGTTTTGATAATATTAGCATAAATGTTGTTAAATCAGTTTTTCATATTATAGAAACTCCTTTATATCACATTTTTAATCTTTCTCTTCAATCTGGAACAGTTCCAGAAAAATTAAAAATTGCACGGGTCTTGCCTATTTTTAAGTCTGGCGATGACACAGATTCTTCAAATTATAGACCAATATCAGTTTTACCATGCTTTTCTGCGTTACTCGAGCGTATAATGTATAATAGGTTAAACAGCTACTTAACAGTAAATAACATGTTGTACAACAAGCAATTTGGCTTTTAAAAAAATCATTCAACTGATCACGCTTTGACCGAGTTAGTAACTCATGTAACCAATGCCTTTAATGATGATCGTTTTACATTAGAAGTTTTTATTGATCTGTCTAAAGCCTTTGACACAGTCAACCATGTCATTCTTTTAAAAAATCTTGAACATTATGGAATAAAAAACAATAATTTACTATGGTTTAAAAATTACTTATCAAGCAGACAGCAATACATTCAATATGAAAATGTTAAAACGACAAAAAGTATAATAAAATGTGGAGTTCCTCAAGGCTCAATCTTAGGAACGTTACTGTTTTCTATTTATATAAATGATCTATCTCTTACTTCGAACATACTAAACTTTATTTTGTTTGCTGATGACTCCAATCTGTTTTATTCTCATAGGGATATTAAAACCCTCTTTAAAGTAGTTAATAAAGAAGTAAACAAAGTAAATGAATGGTTTATTTGTAATAAACTTTAACTTAACGCTAACAAAACTAAATTTATTCTATTTCACAAACCAACCAAAACAGGAAACCTTCCTTTAAAACTACCCAATCTTAAAATCAATAATATAAATATTACTAGGCAAACAACTGTAAACTTTTTAGATATTATTTTAGACGAAAATTTAACATGGAGAAAACATATAAACACTCTTGAAAGAAAACTTTCAATAAACATTGCAATGATGTATAAAGCAAAACCATTCTTGGATATAAGATCTCTAAAAAGTTTATATTTTTCCTTCATACATAGCTCTCTAACTTACGGCAATATCGTATGGGCAAGCAACAGCTACGCTAATTTAAAGAAAATTTATACTAAACAAAAACATGCATGTAGAATTTTATTTGGTGTAAAAAGAACTGTGCCTTGTGAGCCACTTTTACGTAAACTCAATGCATTAAATGTGTTTAAAATTAACATATTCCTCGTAATACAGTTCATGTATCAAATAAAACATGGACTGTCTCCAGCGATATTCTATCCTTATTTTAGAGAAGTAAGCCATAAATACCCCACCAAGTTCTCAGAAAATAGCTTTGTAACTCAAAAGTATAATCTAAAGTTATGTTCTTATTCTATTCAGTACAGGGGTCCAATTTTGTGGAAAAACTTTCAGCATATTGTTAATATTAAAGAAAAAACACTTCCGCAATTTAAATCTAAATTAAGATGTTATTTAGTACTTACGGATTTTAATATAGCAGATCTTCTATGTCACTTTTAAAGCTTTAAAATTTATTAAACTAAATTAGCACCATAAATTTAAAAATCTAGACCATTTAACAGTACTTAGAATTTCAATGTCTTTATCATACTTTCATTGAATATATATATTTTCTTAAAGTTACCTACAATTTTCTTGATATATTTTATAATATTGGAACAGAATTTTTATTTGAATTTTGAATTATTTTGAAAGAAAATAATATATACAAATATATATGTCGAATCATATCCAATTTATAACCAAAAACAAAAAATTTTTGTCATTTTAATTACTATATTTTAATCATTTCTTTTTATTTTTTTTATTTATCTTCAATTATTTTAATACTTTTTTTTTTCTTTTTTTTCTTTTTAACTTTGTTTCTTAACATTTTAAATTGTCTTTTTTTAAATACTTTTGCTTATATATTACGGATTATTCTGTATTACGGATATTTATTTGCGTTACTATTGGGGCTCGGTGATAAGGCTTTTTTATGCCTTCTTCTTGCTTCAGCCAATTGTACTTTTTATATTGTTGTACTTTGTAAATATTTTTAACGGCGAAATAAACTAATAAATTGAAAAAACTAAAAAAAACTACCCTCTGGCTCGAACACCTTCCAAAAGGAATCATTTACGATGGCTTCCGATAGAGTAAAATATTTAGGTTGTTGACGAGGCTTAATAATATTGTTGATAGCATTTCATTTTTACTTGATACTATAATCTTTGTTAAATTTAATACGGCTAAGCTGAAGTTTTGAGGTTGCTATAGCCGAAGCTAGTTTTTCTCGCAGAGCGATGTATATTTGTTGATGTTTTTTATGGTAAGCACGATCTTTTTCTTTTATTAAGATTTTAATTTGAAGAGTTATCCATAAAGGATCGTTGCTTTTCATTGTAACGGAACACATAGGAAAACAATTGTTAATCAAATTATATAAATACTCGTTATAACGCAAAACCATGATGTCAACATCGTCGTCACTTTGAAAGAACGTTAACCAGTTTACTCTTAGTAAGTTTTCGCGGAAGATAGTATGAGCCTAAGCACTATATTTTCTTATAGAAATCTTCCACGATTTAGGTGGCAATACTTTAATGGAATCTAGCATGATACTACAGTGATCAGAGCGACCCAGTAGACTGAGCTTCTTTGCAAGGTTATACTGCTCCGTAACGTTAGTTGCGATGATGTCAAGTGTGTTACCCCCACGTGTTGAGAACGTTACAAGTTGACTGAGCGAGTTAGAAATAAAAAAATCATCGTAGTACTTGCGGAGATCGTTTATGTCACCACATAATATGGCGTTCGTATCTACCTAAATTTTGATCAATAATGTTGTAAAAGGTTTATGATTTTCTGATGGATTGATTTATTTTCCCAATACGGGTGATATATGGCAACGATAAGCGCATTTAGTGCAGAAAATCTGAGTGCAAGGATATCTGTTTTTGATACATTGAGAACTCTTATTTCTAATTGACCGAAATTGAAGATAGAACGAAAATAGACTACCAGACCACCACCGTGTTTATTTCTATCTTTTCTCAGCAGAGAGTAGTCTTTCAATCCAACCAACCCATCAGGAATGGACGAATCGAGCTAAGTCTCGCTTATAATTTAAATATCGAATTTATTATCATTGTTTTTTAACCTGAGCTCGTCGATTTTGTTTTGCAAGAAGTGGGGGTTAGTGGCTAAAATTAAAGGCATTTTTATAGCTATACGAAAATTTTTTGAAATCCGAGAATTAGCGCAAACATTTTCACGATTTTTTAAATTACCATCATATTTAGGATGCAGACTATTTATGATGTTTTTGCACTTGGCGTAAAAATCAGGTTTAGGCCGTTGAGTGTCGTGGACATTTATTTCATCGTATATATTTTTGACAACAGGACTCATAATACTTTCTGTGCAAGTATTGTTATTGCTTCTGTGGGTATTGTTGCAATTCCAAATATTGAAATGAAATAGTTTTTTACGGCACTTCCTTGTTAAAACTTTATTAGAACTTATGTAACGGAGTTCCATAAGAGACTGAACGTTATAAAAAAGAATTTTCTTGGCTTCCATATTTTTGAGATATTTTATTTTTGTTTAGAAATTGTAATAGATAATGATAATGAACGAACACAATGAATTTGGTTAATGGAGATAGGCTTGTGCTTTGCAGCGATGACCCAATTATGATCAGGAAGAAAAACTTGATATTTCATATGCATTAATACAGGAGCTTGTTTGTTAGCAGCGGTGATAGCAATTAGGAGCCAAGCTTTATTGCTTTGACTTATAATGCACACATTATTAGGGCCTAAAAAGAAGGCCCCAATGACCTGAATGAAGATTGTTTTCGGATTGCATCAACTTGACTGGAACCAATGGACTTGTCTCTTCCTTTCAATCAACTTGCTTTATCTCGGCATCAACCGAGAATATAAAACACTTCTGCCAAGATGGTAGTCTCTCTTTTCGAGCTCGGACCCAGCTCATTCAACAATTTAACTCTCCTTATAAAGTAATTAAAAAATTATAAGGGAATAGGTTTAGAGATTAAAAAATTGTATTTACGCCTAATATAGTGCAATAGATTTTTTTTATTAGCTAAAGTTGATATTTCTCACTCTATACACTTCAGATTGCCTCTTATCGTGGAGAACAGATCCGTGTTCAGCAATAGCTCAAGTTGTTCTACTTTAATAGTTGGACAACCAATTCCTCCATCACGTACACGCAATGTAGCTAATTTACGTTTATGAAAATATTAGGCATTGTTGTAGAAATGATCTTTGTGTTTTTGACGGCAATGGAGAAATATTTACAATTGAGATTATTAATGAACGAAAAAAACAAACATTTTAATTAGCTGTTGTTATCGACCGCCAGATGGCGTGAACGAGAACTTGAGCATATTTTTACAGCAAAAAGTTATTGCAAAAGGTAACAACGAAAAGAAAAAAAACTTTCTAGTTGGTGATTTTAATATGAATTGTTTTGACTACAATGACGATATCAAAGTAAGAAATTTTTATGATGTAATTTTTGAATCTGAAGCAATTCCTTTAATAAATCGTCCAACAAGAATAACAAAAAAATCAGTAACTTTGCTGGATAATATTATTTCCACAGACTTATTCAACAGTGATATAAAATTGGGCATCTTAAAAACAGATATTTCAGACCACTTTCCTGTTTTTCTAACCATAAACACTGACCAACCGCCTGAGCAAAAATTAAATAAAGTTATAAAAAACGTTTTTTTAAACCATCAAAAATTGAATCTTTTAAAAATCAGCTCTCATTATTACATTAGAAACACTTAAAATCTTAATGAAAACGCAAACAACTTTGATGAAAAGTTCTTTGAAACATTCACCTTTGTTTACGAATCTAATTTCCCAATTGTTACAATTACATTAAAAACAAAGCACTTACAATTACATTAAAAACAAATAATCCCTGGATTACCAAAGGATTCAAAAAATCATCCAAAACTAAACAAAAACTATATACAAAATATCTGCGAGCGAAAAAATTTACAAAGATTACAAAAATCTTTTCAAAAAAATCCGAAAAATTTAAAAAAACTTACTATTTAAAATTAATTAATAAAGTTAAAAATAACTCAAAAAGCACTTGGCAATTATTGAAAGAAATTACTGGAAAACAAAAAACATGCTCTTTGCCACAAATGCTTAAAGTCGATAACAATAACTTGAATGAAACACAAATAATAGCTCATGAATTCAATAAATATTTCACTGAAATTCGATCAACTCTGTCAAGTAAAATACTAAAAACCCAAACCTCATTTTATGATTTTTTTGATACCTATTGATAAAGAATTGCTCTGAAGAATTATCTGCCGAATTATTATTTGATAAGTTTAAAAAAGCTTTCAAATCTTTAAAAAAAAATAAAGCATCTGGTACAGATGAAATAAACGGAAATATTGTTGTAGATTGCTACAAACAATTAAAAAATATTCTTTTTAAAATTTTCAGAGCATCTATCCATCAAGGCTTCTTTCCTGAACGTTTAAAACTTGCCAGGGTTACCCCTATCCGTAAAGAAGGCAACAGATCCAATATCAGTAATTATCGTCCCATCTCTGTTCTTTCTATATTTTCTAAAATTTTAGAAAGAATTATCTTCAACAGGGTATACAATTATTTTAATTACAACAACTTACTTCATAACAATTAGTATGGTTTCAGAAAAGGGAGTTTAACTGAACATGCCATTATTCAATTTATACATAACATCTCTGAATCTTTTGAAAAATCCCAATATATACTAGGTGTTTTTATTGACCTATCAAAAGCTTTTGATACGGTCGAATATCACATTTAAATCCAAAAAATTAAACATCATGGTTTAAACAATAGAATCTTAAAATGGTTTGAAAGCTATTTAACAAATCGAAAACAACTTGTGTATAGTAATGATAGTCAGCAATATGAACCCTGAGCATAACCTGTGGTGTTCCACAAGGTTCTATTCTCGGACCACTATTATTTTTTATCTATGTGAACGACTTAAACAAAGCTTCCAAATTAAAAAGTATAATGTTTGCTGATGATACTAATCTTTTCTTATTTCATAATAATATTTATGAACTCTTTTCAACAAAAAACAAGGAACTCAATCACATTTCTAATTAGTTCAAAGCAAATAAATTAACTTTAAATATTAACAAAACAAAATAGATTACCTTTCACTCCTACGCAAAAAAACGTTTTTTACCAAGTGATATGCCTCAAATTTATATTGATGAAACGATAATAAAAAGAGATATTGTTATAAAATTCTTAGGTGTTTACCTTAATGAGAATATTACTTGGAGAAAACATATTGATCATGTAAGCACAAAAAGCATTATATAGAAAGCCCGAAATTATCTAAACAAAAAAAACTTAACCCAACTCTATTATTCATTTTTTTTTTTTAATTATCTTCGCTTCCAACAAGGCTGCAAGCAACCACTAATTAGTGTTGGAAGTTACTGGAAGAAAAAAGATGAAGATTGTAGAGCAAGATAACGATTGACAGACGACTTAAAAGATTGCAAATTATATGAATCAGGAAAGCAAGATGAAGGAAGAGAATTCCAAAGAACTGATGTTTGAGAAAAAAAACTAGACGAATAAGAGTTTTTAGAGCACTTAGAAACAGTAACAGAAAAAGGATGAGACTTAATTGAATGATAAGTAACACGAGAATGAATTTTAGTAAATGGCCATCTACTAAAATTCATTCTCGTTGATGGCCATCTACTAAAATTCATCTACTAAAATTCATTCTCGGCGATGATTGCATAATTTATATAATTGTGTATAAATGGGGCTCACAGTGGCTGGTGAACTTTAATTCAGATAAAACTCAATTTTTTTCGGCCAATCGTTATCGCAATAATTTAGACCTTCCTATATTTATGAACGGTAATGTACTCGATGAGTCTCCTACCCTTTATCTTCTAGGATTAACTCTTACTTCTGATCTTTCTTGGAAACCTTATACCAAATCAGTTGCAAAATTAGCATCTGCTAATTTTGCAAACTGATTTTGTACTAATATTAAATACTATAATGGGCACTGCTCTAAAGAGCTAGCGTCTCTTGTGCCATATGGCACAAGAGACGCTAGCTCTTTAGAGCAGTGCCCATTATAGTATTTGTAGAAAAGAGAAAGAGAAGCAACATTATGAAAATGTGACAGAGGTTGAAGGTTGGCTGCAAGAGCAGGTCCAACTATGTTTACATTGCGTTTTTGCACCTTGGTCGCAGTTTTTTTAAGCAATCCTCGTAATCAAATTTTGTTACTTAAATGAGCATAACTTTTTGTTAAATTGTTATTTTGTTATGAAATTTTCACTATTGTAATGCTGATTTTAGCCTCTTTTCAATGATATATAATAATCAATAATAAAAGCAGTTTAAAATTTTTACACTCGTGTCTACATATTGTGCACGAGTGTAAAAATTTAGATCCTTCTATTACTCTTCCTAAAAGATTAGATCCTTCTATTACTCTTCTATTTTTAAAATTAAGTTAAAAAAATTCATTTTCTTTATGGACAACATTCTAAAATTCTACTAAAAATGTATGTAAAATTTATTTGTTAAATCTTTAGCTCTTATATATATTAAAATGTGTTGTATCTTTGCATAATGTAAATACGTTAAATTTTATATATATATATATATATATATATATATATATATATATATATATATATATATATATATATATATATATATATATATATATATATATATATATATATATATATATATATATATAGTTTTTATAAAAAATGACAATATTAAAATAAAAAAGTAAATCATATCAAGCAAACACATACCGTCACTCCAAAATAAAATTTAAAAAATATTCTTTTTTTATTTTTTCCAAAAATGGAGCAATTTTTATATTTTATTTTAATTCCTTTTTAATTACTTTTCATTTTCAAATGTATTTTTTCTTTTAATTTGTGGGTGGTCCTTTAAGACTCACCACACTTGCCATTAAAAAATGTAAAGATTATATAAATGATTAGATTGATTAGATTAACTCTCGTTTTATGTATATTTTTACAAATACATATTTTTTCTATAGTATATTTTTTTGTTTGTTTTTTATTTTGAAGTATTTTTCTAACATTTTTTTACTATTTTGATTTTTTTAGTTACATATGACTAAACAAGAGAAAAATTACCTATGACAAAAGTTTATTCAGACTTTTTTTCAATAAACGACAGTAAGACCTGATAAATTTAGAAGTAAACCGATTTCAGAGAAGTCTTTGTCCGACCAGGTGATGATCATGATGATTGTGATGATGATATGATAAACGTGATAATAATGAGCACATGTAATTTAGATGGTGATCATCATATCATGATGTTGGTTCATTTTCAGTATTTCATAGAAATGTATATTGTCACAAAATTGTATATTTAAGTTCAGAAACTAACACTACACAGTTACTGAAAAAAAAAAAAAAGTTGTAAATAATAAAAAAAGACACTTGCTCCAGCCCGTGCTATTCCTCCTTTGACATTTTTATGTAATAAAATTCAACACAAATACGTAACTAAATATTCTAACAACAACTTTGTTCAACCCAAAACTATATACGACTCCACCAAGTTTTCAATAACTGTTAGAGGACCTAATGCATGGAATAAGATAATCAGTAATGATATTAAAACACTTAAAACTCTTGATCAGTTTAAACAAAAACTAAAACTATTACTTTTAAATAATGAACAAACATATAATTATTTTTAAATCTATCTATAAAAATATTATATTTTAAAACTATCTACTAATGCATACTTTATTTGTCTGGAAGGTCTAAATTCTTTAATTTTATATAGATATTACAGTCTGTTATATTATAAAAAAAGTACTTATAAAGATTTTTAGCATTTTTAGATTTCATTAGTTTAAATAAATTTATTAGTTTTCTTAAATAAGAGAGAGAGAGGAAAAATAAAAAAAGTAATCTTTTTTGAGTTTTAATTTTTTATATTAATATTTTGTAATTTGTTTTTGAGGAATTAATATATTACACTTTATAAGAACAGATTGTAAATTAAATTTTACGTTTACTTTTTTCATGTTTTTTAGTTTTTTGATATTTTTGTTTTTCTGAATGAACTTTTAACTTTTTCTTTCAAAAAATAAAATCGAAAAAATATCTTTCAAAACTTTGAACTATTAAACTATTTGGCATTTTATATAAACTTCTTTGTAATATTTTGCTTTTTTCTTAATTTTTTAATTTTCATTTTAGTTACCATGTATTTATATAAATGTCTAGACAAACAAGGGACTTGGTAATAAGACAACCCCGTCTTCTTCTCGTCCTTGCCATTTTTAAATATTTTAAATTACGGAACTTGTAAATATTTGTACGGCTAAATTATAAAAAAAAAAAAAAAAAAAAAAAAAAAAAAATGTATTGAAAATTTGACTTTTTCAGATCATTTAAAAATAAATAACTTTTTTAAACAAGGCTCTGTTTCTGAAGTTTTAAAAAAGGATGTGTTTTTAAACTTTTTTCATTTGAATATTCTTTTTTCTTTTTGTAACTAAATTCCAAAATGTTCTGAAACAATCTTTTATTTAGTTTATGTAAATAGGACACAAATATGCATGAAAATTTATCAAGTTAAATTGATGGATGTACTTTTTTCAAAAGCAATGAGTTTGACAACTGATGGGATGGAGAGCCATTCACTTCTATGGTATTTTATTGACTAGAAAGTTTTTTTTTAAGGAAGAATTTATTTAAAAAAGTGCTTTTTAAGGTGACAATTTCTTAATTTATTTTTAGCGCTTTAATTCTAAAAAATGTGCTTTGATTGAAGAAAAATGAAAATATTTTAGTGTTGCCTATTGAGATGATATCAACTTAGTTGTGTGCTGATCAGTTGCTGGATGAATTAAAGCTCTCATGGCTCCATAAATCAGTATTGCATCATCAGTTGCATCTTATGCCAAAATTGAAGCACATAGTAAGCATTAGTAAACTGAATTTAACTGTTTTATTATTGTTAATTTTTTGTTATTTTAGTTTTTAGGGTCTTAAGTGACATCCAATGGATGCTTATCTGTGAGATGGTTTCTTGCGAATGTGAGCAAAAAAACACTTCATTGCATTGGTTAATAGTACTCTCGCAATTTATTCTTGGAGTTTTTTTATATAATTTTTTTTTTCGATAATAAACTAATGAACTTGTCTTATGTTTAAATATTGTTTTAAATTTTATACCTAGTGTTGTTTTGTTAAATACAATAAGGTTAAGGTGCAGAATATTTTAAAAAAAGTTTTTTTAATTATCCTAACGTTTATATATGTGAATGTACATTTTAATCATACATTTTAGTTTAATTGTTTACTATTTTTCACACAGTTCAACTTTGTGTTAATTTGATGCTGTGAAAATAAAAACTTTTACCTCAGGAGCATCAGGAGAAGAGTTTAAAAATTAACTGAAGAGAAATTTTTTGCTTTTTGGGGATCGAAATGGACGAAATCGATCGATCGGACGAAAAGCTCGAGAGGCACGTTCTTTGTATAAAAAATTATTTACATAAATAACAATTTGATCTTTTAATAACATTTTTTTATTTTTTTTTTTCATTTTTTAACACACTTTTGGTTGGGAATAAATTTTGAAAAGTACTTATTTGTTTGATTTATGCGGGATAATACATTTGTACAGAAACAGCTAATAATAACGTCCTAATGTATTAGTAAAAAGTAACGCTTTAGTAATCACACGCGACGACGAACTAATGTTGGAAAATGATCACGGATCGGTACCTAGTAATAGATAATGGGCCAGTGCTGGTAAGCGGTTGCGGGCCAGTGCTGGTAAGCGATCGCCGGCCAGTGCTGGTAAGCGATTGCTTACCAGCACTGGCCAATGCTGGCCCATGGCAGCGGGCCAGTGCTGGCCCAATGGCCGTTTCGATGCAGGGTCGTGATCGACAGTCGTCATCACGCAAGCGGAACTGGGCCAGCATTGGGCCGCTAGCGGGAGGCTCCCTGGGTTAGATCCTCTAATAGTTATTGAGAACTTGGTGCACTCATATATAGTTTTGGGTTAAACAAAGTTATTTGAATATTTAGTCATGTATTTGTGTTGAATTTTATTAAATAATGGTTTGAAGATATTTGGTATTGTATTATTATTATTAGTTTTATACATAAAAATTAGCAGATGAAATATATTTATTTGGTACAAATTTAATATTTCTAGATTTCTTGAACAATGGTCTAGAATGTGAGAGGCGGTGTGCATTTGAAAATAATCTAATTGCATGTTTTGTTTGCTAAATAGCTTTTTTGTCTTTGTTTTATTGGTGCTGCACCAAGCAAAGTTTGCATAATTAAGATAGGAATGAATAAATGAGTAATATATGTATTTCAAACTTGATTGATCTAAGTATAGTTTTTCTTTATAGAGTAATCCGATATTTTTAGAAATTTTATTTTCAATCATGTTTATGTGGTCTTTCCAATTTATGTTTTCATCTAGAATTACACTCAGAAATTTCATTGAACATTCTCTTTTTACGATGTATTTTCGTCTTTTATTTTCGTCTCTCTCTCTCTCTCTCTCTCTCTCTCTATATATATATATATATATATATATATAAATATATATATATATATATATATATATATATATATATATATATATATATATATATATATATATATATATATATATATATATATATATATATATATATATATATATATATATATATAGAGAGAGAGAGAGAGAGAGAGAGAGAGAGAGAAAGAGAGTGAGAGACGAAAATAAAAGTTAATTAAATATCAACACAAATTTTTTTCTTTAATTACGTTAAATAAAAGCATTACGTTCCCTAACATTAACTTCATAAAAACACATGTTTACATAGTTTTATATGTTATAAAACTAAAATAAAAAAATTTTATATCGCGATGTCTTTTTCTAATAACCCCCCATTCCCTTGTTCTTTTTTCTTCTTTTTGTCTTTTCTCTTATAAGTATAACTTACTTTATGGATAAGATGAGCTAGCTGGTGATTGGAACAAAAGATCTCTAATTGAAAATCGTTTAAACAGAAATTTTAACAATCCAGAGAAAATATGTGCCTATCACCGCTACACATTAGGAATAGGATAGAAACAATGGAAAAAATGTATGCGTCCTAATCACAACAAATATAAACAAGGAAGAAAGCAGTATTAGGGCAACCCGCACCAATATCTATGACAATTCAAATATCTTCCCATTATAAGTTATACTTTCCAATCGGTTCAATTAAATATAATCGTCATCAAAAAGAATACTGTTCCGAGACAAGGAAAAAAGAAACAAAAATAAAAACTGAACACGAATCTACATCAACAGCTACTGATATTGATTTTGAACCAGATGAGTTTTTACAAAATCAAAAAGAATTTAATACTTAAAATGAAATCAGAGAAAGTATCACAGCTTGTCTTGGGACCAATTAAATTCCAGTTTAAAAGAAAACTTGAGCTTATCAATAAATCCAAAAAGCAATAAATAAAGAAATATAAACATATGGAAAACCCCTTTAGAAAAAAATTTGCAGAATCCATTGCACCTGGTCAATCAGAGAGTTAAAGAGTTTATGAAAGTGCTTGAAGGTGATGATATACCAAAACAGAAATTCCAGATGAAATTGAAAAACTCTTAGAAATAAAATAAGTGATGCAACAAATCAAAATGTAATTTTGGCATTTATTGATCATAATAAAAAAAACAAAGAAATTTTTATGCAACAAATTTAAGTGCACAAAATATAAAATAGGCCTTGCAAAAAAATGGAAAGCTTCACAAAAAGGTTTTGTACTACCCCAAAAGAAAATATTTATAAGAAGCAGACTTTTATTTCCAAAATGTGAACATTTTTCATCTTTTTAAGCGAATTTTTAAAATCTTTTTAAGCGACGTTTTTCGTGGTATTTCCTAAATTAAGTATGAAAGTGATGATGTTGAAACTGTTGTTAGCGCCATTTTAACAGTTGCAAAGAAATTGCTTACGAGCCTCTGTACAACTCCAGTTTATTACGGATACTAAAAGGAATTAAACCTTCTCATGGAAAATTCCTGTCTGCCTTAAATGACACGGCTGCTTCTGGGATAAATGCATTTTTAAAAACTAAATATAAATTTCATTGCAGCTATTTGGAAAATGAAATTGCAACGCATTCAACTCGATTTGCCCTTTCTGACCCTGAAACATTAAATTGCAATCATGTAGCATTTTAAATGATTCTTTATGTTATAAATGCAATGAGCTGTTTGAAGTTTTAGATGAAGTCAATCAAATAGGAAATGAAAATGATGTTGGCAATGATGTTTTATATGACATTAATGAATCAATAGACAACATCACAGAGTATGTAAAACACCTCTTAAGAAATGAACAACAAAAAAGAGCAGAACCTTGAGAGCAGAACCTTTATTGTGTTTACTTGCAGCTTTAAGTATTTATAAAATAAATTTACTTAAAATTTTAGTTTTTATGAGTAGAACTAAGCTAGGAATGTCGCCAAAAATATTTGAATCCTATTTTAGTGAAATCTGCCATAAATATAACAGAAGATTTTCAGTCAACAACCAAGATATAGTTTAAAATTATGTTCATACTCAATTAAGTATCGCATGCCATATTTATGTAGTTTATTTTCAGATATTACAAATAATAAAAAAACCACTCTTGATCGATTTAAAAAAGAATCTAAACGGTTTTTCTTATTTATGGATCTTGCTATGCTAGATTTTAAATGTTTCTTTTAATAAAAGTAAAGCTCAAACAAAAAATCAAGATAAATTAAAAAAAAAATCTTTTAAGAGAATGTTATTATCACAATTCACAATAACAAAGTTTATTGTTAATAAATGATATCACTCTCTCAATATAAATATATGTATATATCTCTTTTTTTCATCTTTATTTTATTTTATTACAAGTATATAATCGTTTTTTTACAATTGCAGCTGCCTTATTTTTCCTATTGCAACTGCAAATAATGTAAGCATTTTAGCAATTACTAATTACTACTTTGTATATTTACCCCAGTATAATATGAATTTATAAATCACGATTTTATAAAAATGGGGCTCGGTGATTAGGCAGAATTATGTCTCTTCTTGCTCCAGCCATTTTGTTGTATACATATATATAAAAATTGTATTTATTGTAGAAGGCGAAATAAACATATTAAAAAAAAAAATACTCGACAAAAGCAGTTAATTAACACATATATGAAATATTCGAAACATACAAAAACTCGAAACAACATACAATACTCGAAAAAAAGCAATAGAAATTAATTAAATGGATTAATATTTACCAAAATACTTACTTAAGTAAGTATTTTGGTTTACTTAGATTAGTATTTTTCGAGTCTTTGTATGTTTCGAATACTGTGTGTAAATTAATTTTTATTGCTTTTGTCGAGTATTGTGTGTAAATTAAACTTAAAAAGTATTTTTTTAAACATCAGCACCATAGTCCTTAACATCTATAAATCAAATTTTATCATTTTACTAACGTAAATTGTTTAATAATTATTAGACAATTACGTTAGTAAAAAGATAAAACTACTTTATCTTTTTACGTAAACTTATTATTCTTATTCAAATAAAATGTCACAAAATTTTTACAAGTAAAGTCATTCAATTTCCACAAGTAAACATTTTATAAATGAGCGCAACAAATTTTAGAGGTCAAAAGAACAGTAATCCTCGATAACATGTTATAAAAATAAAAATATAAATAACATTATCGAATCTATTAAATAAACAACTAAAAAAAACTAAGAAAAAAAATAGCTTGATAACATCAAAGTAATATATTTTTTGCGATCTTTCTTTAAATGTACTTTTTATAAAATTTTGTGCATAGGATACCTTTATTAAATTGCTCACAGGTGGATTGGTTAAATGGGAGGTTTGTTGAAACATTTTGATTGGTTGGAACATATAGGTTTTAAGGCACCACATATTTTCCATTATCATTCATAGAATATGTTTGTTATTTTATAATTATCCATACTGGCAAGCAAAATTAAAGTTTAAATCAAGGTTATTATTTAGCATGTGTTTACAGTCACTTTTTTGCTTTTATAAGGCGTTGACAGGAATCATTTTTTACCACAAGCCGTTGGTTGTGTCATTTTAACATTTATTGAATTTGTTAAAAAAACGGTTTCAAACTCTTGCCAGAAACAAAGTATTAAAAGAAAAGAACAAAGAGAGAGAGACAAAAACTTCAAAATAATGCCATTCTATACAGTAAAAGACGAAGTTATAATTAAAGAAATTATATTAAGGAAAACGGAGACGAAAAAACTTTAAAACAGTAAAAAAACTGCATTAGCCGAAAAATGCAAGAATGAATCATGCTTTCATGCCCACATTTTTTCTTGCTCGCATTTTTGCCTAGCTGGGCAGGATGTATGTTGTGGCTTACGAGGTTGGGGCTCATGTTGTGACTCACGAAGCATATTTAACAACAGACTTACATGCTACAGAAAACGTCTGAAGCTTATATGCTAATGGCTGAGGCGTAATTTTGGCCACAAGTTAAGAAATAAAAAAACGTTTTAACTAACCACGGTCTTCACAAGTATTTTAAAAAATATAATTGAATGTTTGGCACCTGGTTAGTAGGAAATAATGTACAGTGCTTTGGCACCTGGTTAGTAGGAAATAATGTACTGAATGTTTGGCATCTGGTTAGTAGGAAATAATGTACCTGAATGTTTGGCACCTAGTTAGTAGGAACCTGTTAGGATACCTGAATGTTTTGCACCTGGTTAGTATGTTTAGCACCTAGCTAGATGTTAGTTAGGATAACTAAATGTTTGGCACCTGGTTAGTAGGAAACAATGTACAGTGCTTTGCTCCATGGCAACACGCTCTGTACAGTGTCTGTGTCCGATTCGGCTTACAGTATAGTAAACGCTACTGTTAAGTTATTCTACCTGCCACACTCGTACAATGTCATTACGTGTTTGTTGCATTGTAAAATTTAATGAGCATAATATAAATGACACGAGAGTAAAATCTATTAAGAAAAAGTTTATTATTTAAATATACAATATTAATGACTTTCTTTTATTAAATATATGAAATAATTTGTTTTTAGCAAAATAACTCGGTCAAAACAATAAACAGTTTTTTTTTTAATCAGAATAACTTGGACAAAATATCAAACAGTTTGTTTTATACCAAAATAACTAGGTCAAAACAGCTGTTATTTGAATTTAGAAACAACAGCTGATGAAAAAATACGATAACAGTTTGTCAAAGTGTTATCTTCTTCTTGTCGTCGCCGTTTTTATGAGTAAAATTAAATAAGTTACGTATTTAAAATTAAATAAGTTACGTCTTATTATCTCAAAAACATAAAAATTGTTAGGCCAGTCTTCAAACTACAAACCACTTTTTTATTAATTTAATTAAAAAAAAAGACTTCGTTTTATGCTTTTGCTATACAAAATCAATAGCAAAGTCAGTTTATACAACTTGTTACAATTTTTAAACATTATTCTTCATTAAAAAAAAAACACTCACGACATTAAAAACTTCATAAGTTAATATAAACAACTAAATAAGTTATTAAATAACTTAGAATTAAATTGAAAAATTATCCTAAGCGTATAAAAATGAATAAGAAATATTCTAGAATTGTTTTTAAATTTTATGCCGTACAAATGTATGTTCTGTTTTTTATAATATATAAGTTCTCTGGACACACTCGCCATTTTTTTCTACTGCACCATTTAAAAATACTGCATCTGCATATAGTGGATGTAACATTCTGAACGGATTCTTTAAACTTAGCTATTTGAAAATAATAATAAACTGGATATATTACCGAATGGGTATAAGAAAGCCAAACAAGGTACGAATAAACAGCAATGCATTGAGCCGATTGAAGGCCTTCCACAAACAAAACGACATTCATTATTGCGAGTGGTAGCTCTGTGACTATGTAAGTTAGCGAAATTAAAAATAAAGTAAGGGTGGTACGAATTTTAAATGGAATATCTATTGTTTTATTAAAAATTTTGTGTCTAGAAATTTGAGATACAATAATATGTTGCTTCACACGTAAAAACTTGTTTCTTACAGTCCGTAAGATACTTATATACAACAGTAGTAATATAATCGAAGGGAACATTATATGAATAAGCGTAATAAAAAGAACATAACTTGCACTAATTTTTTCATTAAAGTTTGATAAACATTGTATATAGCCTGGTTCAAATATGTATTTGCTCCAACCAAGAAGAGGAAGCAATGATATAAAAAGTGATACAATCCAAGAAAATGAAATCAACGTCAAGGATTTACTTTGTGTCATACCGTCTTTTCCTTTTATAATAATACGGTGCCGGTTAATTGTAATTATTAGCAAAATTTGAACTTTTTCTAAACGAAGAAAAGTGTAAACTGTTGCAGTTATCTCACATAAAACTTCGTCCAAGCACCGCTGTTTAGTATTTAAAAACAAAAGCGAAACAGGAATAACCAGAAGAGACGTAAAAAAATCGCAAAATGCTAAATTAGTCAGCATTAAATTGATTCCAGATCTCATTGCTGCTTGACGAAAAACAATAATGCATAGCAGAAGATTACCAATAAGGGATATAAAAACCAACCAAACAAAAATAATAGACAAAAAAATCGTGATTCCATACGAAGGATATACGTTGGATTCTGATATATTGCAATTATGCATTTTTTGTAAAAAAAAATCACAAAAACAAAGTGTTTGTATTTATTTTTATAAATATACAGAATAAAAAATGACTTCCTAGTGCCACCTGTAAATTTATGCACTGTTTTTTGATTCATTTGCGTCCATCCATAACAAAATTTAACTATTAACAAAGTTATGAAAGCAACATTCTTGATTAATAAAAATGGTTCTGACAAACAAAAAACGTTTATAACTTAAGTCATATATTTTGAAAGCAATTTAATTTTTTTAATCAATTATAATAAAAATAAATAAAATTACTTAAACGTACATATATATTTATTTATACTCCGTATATATATATATATATATATATATATATATATATATATATATATATATATATATATATATATATATATATATATATATATATATATATATATATATGTATATATGCATATATATATATATATATATATATATATACATTTGATTATTTACTAAGTTTTTTTTTAGTTTTTTAAGCGTGTGCTAATTATTGCTTCTAACCTGTTATAAGTTTAAAAAAAGCCAAAAAAATACAAAAGCTTGCTTTAAGCTCAAACCTGTTTTTTATAAAAAATTATATACACCGATATATGTGTAATTTGGGCAAAGGTGTATGTGAAATACTATCAATTATTTACCAAAATTTAAAAATAGATAATGCATATGTTTTGTTTTAGATTAAAAACCAGCAAAAACAGCTATGTTTTTTTCAATAAATTTTGATAACATTACATTTGAAAACTTTAACTTTTTTTTAAGTTTATTTTTTCAGCGAATAATTTTTACGATTTCGTGTAATTAAGTATGATCAGAGATAGCATTTTCTATAATAATTTAACCAAAAAAATGGCCAGTTTTCCCCATTTAAAATCCCCATTGGTCTTTTAAATACAATTATATTACGGTTAGGGTTATTGCTAATGGATAGTATTACAAGGGTGAAGCTTTTTGAGGAAATAAATTTTGGAACGCGAGTTCATTTTGATATGTAGCGATAAGACACATTACAATGTATTTTGATATTTTGTAGGTAGAATATTTACCTTCAAACTAAAAACTTTTGCAGGTTATGAGCTACTATGAAAAAAAAAAATAGTTTTTCAAAAAACTAATTTTTTTTTTTAACTTTTGCCAGCCTTTTTATTTTTTATCTCATTCGGTTATTTGTTCAAAAGTTAAATATAAATTAGATTCAAATTCAAACATTAAAAAATATAGATAAATTGTTAAAATACTAAAATTGTTTTAAAAATCGCGAGAAAAAAAATCTTAGAAGGAACTTAATTTATGGACACCAAAAATAAATATATTAATTAAAAGAAAAAAAAAAAAAAAAAAAAATTATAAAAAAAAATTTAAATAGAAAATTTTTATTGATTTATACATAAATTACAAAGTAAATGTTTACTACACGTCTAGTGTAATGGTAATCAATGACTAGTTTCAGTCGTTTACTACACGTCTAGTATAATGATAGTCGATGACTAGTTTTAGTTGTTTTTGACTTCCCTGTGATTATATATAAGTAATTCCGATTTCACCTTTTTTCTCTCTTTTAAAAAGAACAAAAATTTTTAAAATAATGCGTAAAATTAATACTCTTCAAAACAAGTCACAATGTTTATAAAATATTTTAATGTTTATAAAATATTTTAATTGGAACAATATAGAGTTTTATTTATCCAGGTAATTATATGTTTACATTATTCTATTGTCGTATTTGATATCGTCTTATTATGTTTATTTTATCATATCTCGAAGTTGCATACGACAATTTCCAGGTTTCTTACTTATTTATATTTCGGACTTTATGTTTATAATCCTTTTTTTTTAAATATGTCTTTACCGTTAATCTATAATTTTGAAATGCTCACTTGAAATTACTTAAAAAAAAGACAAATTTAGAAATAAATAAAATAAAAAAAAACAATAACGTATTCTGAAATTTAGGTTGTCTGATAACAATAAAGAATTTAGTAACAGAACAATGCGTTTTAGATTTCGTATAATTATAATTTGATATATTTTTTTGAGCGTATGTGATCGATTTTATTAAAATGTGTTAAAAATTATTAATCAAGTTTTTTTGTAAATATTAAAATTATGTTTAACTAAAAATAAAAATTATATTTATCTAGATGGTTTTTAAATTAAAAACAACTAGACATTACTGTTAACTGTTTTACGGTTAACAATGTCTTGTTATTCTTAGTATCAGCAACATCATCTACAACTAATTTGGTTTCCTAAAATGGAGAAGTTATGAACTAGGATTCAAGTGAAAAAAGTCGCTGAAGAATTAAAAAACTCTATAGCAAAAAGCCTGCTTTCACTTGAGATAAAAATAAATGAATAAATTTATTTGTTTTTATCTCACACAATGTTTATGTTAGCTTATAATTGCTGATATTATCTTGATTACAGCTTGTTTTGATTAACAAATGCTTGAGACCTTACCATAATTAATGTTGATGTACATAACCAGTTTATTTTTATATATCAAGTAAAGGAAAACTAAGTGCTGACGTAATTACTTGAAAATAAAAGCTCGTTGAATGATTGATTGAAGTATGATGTCAAGGTTTAGACATTAAAGCATTCCCTTTGCATTAACAGCTTGCTAGAGCATGTTAAAGCAATTTTGAAGTTAAATAAGTCAACACTAAGTACTAAGTGATATAACAAGCATTGCAAATGTATATATATAGATATTACAAGAGTTTTGTGGCTGAGTTTATTTTTGTTCCAAAACTTGATCAATAGATTTCAAACTTCATTTAATGATATCTTAGTGTTCGAAAGTTATGGCTATGTAAAGTTTATAAACTGATCATTATGTCTGAAAGCTACTTATCTCAAACAACAAAGAAAGATGCCGCGATCCCAACACAGATACAAACTGTTATACTTGAGTATTAATTTGTGTTGCTGTACTTTTATATTATTTTAGAAACTTTAAACGTGATGCATGTTTATAATTTAAACAGAGAGAGAAAAAAAAAATCATTTAAAATGTTATTAAACGTTTAAAAATTAAAAAAACGCCGAAAAAAAAAAAAAAAAACCGCCGAAAAAAAATCGAAATGTTGACTAAAGGAAACGGGATTAATGTTTTTTTTTAAATTTATTTTTATACTAAAATCGTTTTTGCTAATTCTTTATTTTATGAGCTTAATAAAAGCAATCAGTAAAGCGTCAGCTGTCAAAAACAAACACAACAAGTAAACACAATAAAAGTAATAAACTGAAACCACTAATTATAAATATTTAAGAAAAAAATTCTGTTCTTTTTTATACGATCTGTAATTTTGCATTCGATTTAAAACTTAAAAATCAAGAAATTACCATAGTTACTGGTAAACATAAATATGTACTAAAATTAAAAAAAAAATTAAGCAAAATTATTTTGTAATAAAAATAGAAAAAAACGCTACGCAATACCATTTGAAACATCACCATTTGAAACAATTATTGTAAAAAATATTTATAATTCTGTTCACGAAAGACTCCTTATTTTATGAAAATAAGCGAAATATATCGCAGCAAATGTTTATTTTTTAATAAAATTAAGAGCAACAAAGTCGAAGCATTTTTTAAAGTTTGCAGATGTTTAGGTTTAAATAAAAGTAACATTTCCTTATAAACAACGGTTGTCAAGGAGGAGATTTAAAAAAACTATTATAGACATCCGCGCAAAGGTTTAAGTTAAGTAATAAATAATAAATGTGCATAAAAAAGGCAAGAAACTTTATTTACAACTCCTTTTCCCCAAATTTAAAGTTCATTTTAAAAAGATTCATTTCCCCACCTAAAAAAGGTACACACAAGTAAAAAGCAAAGCCCATAACTTATAAAAACAAATTTAGAAAAAATATTTTTGGAAATAAAAAAATATTTGTTTAATAATATTCTATAGCATTTTTTCTAAAAAAGCTTTAACTTCATAATTTAATATCTAGTTGGCGTCTAAAAAAATAAGACAAATGTAAGAGTTATTTCCATTCTCAGATTAAATTATTTATATCATATAAGAAAAAAAAAAAAAAAAAAATTAATGGCATAAGTTATGGCGATATTGTAACAGTGTCTAATTTATGCTGCATAGTTACACTTGTTGCAATCTACAATTAAACATTTAAGTAATTTTTTCACACACACACAGATATATATATATATATATATATATATATATATATATATATATATATATATATATATATATATATATGTGGTAGTATATTTTAAATAAAGCGCTTTTTTTCGCACACTCTAGTATCATAAGCTATATTGTTTGCAATTTGATAATTCGCCTCATTTCTATCTAGCATTCAAGCTGCCTCAACCGATTAATAAAATATTCAAGCTGAAGAGTGAAAAAGTTAAATTTTAAATTATCTAAACAAATTTTTATAGGAAATATTTAAAAATCTCTTTAAAAAGATTTGTTGTATTAATGAAGTAAACATTGAATGAAAGTAAACATCCAGCAGAAATTTTGAATAAAGAAATTCAAAAATTGAAATTCTAACAATGCTATCCTATATTAAAAAATATTATCTATGTTTAACATTTTAGATTACCATAAGCAAATATTAACCGTAAACACATAAAAATTAAATAGTTGTTCTGATTAAATGCGCAACTAAAAACCAGACGTTACAGCCAGTCCGTTAGTGAATCTGAAGCCATTATGATTCGATTGCGATTCACGTTGAGAATTTTTTCAAGATCACATACATTTTTTTGGTTGAGCAAAAGAGGTACATCCTACATGTAAAAATAATTAAAAAAAATAGCTCATGACACTTTTTATAGATAATATTTCATGAGATAATACAAGAAAGATAACAACAAAAAGATGTGAAGATATTACATCATTTTTGCCTAATTCGCTCCGAAACTTGGATAATATTTGAACAAATTCTTTTCTAAGTTTTTCAAGCTCTTTATTACTTTCATCGTTTTTTTTTTGATGTTGTAGTAAATTACTATTTCTGTTAAAATGTAATCCAGCGGTATTTGAATGCTGTAATCCAGTTGTGCTGGCAGAATCATCTGATAAGAGACGAAAATTTAATTTTAAACATTTTTTAAAAAAATATTACCACGGTATTAACTTTATATATATCACCAAAATTAATAATATTTTTAAAGACTCTCATGTCTTTAGATTTTTAAATTAATACAAATCTTTTTAAATAAAATAAAAAGAAATAAAATAGAGATGGGCTACAATTTTTTTAAGCGATAAATAAAACAATTTATTAAGCGATAAGACACAAATGATAAACGATAAAGGACGAACAGATTTCCTAAACAAAAAATTACTTCATATTTTAAAACTTTATGTCATAACCGACATGCTTTTTGTCTTATCTGTGAAAAATTCAAAATAACATAAAGAAAAAAAACCTTAATAATTTTTTCACAACATTAACGAGAAATAAAAAGCAAATCAATTTTATATGGTTAAAAAGATATTTATATGTTGTTATCTATGGCATTGAAAGTGAAACCGCAGAACACAGCCTAAGCTATGATTGCAAACTTTGCAATAAAATAATGCCTGACTAAATAAATCTCAGCAGCAAACAAATTAATGCATAAAATATTTCTAATGTTAATACAAAAAATATTTTTAATATTAATACATAAATACATTTTTAATATTAATGCATAAAATATTTTTGTAATTTAATTTTCATAGAAAACACACACAAAAAAAACAACTTATCTATTAACCTGCCAAAAAAAAAGAGAAAGAAAAAATAACATTACCATAAAGTATGCCCATTGGTACCATACTTTTAACTAGTTGTTGATGCAATGCAACTATTGACTTTATTGCAACATTTTCTGAAAACACTTCTACGCTATTAGAGATTTCAACTTGGAGCATCTTTTTAAATTCCAATCCATCAATTCTTTTTTTACTTAAAGCCATTAAAAAGTAAACAAAACCATTAGCAGAAAACAAATCTGAAGTATACCAACAAATTGCTACTTCGTTGGTACTCGAAAAAATAGTGTCATTGAAACGAGCTTAAGTATAAGGAAAATTTTTTTTTTTCCTTTTAACCCTTCACTAGTGTTTTTTTATGCAAATTTACATGAATTATATATTATTATTAATTAAAAGGACATGTAGTAATTAATAGTTACAATATTAAAACAAAAAAAAATTATTTGCTTATTACAAAAAGATTAAAATTAGAACTTTTTGGACAATGGAATGTAATGAATGATTTTTTCACAAAACCTAAAACTTTTTTGGACAATGGATGATTTTTTCACAAAACCCAAAACTTTGAATTTAAAATTACTTTATCTTAATATATAACATACCATCAAGATCATCTAAAATCACAGAGGAGCCAACACTTCTATGATTAATTAAGTGTTCAAAGTTTGAAATATATTTCAAAGCTGAAAAAATTGACACATTATAATGAGGACTTGCAAAAAAATATGCATGCATCGCCCGGAGTTTATAAACAGGATTAAAATAACCAGTGGAATATGCAAAGCTCCGCTTTCTCTCATAAACAGGTCCTAAACTGGAGTATAAAGTATTCGGATTATTTAATTGAGCAATATAATGTAAAACGTCCTTTATATAAATCATTTTTTCTCCAAGATCTTCCTTAAGGAATTCAGGAAACTCATCATGATTAGTTATAACTGAATCTATATTTCTATACAATTCTGTATTTTGCTCAAACTCAGAAATAGCTGATGCTGTGTGAATACACAACCAACTGAAGTAATAACAAATGTGACCTGGTGGGTTTGTACTTTTGTTGGTTTTTATCTTGTAGAGAAGTGCCAAAGCAATTTCACAACAGCATTGCTGAGACATACTAAAAATAATCTTTTTTTTTGATTCAACAAACTTTACTTTTTTTTTTGGTTAATTTTTTTAAAACAATTTAGGCAGTAAAAATAAGACTTAACAACAATTTTTGCATGAAATACAATAGTAATAAACAATAATAATAACAAAAAATAAAACAACAAATAATAAATAAACAATATAATAGTAATAACAGAAATTTTATACTTAAGATCACCAGTTAGTGTGCAAGTAGTTGTAATAATATCCAAGAATGTGGCAATGCATGACATAATATCTAAGCACCCAAACTCATAAAGAAGTCTCTCAATTTGACCTAAAAAAAATATCTGTATTAACATTGAAACCAATAATGTAAAACCACAGAAATCACCAAGACAACCACTAAACAAACTTTTTCATAAAAAATCTATAATATATATATATATATATATATATATATATATATATATATATATATATATATATATATATATATATATATATATATATTGAAATAAGTTTGACTTGGTTTTACATGTAGACACTACCTGCATAAACCCTCTACAAACATCTGTTTTCTACAAACATCCCCTTGTACTTAAAAAACATTGAGCGCTTATTTTGTTAGATTTAATTGACAAAATAACTCACTTTATTCTGTATTATATTGTTCTAAAATACATTTTACATTCTTTAAGATTCTTACAAAATGTAATCTAGAATCATTTATTTCATAAAAATTTAAACTTTTTTTAATTTTTAAATTAAATATTACATTACAGATCATATATCTCAACAAACACATTAGTTTCATCAATGTTTGTTGTAGTGGTGCAAAACTTTGTACTTGTTGTTTAAAACTGTAATTTGGTTTATTACTAAAAAAACTATTTAACTTTTAAAAAATTTTTCACATATTATGTTAAATGGACCCTGGATCATAAAACTGGACCCAATTATTATAAAAAAAGGTTGATAGAAGGTTTAAAAAACAGTTAACAAATGGCTAAAAAAACAGTTGGCAAATGGTTGAAAAAACAGTTGACAGAAGGCTTAAAAAATGGTTGACAATTGTCAGAAAAACATGAAGACAAGACAAACTTTGAAAGCATTGATGTGCAAGAAAAAAACTAGATAACGAAAAGTTTTCAGAGGATGAAGTAAAAGTTACAGTAAAAAGAAGCAACTTTACAATTAGACAATGGCCGTGCAAAAAAAGAAAAAAGACTGGGCAGTAGTTAAAAGGATCAGAGCCATCTTCAAAGTTTTAAAAATCGGAACCACAGGTGCCATTTTCGAACAGGTATAAAAACAAGATTCAGTGAAGCACTTGTTAAATAGTAAAGAGTGAATATATAATATATATTCACTCTTTACTATTTAAAATATATATATATATATATATATATATATATTATATATATATATATATATATATATGTATATATATAAATATATATATATATATAAAAATATATATATATATATATAAATATATATATATATATATATATATATCATTATATATGATCTATTAATATTAATTTAATTTGTTTCATGATCATTAAATATTAATGATCATGAAACACACACACATATATACATATATATGATACATTCATATATATACATATACATATATATAAATGTATATATGTATATATATATATATATATATATATATATATATATATATATATATATATGTATATGTATATATATATATATATATATATATATACATTTATATATATGTATATATATGTATATATATGTATATATATATATATACATACATATATATATATATATATATATATATATATATATATATATATATATATATATATATATATATATATATATATATATATATATATATATATATATTAGATCATCTTTAGATGATCATGCTCATTAAAATATTAATGATCTCATGATCATGTAATAAAAATATTAAACTTTATTCTTATTTATTAATTAGAAACTTTTAAACTAAACTTATAAAATTTAAATTTTTTGTAAATTATCATTTAGTAGTTTTTTTTTTTTAGATAATTAGTTTGTTCATTTTAATTGTTAAACTTTCATTTTAAAGTGTTTTTGTTTAATTTAATTGTTGTTTTGGATGGGTTTACTAATAGATACCAACAAGCAAAACTGAGTTTTGCTTATTGGTATTTTCTTACACTAATATGTAAGTATTGGCATTAGTGACATTTCTATGCAACTGTATAAATAATTTCAATACTGTGTAAATACTGTCTCCCTTCAAGTTCAAATTTTACTATAATTATTCACATATTTTATCATGAATTGGAAATTGAAACTTTATTAAACAAAAAATAACATATTTACATAGTTATATAATAAATTATAATTATATAAACATTAAAAAAACATTAAAAATTATAATTATAATTATATAAAAATTATAATTATAATTATATAAAAATTATAATTATAATTATATAAAAATGACATTGAAAAAAAAAAGAATCTTTTATAACAAGTATTTAGTATTTATAATCTTGATGCTGATTTTACTAAAAATAAAAAAAAACAAAATTTTTTTGTTTGTTTGGCATTATAAAATAAAAAGAAATTTTTGTTAAGTAATTTCACACCATTAGCATGTACATTATTATGTACATTATCATGTATTTTGGCATAAATAAATATTTAATCAAAGAATATGTTGGTTGAAGCATGTGTTCTAATTTTTCTTTTAAGTGAGTTATTTCCTTATGATATTTTGTTAATAACATCTATATTGAAAAGTACTTCCATCAAAATATGTAAAAAAAAAAAAAAAATCAACTTTGAATCAACATAAAGTTAATTCATTAGCCAATGAATGAAAAATAATAGCCATTTATTAATAACCATTTATAATGGATTAAAATAAAAACCACTTATAATAGGTTGAAATAATAACCATTTAAAATGGGTTAAAATAAAAACCATTTATAATGGGTTAAAATAATAACCATTTGTAATGAATTAAAATAATAACCATTTGTAATGAGTTAAAATAATGACCATTTGAAATGGGTTAAAATAACAACCTTTTATAATGGGTTAAAATAATAACATTTTATAATGGATTAAAATAACAACCTTTTATAATGGGTTAAAATAATAATCTTTTATAATGGGTTAAAATAATAACCTTTTATAATGGGTTAAATTTTATAATGATTAGTAGAAAATTAGATACTGATGTTTCAATAAAAATTCAGGATATTTTATACAAAAATTTAAAAACAAACAAAACACTGTTAAATTTTTTTTCATTAAAGAAAATAACAAACTTTTAGAGAATACTACAAATCGTCTACTTTATCATTGTATTAGTTTATATACCTCTGATGATTCAATAAACAATCCGAACCAAAAATAATTGACATATTAAAAAATATCTATTCATCATAAATAGACTCTGTGATATATGATACATGTTTGATTC